>CM071641.1:9266391-9775681 GCA_036419045.1 Scirpophaga incertulas
TTTCACGTAAAAACTACTAATAGAATTTTAATAAAACTTGACGATAATATAGATTATACATCAGAATAACACATAGGCTGTGTTGTTTTATATGTTTACTAGCGACCCGCCCCGGCTTCGCACGGGTGCAGTGAAAAAATGGTTATGGTGGGTTATCCCTAAGAGATAGACATATACCATCGCGGACTTTTTTGTGGATTTTTGTAAGTTGTTCAGCCAGCGTTTGCAATATAAGCGCAAAAAAACGTGCTTATTTACGACATCACATTAGAAACCTTTAAATTTATCAGTGTTTCTCTACTATATTATGCATTTATTATACATACAAACCTTCCTTAAGAATCACTCTATCTACTTAAAAAAACCGCGTCCAAATCCGTTGCGTAGTTTTAAAGATCTAAGCATACATACGGACATACAGCGAAAGCGACTTTGTTTTATACTATGTATTGATATTGATAAGTTGTAACTATAAGAAAGAAGGAGATACTAATCCTACGCAGACGAAGTCACGGGCACTAGCTAAGACAATAGACAATCTGCAGCGAATTTCACAGGAATTTCTAGTTACTTTTACACTAACACTGACGTGAAATTATAGCTCAAGCTTATATTGAGAAATGAATAATATTACCTCAGTATTTGAATAACATGTATTAAAAATTTACACCAGATTAAAATCTGGATTAAGTAAAATAAATTTTGTAAAGTACCTATATCTGAAATAAATAGAGGAAGTAATAACGCACTATAAAAGTAAAGTTTGACCGTAGCGTAGCTAAGGTTGGAGGACGTTATACAATTATGTAACTGCGTAGTCTGCTACGACGTAAGGCGAATACGGCTACGGTATTGCTTGATTTTTCGTAGCACAACAGTGTGTTAGCCTGAATAAAAAAAGTTATAAATACTAGTTAATAAGTAATAATTATATAAGTATTATGGTGGCGTAATGAATATGAAGGTAATGTTTGTTGTTATCAATTTAGATTATTACGCATAGAATCTCTAAACACACATAAATATTACGAGAACAGGAAACACACAAAATAATAAAAATAAACAATCATCATAACCGTCCTAGATATAACATGTATGACAGACAAGTAAGTAGTGTAATATTAGCCATACTATTCCAACTGTAACTGAAGCAATTATGTTTTTAGGCTATTTACGAATAAGTTTGAGATTTCAGTGTAATAATTAAAGGCCTCCTTTGAAAGAACGTCAGAATATACTATATTAATGTTAAATACAATTACGTAAGTTTACATTTGTTAAAAATCAACGAACAAAAACGCTCAAGCTTTTAATTTTAATTGATTACTATTACTAACTTAAGTTAAGAGATTTCGTTACGGGATGCGATCACCTATTAATTAAGGCAAAGGTTTAAATTTACCGAGGTAGCTTCGAGGCCGTAATTCCGACCGACGGCCGGTTCGTCACAAAATCCGATTTTCTGCTTTACGCATCCTATCGCTTCTGCCGCCTTGCACTACCCGAGGCAAGTCTTAACTAAGTTCATTACTTTCCTGACAGGATATTATTTAAATAAGTTATTCTACGTCTCTTGGACTTCCTACGTCTCTATAATAGCGTCTTTAAACGTATTAAACAATAAATTTTATTACAGTGCCGTTGATCAGTTTATCGCCTATCAGTTTTCTTCGATTTTAAAATACTTATGTCATAAATTTGTTTTGTATGAAAACTATAAATACTCAGACATATAAAATGCAGGTTTGTCTATATTTGCTAGCTTACCAGCCACAATTTTCTTCACATATTAACCCTAGATTCCTTGAAGGACGCGTTAAGGCATTAGCAACGTATGGGTGGTTAATCCAGCTTTAAAAGTTAGTTTAAAAAATCATACATTACAACTAAATCCGTAAATTGGATTAATTGACGTATTACAATGTTACCGCTCTGGTTTATGAGACGTCTAAAATCAATATCACAGGATCAAAGCTTCGTACACCTAACAATTTCAACGTTTGTATTCGCTGGTCACTTACGTCAACAGATTGAAGCAATTAATTAAAGGAGAAATTCACTAAGCTAAGGCCAGATCTTGTTTATTCTTTTCTAACCGAGAGGAGCTTCCAGTCTCTAAGTAAAACAAAAACAAAGTAACTATTATATCAATGTCGATCAACCAACTCAGTAATTGCTAAACATAAACAAAAAATTACGTTGAAAGTGTATTTATTCCACTAAAGGTGATCAATAGCCGTATTATTATTTACTTTCAGACATTTACAGTAGATACTTTTTTTGTCGTCTACAGTCAATACTACACACTTACGCCAATTAGCCTAGCCCAAAAATAAATTCTGTAAGGCTTGTGTTATGGGATCTAGGGTAACGGATACACATATATATAATATACACATATAATATATAAGGTACAAATGCTCGCATTCATCACAGAAACATCTACCCCCACCGGGATTCGAACCCGGGACCTCAGCAATGTCACACCTTGAAAACAGTGTACTGAACACTCGACTATGAAGGCCGTCTAAAATTTGTTCAAGTCAAAAATCAAATTAATTATGTTTCATTTATCAGTGTTTAATGTTTAGATGCTTTGTACATACAAACTTCAATCGGCTTTGCATGAAACCTGTAAATTGCAACCACGCATAGATAAGATTGATATTTCTTTCGGAGTCATAAGCTATAGAAAGTTAATAGGTTTAATTAGGTTATTGTGGTGTTTAAAAATGTTGACTTCCGTAAACATGTGTTGGTAAGTTCTTGTCAAGGCCTACGGTATTGTATTAAACTTGCGGACCCGACAGACTTCGTCCTGTCAAAAAGATTTGTACAGTGGCAGTTTTTTTGTTCCTAATTATTTTATAGATAATGTCGCATAGCCAACGAAATCGCAAAAAAAGTCTAAATGACCTATTACATTTTGTGGCTATTCAATTTTGGAACGTGACATTAAATCCTCCAACGATGTATTTTGTGCTCCAACGCACGCACGCACACTGTTTTGATAGATATGATTGAATTTCAACTATATGTAGCGTTCATAAAGCGCAAATTGACTCTTTGATGTTAGGAACACACCTTCGTTGCTTAGACAACAGTGAGTGCTTGCAATATGAATTTTATACAATAACAATAAAGCTCAATTCGACTGTACGTTTTAGTTAGAAAACGTTTGCATGGGCAAATAAAAGGGCTGTTTTTAGGGTATTTCCGAGAATTATTCGAATTTTCCTCATTGTAAAAACCCTCCTTGAACTTCAACGAACATTGACAAAAAAGAATTGGCCAAATTGGTCCAGGCGTTGTTGAGTTATGAGCTTACCAACACATTTTGCGATTCATTTTTATATATAAGATAAGGTGTTTTGTTAACGAAACTTACTAAATACTCTTACAGTAAATGTCTGAAAACACAATTTACGTATAAAAATGTTGCTTTGTTTCCACCCACTTCTCATTCACTTCTGCTTATTCGCGGACTATGTATTATTATTTTTGGGTCGGTGCTTGAAACTTGCGGCGTGGTTGACAAGAACCTCTCTGGTGCTAACAAGCTAGTATTCAAATGAAAACCTTCTCTAGCTAACAAAAGCTTGTTTTCCATTTTACATATTTATTACGCCACGAAGTTATGATGCATTTTCAAGAGTCATTGTGTTTGTAAAAAATGTCGCCTTTCGAGACAAAACAATTTATGAGCGGGTATAAAGTGTGATCGCTTTTGAAAAAATATTGTTTCTATATTTTATGTTTTAAAAATTTTATGTTTCCGATCTTTTTTTTCTTTAGGCGAGGAAGGCTGAGAATCCTCACAAGGACCACGAAACGTATGAAATATCTGCACACCGTGATCTCCCGCAGCCTTAATTAATGGGAATAACATCTATACCGGTAGCTTTGCCATTTTTCAGGTGTTTGATAGCGGCACTTATCTCTTCTTTAAGAATGTCTGGTTCTAGATCATTCCCTGGTTCTGTCGATGGAAATTCATGTGAGTTTGGATCTGTAAGTAAGTAAGGATAGTAACACATAGTTACAGTAAGCCTTCCATGTTTCAGATATCTTATCTATTTCCGTAATAAGCTCACCATTAGAATTTTCTATAGCCCAGGTCTTCGATGAAAGAATCCTTATTACTGAACGGATCTCCTGATGGAGGTCTCTTGTTTCGTATTTGTCTGCATGGACTTCAATTTCGCACATTTCGACATCGCAGATTATTATTTAGATCTCGCCTGAATCCAGCTTGGATTTTAGAAGATAGATTATTCAATTTTTTGATGTTAGCACCCATCGATTTAAGTCTTCGTCTCTCCTCAACCAGCACCAAAGTATCATCACTTATCCAGTGCTGCCGTTTTAAAGATGGCGATGGCGTATTACACTCTTTAACTGCGGTTTCTAAAAGAACCTTTGAACTGGTCCACAGTTGATCTGATCTATGCCCAGCCGACTCGTTATCTATCCATTGATACCAATTTTTCTCAAGCACCGCTATAAACTTAGTACTATCTTTCACCTTAATCCTTCGTTGTTTATTTATTTTCGTAACGATAACGGGTAACGGATAGACAAACATATTTAAAGATTTTGATAGAAATATATATTAACAACCATGACTAAGGTACAAATGCTCGCATTCAACATACAATCATCTGCCCCCACTGGGACTTGAATCCGAGACTTCAGCAATGGCGACACCTTGAAACCGGTGCACTAACCACTAGACTGCGGAGGTCGTCAAATAAAATAATTATGTTATCATTATATATTATGTGTGATCATATCATAATGACATAATTATATATTATCTTATCAATCATCAGTTTCTTCAGACTGTAATATGTTTCCCAGCTACGATCCTCTGTAATTTGTTTTAGTAAGCAGAAAAGACTCACCTATTACATAATCTATGTTACGGCCAATAAGGCTCGTTTAAATAGCTGCCAATTTCACACTCAGTACTGAATCATTTTATGGAGTACAGCATACGAGACTCGTAAAATTCTCTGGTTATGGTTTGATTATGTTTTTATGAGCGAAAGTGTAGGTTGCGGAGATGGTGTGGAATAAATATGTGGATTGTCGTTACGAGGTGAGCTTATAGCTAGTTTCCAACAAATTGCAATTTTTATAGCGTGGCTCTAATAGTATTTAGATGGAGTAAACGTTATATTGCGTATGATTTATTTGATTAGTTTAATGAAAACGTTTAATATTTTTTTGCACAAAATTAATGCATCGGATGTATAGTTGCTGATTGGCAGCCCAATCTGCAGCGTAACTAATATAGCTTAATCACTTTTTGCTCATCCACTCTGCGTTATTTATCCAGAACATATGTATATGACCATACACATAATATTTTGCAAAATATGCTGATTTCTTTAATATGAGCACTTTTCCTCCAGGTGGTATTTAAAAAATTCATTCTGCATATTTAATTGGTATTATAAAGCAAGAAATTTTCTTCAAAAAGTTAGGCGGAAATATATTTAAGATTCATACATACAAATTATTACAAAGTCTCAGAGCAACCGAAAGTTACTTCAACCCAAATTCCGAGCACCTATAAGAATTTTTAAAACAAAGTAATCAAGAGGATAGAATTCGTAACTTCAGGAAAACTGGTGAATTTGTGACCGCTAAGTAAAGTAGTCGCTTATTGCCTGTAAGATATGTATCAGAAAAAAATACTTTAACGATTCAGAAACTACGATTTAAAGATGATTATTATTCCATAGAAATTCCAAATAGGTGAGTCGTAGTTGGAGCCGATGTCATTTTATATCAAACTTTTTATATTTCAATTTTTTTAATTCACATCGATTGGTTTGTATAAATTACTAGATAGTGCCTGCGACTTCACCTGTTTAATCCGACCCTAACGATTCCGGAACGGTCGCCGTTGTCGTTAGCAGGCTAGGCGTCGAACCTTCTTTCGTGCGCCTCCCACAAACACACTCATTTCAAAGCTGAACATAGCCATCTGAGGCAACAACATAGGTAAAAAAAAGTTTATTTTTTATAGGATAGGGCAAACGGATCACCTGACGGTAAGCTATAACCGTTGCCCATGGACACCCGCAACACCAGAGGAGTCACAGATGCGTTGCCGGCCTTTTAAAAGGGAATAAGGGGGAAAGGGGGGGGGGGGTTTGGTCCTCCGGTACCCTCACTCACTCGGCGAAACACAGCGCAAGCGCTATTTTACGCCGGTTTTCTGTAAGGCCGTGGTATCACTCCGGTCGAGCCGACCCAATTCGTGCCGAAGCATGGCTCTCCCACGGTAAAAACTTAATCTGCATAGTAATTCGAATAGCTAATAGTACCGTCACTAATATTTTTAAAATTGTAGCCTATATGTTATTCTGATATATGAGCTATATTATTGTAAGATTTCATTTAAATACATTAAAATAGATTTTACGTGAAAGAGTAACAAACATTCATCCACATAAACTTTCGAATTTATAATATTAGGTTGTAGATCTCAAACACTTAAGTTAGATTACTAAAAAGCCAGTACTGCAGTACCTTTAAAAATTTATTGATACATCTCAGTTTTCATTTAAACTTCTCACATTAAAATACTTTTCTGGTTTGATATTACGTATGTACACGTTACAATTTAATTATTTGAAAATTTCGTTTTTGAAGTATTTTAATTTCACAAAACTTTAGGACATAAAAAGGTCAAAATAACTATTTCATGGATGTAAATAAAAACGAAATTACTTGTCACGCTACCTCTGCTTAACTGATGATATCAAAAAAGGCTGTCTTTATGGATCGTAGGATTTATTTACATATCAAATGTGGTGTTAAAAATAAGGGCTTTTTTATTCCTCGAAATAAAAAGAAACGCATCAGATAAGTCAATATATTTTTATATCCAATAAATTTTAATGCTTATCTTCAAATAAATCATGTAATTCACCATATTTACCATGGACTTAGTAATTTTGCAAGGTAGACGAAAACTAGCATGTGTTGTTATCGATGTTTTGGTAGAACAAGCATAACCTTTTTAGCTGTAAAAATAATACGAGTATTAAGTGCAAAATAACTCTTCTGACACCTACCCAGAGTTGCTTGGAAGAAAGACTATAAAAGATGTACACTATAGTTGAATAACATTTTTAATAGCTTTCTAGAAGATGTAAACAGGGTAAATAAATTTTAAATAAATTGAAAATTAAACTATTTATTTGTATAGAATAGCAGAATACTTCGTTTTTCTGTTATGTTGGCAAGGAAATTATTCATACCTATAAGGCAAAATTGTTTTAATTATAATTTACTACATAGACTGGATTTTTGTTCAGATAATGTGAACTGCACTCACAGATTTTCGTAAATATTACACTCACTCAAAAGTAATTGCATTTATATAAGAAAAATATTATGACGATCAATCCTATAATTTACGAGACTATTTACGATATGAATACGAAAAATCGTATATAACTAATACTAAATATATCTTGCACGAAAAAAAACATGAATCAACTCTAAATATCTTTTATTGACAAACGCTCCGTTTTCTTACCATGAAATTTACTTACCTATTAAAACTACGCTTAAGAACTGCAATTTGACAAACTATCAAGGAATTAGACCACACCCGTACCAATTATTGACAGCATCTATGGTATACCTTGTTACAAATATTGATACTAAATATGACAAAAGAGAAATAATGTTTTTCTAGCAATTTTAAGGCTTAGTATCGTGTATGAAATTTAACTGTAAGTTTTCTTTATCCATTTATCACATGTAATAAAATTACTACACACTTTAAAAGAAATTAGCTTTTTTACATTGAACCAAGATCATTATAATAAATTCGTTCTGTTATTTTGGATGACAATAAAATAAATGTACTTAATAAAACCGTACTTTACATGTAAACGATAATACAGATTTCACAAAATGTTATTAAGAAAATGTGTTCAGAAAGCTCAACTAATATGAATACATATGTTTTTGATGCCTGAATTTATTGTGTCGCCTTCAGAAGTACGGCGGCTAAGTAAGTCTTACTTAGTTTATCTTCAATAAAATTTCAAGTAATATAAAAGTTATAGTTAATAATTTGGCTAATATCATAGAAAGTACTTACACAAAAATTATAATTACATAGAATGGATTTAATAAATAAATGTAACAATAGAATGTGCATGATTACTATATATATGCTACATTTGATCCTTCATCGTACTTGTAGGTAGTCACTAAATGAAATTAATTTTCAAGAAATTAATTAATAACTTCGAAAGAGTAGCTCATTTATCTTAGTATCCGGCACACCCAGATTGCTTGGTTCAGCCTACTTCAACCTACTTTTATATTGTGCCAACATATCGTGTTTTTAATATGCCACAAATTGAAAAAAACGTTTCTTAATTTTCTTAATGTTTTATCAAAATATAGGGTAAAAACCGAGATGAATGATGTGACTCGACTAGACATGAATAGCCAGCGTTAGTGTCAGACAATTCCTACAATGGGAAATTGAAGCGTTTATCAAAATAGATGCATTCTAAAATGTATTTTCGCTTGTGTACTCTCTACGTGCGCTCAGATTCAAAATGACAGTTACAAATACACTTGCAATCAATTATAAGCGAACTGTTTGCATACGGATAGGTATGTTCCTATTTGTATGCAACAACAAACATAGAGTTTTTGTATTGATTTTATTGACACCCATCTAGGTTTTGATTGTTGGTTTTCTATATTTTTACTGTGCATTTATATATTTCTGTTATCCTTCTTTTTCATCTACACCAATATTATAAAGAAGAATATAAAAAAGATTTGAATTTTTGTATGTAACGTATAAACTCAAACAGTACTGGACCGATTTTAATAATTCTGTTTTCATTAGGAAGCTACATTATCACTAAGTAACAAAGGCTATATTTAGCACTAAATTACTATAGAAATCTTTAGAAATTCTTATTAAAACCAACCGAACGTGCGAAGAGTAATTAATGTTGCTAGTTAATTTATATGAATGTAAATGTAATGTCAGGCAAAATATAAAAACTTTTTAAAATCACATTGAGTTGCGTGTAAAGGAATTTTAAACGAATAAATACGAATTTGCGTGTTGGTAAGAATGATGATAAAAATTGATACCAATTGTACATTTTTATTCGTTGTCTTTGATTGGCCGTCCGTGTGCCATACTCTATGGCAGTCAGGAGAGCTACAAGCTATAATAATTAAGCACCATTGACGCGCGGTGTCGTCGCTAGTCATGATCCTAAACTATATTCAACTAAGTACTCTATTGTAGCAGGTGTTATTTTGCGGAAGTCCATTGTATTACAAAGGATATTGTTTTTTGCTGATTCCGCGCAGTTCATGATGACTTGTCCAACAAGCAGACAAGGTCGACACGTGTTTCGTCTCTCAGCGAGACATCTTCAGGATGTGTTGCCCGCTCGGTGACTCACCAGCGGCTCAGCCGCTGTGTGCTTGTTGGACTGCGCGGAATCAGCAAAAAACAATATCCTTTGTAATATATTCAACTAAGTCTGGTTGCCTAGAAGAAATCGCTTTATAGCAATGAGATCCAATTTTACTTTTTTTTTGCTTTTTTGAACTTTTATATAGTTTGCAATACTTATTGCAGTTTTTAGAAAAATATTTAATTTCCTTTTAAATTTTAGGTTTTTAATGAATTAATGAAACAAAAATACTCGTACTTCGAAATTCCCTTCTTGCTATTGTGATCTATTAGTACAGAATAATATTGAACCATTTATATTATTCTTTAGCTAGAGCTTTTCCGTGAAATCATATTAAACATTTGATAAATTCATAATAAAATTCCGGGAACACAATTAGATCCTGACAAGCTCGTTCAACTCCTTCTACTCATAAAATGTTATCACAGGTAAAGTACCTAATTATTATTGAGTATGGATTCGGGAATTATTTATAAAAGACTTTTTGGGATACTTCCTTATATGAATGTGGAATACATGAAAGTTCTCTGGAACATGTATTTTTCTACTAAGCAAATAATTCATTAAGATGTTTTTCCACCGTACTACAGATTTTAAATACATGGTTTTTTTTTTTGACAATCTAATAATTCAATTTTTAAACGCGCTATAGCCAGCTTAATCTAAGATGTATGGCTATATTTAAATGAAAGAATTAAAAGAAAAACGCGCATTAAATTATATAATTATGTACTTATATCATGAAATTGTGTTTTACGAGTACAGTCAGCATCATGTCAATCAACTTGTAAAGTTTGAAGTTCGCTGTGTGTACAATAATAATTTTGTTCTAGCGTCTAAAATCGTTATAATAAAAGCTTGTATACGAAAATAGCAAGATTTTCCTCATGGCGTCACTCCCATATCTGACTTGGCAGAATTTGTAAAAGCGATATTCATAGGATTAATTTTTTTTTTGTTATTATTAAACGATTTTTTTTTTCTTTTAAGAGACATGTTTATTGAAATTATCCTATAAATCAAACGTGCTTTAAGCTTTGAATACCACATTGAATATTATTGTACAACACAACATATAACATAAGTAAGTAAATATAATAATCGTATATGAATAGTAATAAAAATATTTTCAAGTCACAAAGCCTATTCTGCAAATAGTTTTCTTTAGACCTTTGCCACTCCTGACATTAAAATGTAAAAACCGCAAAATTATGATTCACAGTAACGACATTATATCAATTATTACATTCTGCAATTTTTTACGCGAAATAATGTAACGATGTAATATTTTCATGACAAAATTGTCCTTTATTGCGAATATCAACAGACACTATATTGTACAAAAAAGCGCACTCATGATATTTAATATATATACATATATTATGACTCAATTCTACCATATTTTTTTGGCGCTATATTACTAAACAAATATACTGGAGACAGTATATTTGTTGACCACAGTTGCAATTGTCATAAGTAGTGCTCGGAATAGGTAGTTTAATATTATGTACTTGCGATTTTGTGACATCAATAGTATGGATATGCCTGGGAACTTACTATTTTCAGAGATTATAAAAATATTATATTGAACTTTCAATATAGTATTTCATCTTTTAGCTTATTGTTAAAATAATAAGTTGTAAACATAAAATTTTACAATAAAAGCGTAAAGAAACGAATAGCAAATAAAAACAGAAAATTTTAGGTTTATCCATGTTCCGGGACACATGGCGGTCCAATCGCGAGAGCGCACCCCGCCATGTACCCGGTATGGGCCCAGAGAACTCGGGGGGGTTTTAGTGCGTAGGCCGGTCCTCTTGACCGGAGAGCCCCACACACGGCCGCGTCTTGCCAGCGCGGTGTCATAGTGCACAAGGTCGCATTTCCCCCCCTCAAAAAAAAAAGTTTTATCCATGTTACGCTTACTTTCTTTCTGCAAGTACATAAAATTAAACTACCTATTCCGAGCACTTGTTATAAGATGTAAAGTCACAGTAACCAGTAATTTAACTACTTATATTATCGTTTACATCAGAACATAGTACGCAGTGCTATTTTGTGACAAAAATAAGTGGCAAAAATAAGACGAGGGTACCTGAGAACATGATTTCGGTATAGTCTCCCTCCAGTAAGTATCTTCCCGCAAATGTCGATCCACGCAATAATCTATGAGGACATGATGATTAGTAGAAATTCTCACAGTCTAAAATATAAACAATTATTGTAATGAATTTTCCTTATTAGGGTTCATATAATGAAACCACAGATAGACAGAAAACTTATCATTAAACTATAATGTATACACAAACATAAACTCTATTATTTTATACAAAAATGAAGTAAACTCGGTATAAGAATGAAGCTTAAACAAACATAAATGTTCAAGGTATTCAAAGGTATAAATTAAGTTTTATATACAGACAGGGTTCAATGGTTCGTTTGATCGATATTAGTAATGCTTAGTACCAAAAAAAAGCTTTTCTAAAAAACATTTGTATTTATCTTTATCTTGAAGAACTCCTCCAGGAAACGGTGATGATTATGGTGATAGTTGTGTTGGGATTAATAAGGTCTACTTACTACCCAACTCGATAGTTCAACATAAATTCCGTACGCCGAGCTCCTAGGTACTTCTATGATACCAAGTTCAGCGACAATTAGGGCAGCGGTTTCTTTATATGGGTGCTTCCCAGTAAGTTATATATTCTTCTTCACTTTCAAAATTCATCAAATTCAAACAATCTTGAATCAAACCAAACCAATAATTTACTTTGATAATGAATTCGATTTAGTGCTGGGCTTACAAAGAAATTTTAATTTGATTTCGAAAGATAAATTTATTTATGAACTATTAATCTATACCACATAGCACATTACGAAAATGCCCTTGCATATTTCTATTATTCATTAGTAGAACTGTATAAAATAATTGTATGTATATAACCTATGTGTCTGCTTTTTTTGCAACATGGTGTATTTGCAGTATACGCAATATAATGTGTACATTATTTGTCAAGGCATTACAATTCCCATTGCGAGAAGACGGCTGAACGCAAGATTTTGTGTAAGAAATATAATATTTTGGTTTCGAAGAAAAATAAACTATCGCATCATCGCATTGCTCGTTATTACGTCACCAGGGTGTTCCTTCACATACGCTGAAGCCTCAGCGGTCACGCATAGTATGGTTAATTTTTTTGGCAAACAATACCATACCAAACGCAGGCAAAAAATACGTACGTTCTACGAACTATTTGACCCTATTCGTATTTAGCAAATCCTTGGTTCATAGTGTACTATGAAACCGTGTAATTCTTACCTTACCTTACCTTGAGCTAGTGCATATAAAAAATCTGTTCCACATTTCTCTTGGAATGTTGCCAAGGTGGAAACAGTTAAGGGTTGAGTTTTCACCGCGGTTTATTGTTGAATCATACGATTTTGGTTTTGTATGCCTTTGTATAAGTAGATAGTACAAGTTATCGAAGTTGATCAAATATTAATGATAGAAAATTTGCTTTCCTGATACACCAACTTCAACTTTCAAGATTTGATGTATATTATTTTGTATTGTGTGAAAATTGATACACTGGTGGTACCGGGGTTGGTCTAAAGTGCGACGAAAAATAAATCTTATGACATATACAATCGTCATTACAATTTGCAATATTTTAACCATGTTTTAATAAGTTGATTTATTAAATCACTTAAAAAGTGTAATTTGCAATTTCAATCATCTTAAAAGTCTTTACTTATGTAATAAATTTATACTAAAGTTCGACTAGATTTAGACAAAATGATTATACTGAGTATCGAAAAATACGTTTTCACATTAAGATTTAGCCCGATGTTCTGTTTCCATCCACCACACATAGTCTTAGTTTCGAACGATATCTAAATATGGGAACGAGCGCAACTTCTAACAAACAATTCCTTTCTGTGTCAAGGGGCTATGAAAATTAATGACATTCCAACCTTCTTCATTCGCGCGTGTTCTTACGTGGGATTCAATGAGAATAATTAAATAGTTAAAAGTGTGATGCGATTTTCACAATACAAATTTTTTGTTGCCTATTTTTCGTTTTCAAGTAAAAGACGAACTTAACTCTATTATGGGCTTTTTCTGCTTACACTTGAATTTTTTTAAGTATTTTATTTTTATCACTTTTTATTAGATTCATTTTATACTTTATATTTTATATTTCACGGCTGATAGAGAGGAATGGAAGAAAAAGATCTACTGCGCCGACCCCAAGTTAATGGGAAATGGGCAAAAGGATGATGATGATTAGATTCATTTTAATATAACTCATTCATTTAAATGAAAACAAATCATAGTTTTCGATTAACTCGATCGAGTAATTCGACGAATTTTGTATGCAACAGTGATAAACCTCCAGAAGCAACTGAATGGTATAGGTTATATGGAGGGTTAAAAGTTGGTCGGAGCAATTAAAAAAAAATAAAAGACAGATACAGAAATCTGATGCGAATCCCACTGGCAAATTTTAATAATGTTTAAATGAAACAGCAACATGTTTAACTTGTTGTGCTAACAAAAAGAGTTCAACATTCTTAAAGTGTAAACAAAACCCGAAATAACGTTAAAATTGGGTAATAAAGACTGGATCATTGTAATATTTTATGGTAGGAACATGTTTTCAAGGACATATACTCAAAATCTTGGGTTACACTATTCAGTGCATCAGTACGTTTTTGTTTGAATGTAATTTTTATTATACTTTTTAAACTAAGTACTTATTCTTTAAACGCTATCATCCCAAATGATAAAATGATCTTTGTCATTTTATATAAATACGTTATAAATATCCGTGAGATGAAATATGTGATTGCTCGTCCTCTACAGAGACCTTTTTTTTAGAGGGGAACTGCATTATGCACCTTGACACCGCACTGGCTAGGCGCGGCCATGTGTGGGGCTATCCGGACTGACAGGACCGGCCTACCAGCTAAAATCCCCCTGAGTTCTCTAGGCCCATGCGGGACACATGGCGCGCGGGTGCGCCTTCGCGATTCTACTGCCACGTGCTCCGGGGCCGGCTCGACCTAGATCTGACAATCCCCCAGACAGAGAGACATCACCAAGGCGTGCGCGGTAGCCAGACGCGCAGCCTCGCGGTCATCTACAGAGACCTGTGCCTAGCATTTAAGTATGCGATTTAAATAACCTGTTCGATTGCTTGAGGTTTCTTATTGAGTACTTATTGAGAGGCATGAGCCTACCCTAATTTCGTAAGGTGATTAAGTTTTAGCCAACCACGCTTACCCAGTAGTAATTTAATCGATTTCATGTACACTTATAAATTCCTTACGCATTTGATATAAAGACTATTAGATTAATGGCCGTTTTCACCAACCTTGTCTTAGCTTAGGTGACTCCTAAGTGACATGCTGTCACTTTTTATATTAACTGAAAAGAGTGAGACAGCATGTCTCTTAGGAGTCACCTAAGCTAAGACAAGGTTGGTGAAAACGGCCATAAAGCTAGTAAATTTTGCTGTGCTGCGAATCATAACGTCACTAAGTCTAGTGAGGATTCTCCTAAGAGAAAAAAAACTGTTATTGAGTCTATTTGTTCGTCAGCGGTCGTTTGGGTGGTTGTCTGGTGAACGGCGTAATTTGCAGTAAGTCGATGTGGTCTTGTATTTTAAGTGTTCTGAACTAATAGTTAGTAAACTTTGTTTTATTGAAACTGATTACCTCTACTATACTAATAATTTTAAGAAATAAAATACTATATATTTGCTTTTTTTCCTCAGGAGAGGAAGGCTGAGAATCTATCACAAGGAGCACAAAACGTGCCCATGATATCCCCGCAACGGCAAGTATCACGGAGGTTATGTTGGACTCCACGCGGCCAGAACGGTCTAACCACGTGACCTACCGACTAAACTCAGCCTGTGCCTAAGTTCTAAGAACCATAAAGGCAAATCGTGAGGTTATATTTGTCTGATTCTTTTTTTATACAAACACTCCTTTTGGTTCCTATGAGTACATATGAAATTCGAGATGAAATATAAGCAATATGCTACATGGCAGTATCAATCCCAGATGTCCCGAATCTAGCGATTGAACGTCAGTGCCGCTACCTCAGAACCAGCCACGCTACGACGATATTATAATCAATATAAAACACAATAAATTTTCAACAAAATTTTAGGCTAATTTACAGCACTATTAAAGTATTTAATATCTTGATTGGAGCAGCAATTAGCGAACCCCCTAACAAGATTCATTAGTATGACATACGATACGATACAATGTTAATTACGGTTCATACACAAACATCAAAATACAAATAGAGAACATATTTATATCTACGCTGCAATTATTGATTTGATTTTAAGATAATTATTATTCATGACCTCTTTTTAATGCATATACAAAGTTGTACGTTTCAAAGATATCTACGCCACTATATTACGTGGATTTATTGAATATTGATATATATATATATATGAGTTTTCCGTCTTAAGGCATTGAGTACTTCTAAAACGTTTTCATTCTAGGTATGTGTAGCTTATATGTAAATGATAGGAAATTAAAATGAAACAAATGTGAAACTCTTTATTGGAGCGTCGATATTTGCCGTTATACCGCGGCAGCCTGGCGCCTCAATGTAGAACGTGCCAGTACTGTAAAGCTATTATTATAACGTAATTAATATCGCTATATATTAACGACCTCCATGGCCGATTGATTTGTATGCTGGCTCCAAGGTTTCGCTAACTTTAAGGTTCCAGATAAACACCAATGGGGGCAGATATTTATGTGGTAAATATAAGTATTTGTGCTTATATTCTAACTGTCAATATATGTTTCTATGTATGCCAATTGTATGTATGTCAGTCACTCTAGATTCTATGATACAATCCTTGTAGTGTTTTCTTTGTGCTAAGATAGTTAGTTAAAAGTTAATTTAAAGTGAAAAAATGCTATACAGCAAAGATTTTTGCAAGCACTTATTACACGACTCTATAATTTGGTCGGTAATTCAGAGTCTACTCAAGAACAGGCAATAAAATCAGATCAATCAGTTTGAATTTTTTCATTAAAATAATATTTTATTTATATGATTAAAAACTTAAAATGTGTCGTGAAATTTTCAGGAAAGGAAGAACAGTTTCGGTGCAAAAGGTATAGATCTACGTTCCGTTGCTTTCTTTACCGCATGCACGTAATATATAAAAAAGTCTTATCTGTAAGACAATTATTTAAATATGTACATCTCTCAAACAGTACGTCGTAGTTAACTACAGCTCTGAATGTACTAAAAATCAAGGTAATGATATTGTTTGCTCACAAAATATTGAAACTAAACATCTCGTCTCGTCTCTCTACAAACAGTTCAAATGCCGAATTGTATATATATCTATATACCTATAATACAACAAATTGACTTTAAGCTGATAAGGATACAATACTATGTCTCTAAGTATAAATAAAATAGCATTTTTAATTAAATGCAGTCATACATACGAAGTAGATAATATGCAAAAAATATATTTGTTACGCGCTAGTATTTGTGTGTGTAATATAATATAATTCAAACGTGTCACATTTTCCAATAGGAAGATATATTATCGAATTCAGAATATATAATAATAATTATATATTCTGAATTCGATAATATGCAATCTCACTTGTTTACCTAAAACCAATTCATCAATAGTGCAAGCTTAATGTGTTATTCATATGTAGTCATGGTAATATGTCATTTATATGTTTCACTTTGTTTTGAATTTAATGTTATAAAAGTTAGTTATTATTATTATCATTAATTTTATATATATATATATCAAATAATCATACACACACACACACACATATATATATATTTATATATATATATATATATAATATTATACTCAATATAATCATCTATTTTATGTTACTATTCAAGCCACTGTAAAATCATACATCAATGTACGAGAAATGCTACGCTGTAATCTTTTAATCGTCATTTTGTCTACATTTTTTTTTGTTTCGACGGCTGACAAAGAGTGTCATTTAACATTTTTGGTTTTCATTTTGAAGATAGTTGGAAACTTAGTTAACTAAAACTTAACTTAGTAGAACTTGGAAAGTACCTATTAGATTTTCTGTGTTTAGGCGCCGCGTATCAAGGAATGAAAATAAGAAACCTAGAACTAACGTAGAATCAGGCACTATACGAAGAGAAATCTCAGGAATGAACTAGAATTATTATGGAAAGAAATTAAAGGCTAGTAAGGTACCTACAGTTATACACGCACGAAGATAAAGCTCAGGCATGCTAATCTCCAGATTCATAGCCATAAAAGACATGTGGTTAGCTACTCGGTTTTCTAAAAGTGTTCAGTTGCATTTCGAAAAGTGTGTGGAAGTTTTACATAATTTAATTCGCTTTGTCTTATCGCACCAGACGACCAGGCGCTACGAGAGCTTACACTCTTATATTGTGGACATTTATTCCGTGCACACGAAGGATTTGCTTTCACTTTCATAATTCGAACGGCTAAGAAGTGGTTCTTTGCCAAGATCCCGGTTTTCTCGGATATTACACTGCAATACTCGACTATATTAAATTTAATAATTCTGGTACTGTAAGCAGTAGTCGTAAATATGTTGAACTCGTAAATCGTGTTGGATTCAGACTATTTATCTGAGCAGCTTCTAATTGACAATTCTGTAAAAATACAGGAGAAAAAAAATAGCCCTTGCTGGTTCTTTTCTGTATAAAGTCTCCCACCGTAAACTTGTGAACCAATGCCATAGCATCTTTGACTTGCAATATTGAGTGTAAAAATCCTCTTTGAATAATTTTTTTTTTAATTTCGATTGTTGGTTTATAACTTAAGAATTTATTACAATGTTGAATATAGTCAAAACATGATTCACGACTTTCATTACTTTGTATAGCCCTTACAAAGTACAAATAAATATCTTAATAAATATGAGAAAATCTTAGCTCGAACGTAGTTATTAAGCCATCCGCACTATATCACGTTCATAAGCTTAATTTATTCAGTTTATTAAAAGTAGGTATTCTCCATTCTTAGAAGCTTTCGCCCGTATTTCTCGTTACAAACTTATTACATTCTGAGTCCACACCACAGTCACGTGTAAATGTAATACTTAACTAAGCGGTTGCGTATACGACTACAGAATAGTAATTACATCGTTATAGGTCCACCTATATAAATGATTGCTACTGAGTTGGAAGTCTGATAGCTTAGATTGCAGATTTTTAAATATATGAATTGAACTAATAGTTGAGGATAATGACCAGCTGACATTTTAGGACTTAGATTAACTCAGTGGAATTAAAAAAAAAGGTGTTTTAATTTGATAGAGATTAACAGGTTTTGATCACCGTTTGGTCAGAGGCAAATTGAATTTCACCTTAAAAGCGAACGGCTTCATTCAATGAAATTGACGCTTCATCTAACATTAATAAGATGCAAGCCCAAACCCTTTCAACTCGAATGTACTTGTGGCTCTCATGCATCTCAAGAAAATCATGAAGCCTGCTAGTGATGGTGTTATAGCCGAGCTACGGACAGTGGGTATACTTCCAGTCCTGAAATCACTTCAAAGGCTCTTCAACTGCATCTTGCTCGCCTAATGCAAGATAAGGGAGACATGATAACACTACTTCTACAAAGGAAGATAAAATCCATTTGAAGAATTATAGATCGTCAAGTGTAAGTGAAATTATATCGTTAAACTAGAAGTTGTTGGCGAGTTTGTTTATTTAAGACAAGTAATCTACAAAAGAGGCATATTCTAAAGAAGCTACCGCTATGTCTTAAGAAGAAAGTCTTTGATTCTTGCGTGTTACTTGTGATGATGTAAGGCATCCAAAGGTTCGTAATTGAAATCTCCAGAAAAAATGAAAATTTTAAATGGCCACATTAGTCGCTTTTGTAGAAAGGTCTTTGAGTACTGGGCATTCGCTGGATAATGCAGCATTGGTTGGTTTACCACAAAGTGGCCCAACGGTTTGTTGAACATAGTAGATAGTGGTTGCATGTTAACAATATAGGACCAATCTGTGTGGCATGTCTTGGGGAAATACCTATATCTATATCTAGAGGGAGTAAATCTCGCAGGTGAAATGATGATCATGATGGAAAATCTAGACATAATATATATTTTTTAAAATTACAGTAGATGTATCCAATGTTACGTACAATTAAAAAAAATGAAAATAATAATGTTGTATGTATGTAACTGCTAACAACGTGCAAGACATTTATTCATCGATCCCTACACTAATCAAAATATAATATGAATCTTGCTTGCATATTTATATCTTTAAGTATTAAAATTGGTAAGTATTACATTTTTAAACCTATAAACAGCGGATGCAAATATATTTTTGGCAATTTTTAAGTTCTCGTCTGCTGACTCATTTCAAACTCATAATAAAAAGTTTATTGCGACGCCTCAAGATGTTTTGCGGAATATATTCGTCTTCTTTACGACTGTGTAATAAATATATAGTATGCTGGCGAGTCTTAGAGGCTTAGATGTTGCAAAGATTATTTTTGTGACAGTATCTTGTCACGTCTTCGTATTCTAAAAAGTACAATGAGTTCAGCAAATAATTTCTGGAACAGATATCATATTGTTGAACAAATGACATCACTTCGTAAATTAGCAAAATATCTGATGAAAATTCACTGCTTAAACAAACACTTGTTCAATTTCAACATTTAGATTCAATTTTAAACATTTTAAGTTGGCGGCGCGGTGCGTAGATGATATAGTGTGCCAAAGGTGTTTCATTTATGTGATTATTAACCTTAAGATAATTCATTTATTTTATATATCGATGGTATATAGTTGACGTATTTAAGTTAGCGAATATATAAAAATGCGAATTTAGAGTATTTACTTAATAATTATATGCTCTTACGACAACTAATGAAGAATGCAGTCCAGCTGTTGTAGGAAATCAAAAATAATAATAACGGCTGGCTAAGTTAGGATGGAACCAGCACACTTATGTACGTAGTTCTGGTGACAGGCTCCAACCCAAGTCGAAGATGTACTCCGTTTTTCTACGCAACAGTGGCGCTAGTAAAACGGGTCGCACGCGCACAGTGACAATTAAAACAACACCAAACTCGAACAGCGAACTCCCAACGTCGGGTTGTGTGTAGTGAAATGGTGAACATAGGTTACAAGTGCGATTGCGATTAAAATAAAAATATTATAACGTTAACCACCAATATTGAAGGTAATCTAATTAAAAAATAATGTGGTGAATAATATTAAGTATACGCGAGGGTAGATGGTTATAAAATTATGTTTCTTCATAAAAATAGCCGCGGAATCGTTAACGAGTGTGTAAGTTAATCTAATATTATTTTCATATGCATTGTTTCTCGATTTTATATTTTCGCTGTAATTGTGTGCAACGAAAATTTTTAGGGTCTTACTACATACTTATTAGACATTCCACATCACCGCTCAACATTTGGAATCACCTGTATCCCTCAGAATAATAGTTTACCTCATCAAATCAACTCTTAAAGATTCTATATTATATTAAGGAATTCTTGCCTTTTAAAGTTTATTTTAAGATTAATCTAAGGATAATATTTTGCAGGAAAAAGCCGATATAAAGTGAAAAGGATATCCTTTTTTTAACTTTACATCGGCATCGACAATTATTTTTCTATGCCATTTGTGAATATTATGAATATAATTAAACCAATGTAATACTTCCCATAACATATTCTAAGTATACGTAATTAAAAATGTTTAATCTCTCTAAGCCAGACAATATGAAGAGCACAATATTTTCAATATAAAGTCTTAATACAGCTTTCCA
The DNA here is from genome assembly GCA_036419045.1 of Scirpophaga incertulas. Taxonomy (NCBI): domain Eukaryota; kingdom Metazoa; phylum Arthropoda; class Insecta; order Lepidoptera; family Crambidae; genus Scirpophaga; species Scirpophaga incertulas. Next base: position 9,287,725 of record CM071641.1, read on the forward strand.
CGAAGGAAAATATAATCCACGGATAACCAGTAGCTGTTAATTACTTCGCAGGAAAGCCCAAAGGTGAATATCAAAATGTCAGTAACAAATAGCAAACTTCAGGGTTGAGTTAAAAGCTTCACGCTTTCAAGTAGATGTGTCACATATATTATAACCGTTAAAAATATATAATAAAGTAGGTTCATATCACATTTAAATTTTAGTTTATGATTATGCTTATTATCTGCCACTTCCTTCTTCATATCAGAAACAGAATGAACAATCTTATCCTAAAAATAATAATCAATGTAAACGCCGAGTCTTTGTACTTTTATACTAATTATTTTATTATAGTTGTACAACATGCATTTTTAACCTCTCATTAAAACTAAAATCAAATTCATCGCATTAGTGGCTTTCCAATAGGGTAATGAATTTTCGTTGAGACTCCATTGCTTACAAATTTCCCAAAGAGTAACGCAGCGCGCCTCCCATAAATAATTCAAACAGGTCCGCAAGTTGACCCGTACAACGGGATGCAATATGATTGTCGACGTACGATATTTGTACATCTAGATTTCGGCGACGCCGATTACCTTCATTATCAGTTTATTAACATTTTATTAGTTCTTCTAATAAGAAAAATTAAGAAAACGCTGCCATAGGTTATATTACTAATGTTTCAATTTATACAAAAAAAACTATAGGTTAAGGAAAATTCCACACACATAAGATAGTTCTTTACAATTATATTATGTTAATGACCATTATGGCTCATATTCGTCCTCGTCGGAGGGTATAATTGTACGAGCGATTTAACCACAGTCAATCACCCTAGCCCAGTGCAGATTTGTTTACTTCAATGATTTGCAATTCTTTGCAACGCGTTTTTATTATTATAGACTAATGATTGGTGCATGGCATGGGTCTCCTAAATCTTCCGATTCCTAGACTAGGGACTAGATCATAGCACTGATGCCCCAGGTAAATCTAATGCCTTATACTTTTTAGATTTAATGCTGACCGCTCTATGCCTAAGAACAGACAAGCAGGCGTAAGTAAAAGTTTAACTTAAATTAATATATTACAACACTTTTAACAACACAACACGGCCATAACAAAAGCTTACATTAGATTGAGTGATTGAGTCATTCGAGCAATTTTGATTAAAATCGATCGTAGCTCAGTTAAATTTATGTAATTGACTCTCATACGCTAAATTTGCTTTTAGATAATATGAGACCATTCGGTAAACGTTTATTCCTCTTGGTGCTTATTTATAATTATTTGATTGTTCTACTAGCACATGTAGAAAAAGACCGAGCTAAATAATACTAATCTTTTGTTAATATTATAAAAGACAATTAATTGACTACAATTTCTATTATAGAACTCGAAACTTGTTTAAAAATAAAGACTGAATTCAAAATTAGTTTCTTGAGAACAAACTTTACCAACATTATTACGTTATATTTTATTGTAGGTCGCGATATTTCTAGTGACCTAATTAGTTTCCCTGGAATCAAACTGAAAGGTGACTGCTATTATCGTTGCGATTAAGTTTTCTCATTGATTTACTCGTTCGACGAACTGGACGTTATTAGACAATATTTTTATTAGCATTCTTGTCTTGTTTAACTAACTTTACTAATGTTGGATCACTAGCATAAATTATATTTAATTATATTTTTTTAAAGATAACGTTGGTGGCGCTACGAACTTTGCACTAGTCTTAAAATCTGAATATTTTTAGTTAGAGGTAGTTTGTCGGAGGCTCAAGATCGATTTTTGAAATTATCATTTTCATCTTATTCGTCACAAGATTCCGACTTAACAAAATGTTACTAATTTGCTATATACGTATAAATAAGTACCTGACTATGATTACTTTGATATATCAATTAGTATTTTCGTTAAATAATACACCTTATATCTACCATATAAAGAATACTTACTCAAAATAAAAACTCGGATTAACATTTACAACGATTTTTAAATATTTATCTGTGACTTTTACCACATTCATTAATTTAATTTGCAACTGTTCTAATTATTCTGTATGGAGGTGAATCCATATTACAAACACTATTTGACTCCTTTTTTTTATACCTTTCTTGCTAAATATGAATCTTCAAAGTTTTATAACTGTACAAAATGGGCGCCATTTGTTGTTTTCGGTTGTTTTTTTCAATTCCGTTTTATTCAACTGAATTTTGTTCTCAGCTTATATCTTTTTGATCACTATACATTTTATATTTTAATCAGTACAAGTTCCTACTCGTACTGATTAAAATGACTCCTGTCATTTAAATAATTTAAAAAAAATTGTGTTTGCCTCTGTCAATGTACTTCATGGAATACCGTTTGATCCCACAGGCAAATCATACAGCGTATTCGTCATTGAGGTAAGGGTGTGAGGTATAGTGGAACATCCCCGGGTGCAGAGGGAGGCTCTGCATCGGTGGGGCGAGGCACTCGCCTTCCCAGCTGCTGGCCACCGGACGATCGCAGCCGTTCGTCCGGTGTTGGAGGAATGGGTTGGGTGCCGGCAGGGCAGCTTCTCATTCCGCATGGTGCAGGTATGGACCGGACATGGTTGTTTCGGTCACTACCTGCCCTGGGTCGCACGTCGGGAGGCAACGCCACGGTGTCACCACTGCGGCGCTCCCGACGACACGTCCGGGAACACGCTGGCTGTGTACTCGGCGTGGCAGCAACAGCGCAGCGACCTTATCTTTGCGCTGGAAAGCAGTGACTTCTCGCGGCCGAGGTTTTAGTGGGTAGGCCGGTCCTGTCAGACCGGAGAGCCCCACACACGGCAGCGCCTAGCCAGCACGGTGTCACCGTGCATAAAGTGCATTTCCCCTCTAAAAAAAAGTATAGTGGAACACTAGTGGAGCATCCGACTGGTGGTCACTTTGCTATATGCAGAATTCGCAGTCAATAACCGCGTGTTTAGGGAAGTGATGGAGTTAGAGTATAAATGAAGCCTGCTTTTACATATTTCAAGCTAGCTTCGCGTTATTATTTTTTTGGATGAATAAGAGTACACAGAACCTGCGACATCGAGTACATCCGATGTACCCTTATCAGTTACTCATAATTTATTTCCTATTTTTTCATAGAATAAAAAAACATAATAGTAAGTTTACAAGTTTTATAATATTGTCGTTTAAGTTACCTACCGTCTCTCTGCAGCCTTCGTTACTTAAGATAACGTTATTTTCGTAATTAAATACAAAATATTAAATACAGAACAATACTGAAACTTTTAAAAATAAGAATCAATTAAGAAGCAAATTATATGTTTATTGAAAAGGATTTATAAGCATACAATTACAGCATGGAATCATAATCGATCTTATCGTTTAGAATCTACGTTGCTCTATACAGTTTACAACCTGCTATATAATAGATAAATACTACCACCAGCTACCAATAGATACGTCATATATCTAACGCTATTTTTGTGTAATTGCCCACTCTTCGTATATTTAAGATCAACGGAAGCTGACTTTTAGAAAAGTACGTAAGAAAACCTAAATCGGAACGGTCGTAAACTTTACTGCGAAGGTCCACAGAGGTTGATTGTCGACACATAAACTGAGCTCGTAAAAAATTTAAGGTACTGCCAATGCCGTAGACAGGGTCGTTTACTCTTAAAGCGATGCATGAAATGCTTAAGCTCCATGCCTCGCTCTTAATACTAAATTTAAATAAGATTGAGATGAGATCTAACAAGATTAAGAGGCTTTAGAGTTTCCTTCAGATACAGTATACTACAGTGTTGTTAATCTAGACAACATAAGTTTGTTGGTTAAGACACCGTATTAAAGTTTGTAATTGTTGCAAACTTTGATCGGTTGTGAAATTTGACAAATACTCTTTTCTACAGTAGAAATTGTAGAGTATAATTCACATATATCACAAATAAATGAGTTGGTATTCCGTTTCTTGCCTGAAGTCGTATCCAATTGCCAAATCTTTATACCTGATAAAGATAAGTATAAAATATAAATATTCTTTTTGCTTTTTTTCACTAGATCTAAAACTGCAGAAGTATGCAGTATCATAAAGTATATATATACATCTTAATATATATATTTCTTGTGTGCGTGTGTATGTGACTGAACTCCTCCTAAACGACTGGACCAATTTTGATGAAATTTTTTGTGTGTATTCCAGGGGGCTTGAGAATGGTTTAGATTCACAATACGGTCATATAGATATTGTTTTTCAGCTAAATTATTTATTTAAAAACATTTGAGACAACGTGAGACAACGTGACATTTGAGACATTTGACATTTGAGACATTTGACAGGACAACGTCTGTTGGGCCAGCTAGTATGTATATAAATGTTAAATAACACAGAGTTCAAACAGACATCTTCCAATTTGAATTTCTTTCAATTTAAAGTGATATGTTTCTATATCATAATTTTTATATAAGGAAAGTCAACGAAAGGAAAAGGAAGGAAGGTTATGATTTGACACAGATAGTGCATTTGATTGTAGATGGTTAGTAAATATAGTCTAATGTCATGATTAGACCATTTTTACCAATCACCTATTAGAAAAGCAGAACTTGTAGTGCTTCATCCTCTTCAGCAGAGCTTTGAAAGGAATAATTTTAGTGCATAATTACATTCTTCTGTGCAATATCACATTCATATTGTAGAAATTCACGTATTTAATTATTTAGATATTTCGTTTTTTTTTTAATATAACAGATAGGCAGACAGTATAAGCGAACAGGTGTAGAATACCTTTTTTTCTTGTTCGTATCCGAGTATAAGGTATTTGTGTCCTTAATTTTTTTCAATATGTGTCTGTAAATGTCTTTGTTGAAAAAATATTATTTTGATTTTGATAAGACAATTGATTCAATTTTCAAACTAAATCAACAAAAATACTTGTACATATTTAGTATCGTGGATCCAGTTTGTTCCTTAGTCCTTTTCTATTAAAGTTAAAACAAGTGTGGCTCGCAAAGCAGCACGCAACGTCATGACATTACTTATATGCGTGTATACATAAGATAAAAAAAGCCTGGAAATTATAACAATAAATTTGAGTGGTGAAGTCAAGTCGAACCTAGCAATAGCAGTTAATCGTTGCTAATTACCATTCACTTATACGTTTGATCATTTCCAACGAGCGCTTGGGGGCGAGGTGTAAATTTCCATGAGATGTTTTTGTTCTTTTTTATTGACTTGATATAACAAAATAGTTCCAATATTATATTGATCTCATTATTTTTAGATATATAAATTTATGAAACACCCATTTATTTAAGTGAACCCAACTACTTTCTTTCACTACATTTTTCAAACGTTCTCTTACTGCCCATAAACCAAATGGCTCGTAAAGATATTTAAGTAGCAAATAAGGAAAGATACTTATTTCGAATCAGATTTACAATACTCTTTATTGCTGCCTTTCATAGTCTGCCTTAAAGAGCGCGTTACATTGTTTACGTCTTTGACTAAACGTTTTTAAAAAGTAACTGATGAGTGTAATTGGTGAGTACAAAGTTTTTAACATTTCGAAATTTTGTGTTCGAGAATCATTAGCTAATAGCTTTCTTAGGTTAATACCTTTTTGTGAATCCCCATCCCATAACACAAGCCTTATTTGGGCTAGGTAATTGCTGTGAGTGTAAGAAATATTTATTTAATTATTTTACTATAATCATGTTATATAATCAAATGGTTTTTTTTCATATTCTTTATTAAACGAGCGTCTGCTAGGTTAGGTCATAATGTCCCGTGATATATTGAAATGCGGATATTTAAGAAAATAATAGTGTAACGTGACTACTCCTCACAGTAGTTGCATTTAGTGCCCCGCCTCCCTCATTTTTTATGTCAACTTAGACGGTGTGCGCCTGCGCACGAAGATAGACGCGGTCAAACAACAAAAAGGTAAAATATAACCCAACTATACATTCGATGACACCATTTCGTGCCAATTACATTGAGTTCATTATTTTCGTATTATGTTGTATTTTGTTCTTTTTAAATAAATTCTTGAAAAATCTCTCATAAAACTAGGACTTCCTACTAATGATCACTTGAGCACTCGCAAAGACGTAGCTCATTTAACAAGAGAGATGCGCAAAAGAATAAGAGAATTTATAGGAGAAACATTAAAGAAGCCCCCTACTGAAGTTCGTGATGTTTGTAAGCCAGATATGTCCCACTAAAAAGACAGAGAAACTAGCCATAGCTGTCAAAGATGCAACAAATTCACATATAGGTAATTTCTTTCTGTGGCGGTTACGCACATGACGGTGCTAATAGTTATAAACAATAAGATTCTTTATAATTTTCAAATATACTCTTAAATTTGTCATTCCCAAAAATTTAAAATAAATGTAATTAGTTATTTTTTGTTAATTAGTTTTTGTTATTAATAATGTTTCTAGAAGTTGAATTTTTCGTTGTAAATTTTATACAGATTTTTAAAATACATAAAATTATCTTTATATAACAATTATTTTTTTCTCAAAATATTATGATTGAAAAACTTTTCTTCAAATAAATACATAAACGTAAATTTGCTCTAAATGTTATTGGAATGGTAAAAATCAGCTAAGGTTTAAAATCCGGGTAATTATGACCCACCATGCAGTTGTTGTACCTATTTTCTACCATGCTGACTCGGGACGTGTTAATTCTTGTTTAAAAAAAATAACGTACATCAGTCTCGCTATACATCCTATTACATGTTCTGTTAAGCGATCTACCTGGGTTTTTTACTATCAGCTCTGTCAATCACTAGTTTTGATTAACCGTTCTGTTGACAAAACTGAAATAATTTTAACATGACTTTTCTAAAGTTTTAACGTAATTAATTTAATAACTATAACATATTAATTCGTTGTATGTAAATAGACCCAAACTGCGGTTTACCTGTTCAAATTTACTCAGCATATTAATGAGATCGGCGTCGCACATTCGCAAATTAATTATCGCAATTCGGGCTCAATTCCAATACGCTGTGAGTGTAATCGTGAACTGGGCATGTTCCAATGAGATATGACAGTTGGAGGATCTGGATTGGGATCGTGCGATGCCAACGACAGGTTGACACCGCAAGTCTGTGTTTGTTTTTAAGCCACATAGTAATCAAATTGGAATGTTACATCGATGTATACATTTGCCGATATCAGTTACATATTCATTTGAATGTACTCAAAATTCAATCCTTTATTGCAGATGTTATGTCCATTTCATCTCAATCTGTAAACCCAAAATTTCGCAATATTATGCGTAGTAATTAATTTTATTGCAGTATCATTACTACAATATGTGTGATGAAGTCTGGTTCGATCAGCAGATCAAACGTCGTAAATGGAGTTGGAAAGACGACATTCTCCGAAGGGATCCAAACCACATACCGAGGCAAGCTCTAGACTGGAATCCCCAAGGAAAGCGCAAAACATTGTTGTGCAAAAGAGAACTGGCGGCGGACTGTCATTGGCGAAGAGAAAGTCGTTGGAAAAACCTGGAGCGAAATCAAACGCGAAGCTCAAGACCGTGCGGGATGGGCACTCACTGTGGACGCCCTCTGCCCCAGCTAGGATATAAAGGACCTTATCGATGATTGCTACGCTACTATCTTATATATTAAATATCCGTCCAAGGAATAATAATACATCTTGACTAGTATTTCTATACATCTTTATAAATCTAATCTAATAACGACATGTTATTAGATGTTATAGAGATGGTATTTGCCTCTACCAAATCATATTAAATGACTAGTAGGCAGATTTTATAGTATAATAAATTTGTTATATCTTGAAATTGTTTTCGAGTTTCTAAAATTATTTTTTGTCATAAATAGAATAACATGTCGTTGTTAATGGAAATAGCAACACAGATAATTATGTTAATGTAGTTGTGTGTGTGATCTTGCGAAGAATTAATTGTTCGAAAGTCACTTGGAAAAGGTTTGCTGAACCATTTAGTACGACTGAATTCAGGCAGTTGCAATAACTGATTTAATCACTGCGATGATGCATTTTGAACTGCTCCACTTTATTAAAGTAAGGGTGTTTGACTATAATTATATAGATAGATAATAATTTTATGTGTTTAGTTTATTATACATCTTCAAAGCATCCCAAGTGGCAATAGCTCTTAACCTTTCAAGAAGAGCAGACGTAATGACTTATTTATGATTGTGTGTTCATATAAAAATAAAGAATACTTAATATACATTTTAGCATTGCTTAGTTTATAAATACGACTTCAATTAAATTTACGACTATACCAGAAATTTTTAATCTGTTTTTTGCTCAACGTAATTCCAACTTGTATAATAGATATTGTGGTAAATAAGGCTTTAAATACCTCAATTGACCGCAATGCAGTGCAATTTGTTAAATGGTGTTTCCATAACAGTATAATAGTCTTGAGAACTGCTTGTTTTCGTGATACAACCGATAAATACTGCCTTTCTTGTTAACTACTTATAGAATAAATTAAACGAACCAATTTAATTCCTTTGTTACGATGTAGTCAGTGAATAAAAAAGTAAAATGGCAATATACGTACAATAAAATAAATGTAAACTCCACCAGACAACAAATAGATAAAAAATTAAGTGTGATATTTCAAAACAGGTGAGATTATTTACTGTTATACTTATAACAAAGTTATTTGACTATAATTATCAGATAAAAAAATTGCGAACACCGTTGCAGATAAAAATATGCTTTTTTTTCCTCGATTAATGTTAACAAATAGAGTGAATGTCAAAACAGGAAAAGATATTTATTATTATTAGACAGAAGGGCTTATTTTATAGCGTAAATCGAGTCAATTTAAAGAATGGTTGTATAGTCAGAGAGGTTGTCTAATTGCAACTTGTCCGGTTGCTTTATAGACAGCCCGGGTACGCGACCCCGACTTCTCGAGCTGTCGATGCCGTTTACCTCTTACATCCGCGGAATCGATGTCCCCTCCATCCCATTCCTCTCCTATCACAGTTGTGGTAAGGTTCGGTACTAAAAAGGATGTCCTTTAGGTGCCGGGCCTGTGCGGGTTGGTACCACCGTTCTGCCTATTTCAATCGTGAAGCAGTTATGTGTTTCGTTTGAAGGGCAGAAACAGCCGCTCCTTCATACGACCGTCCTGCCCCTTCTGTGGTGAGGAGTCTTGGCGGTATTCGAGGCTAGCGGGTCGATTTGTCTCAGTGAGGCTGTTGGGCGTGACGGGTTGACGCGCGGCACAGGGAGACCTGGTGGAAATGGTTTCCGTCGGCCACCTGCCGGTCAGTAGAGGACCCGAACCCCGAATATCCTGTCTGGGAGGCTGTCCTGCCAACCGGCGAAAATCCCGTCGTGCGGTCTTCGTGCCGGAGTGGGAGACCGGAGTGGATCCCGATGACTGCAGGCGGGGGGGCACCGGGGGCCCTTCCGTGCCGCGCGTCAGCCCTTCACACAACCCACGCCTTCACTTTGTACCGTGATCTGCGCTTTCTTTGTTTATCGCCGGGATCCTCCCCACATTTTTTACCCTTTCCCAAATTAAACTCTTAAATAAATAATGGCCAGAAAAATAAAGAAGAAGCAGGTTCGTACGGCGGACACCCAATCCACAATCAAGATGGATTTCTGCAATATCAGGGGTCTACATAGTAATCTCGATGCCGTCCACCACCATCTCGAGACGGCTCGGCCTACCTTGCTCTTCTTGACGGAGACGCAAATATGCGCTCCGGACGATATTTCGTACCTGAAGTTCCCGGGTTACGAACTGGAACACACATTCCAGCGTAAAGCCGGTGTGTGCGTGTTCGTCCGGGGCGATGTTTGCTGCCGCCGCCTTCGGGGCCTCGAGCATCGGGATCTGTCGTTACTCTGGCTTCGCGTAGACCATGGGGGCGTTACCCGAATCTACGCGTGCCTTTACAGGTCCCATGCCAGTGACTTGGGGTCAGCTCAGCTTTTTGAGCACGTCCAAGAGGGGATTGACCGAGCCTTGGAACAGTATCCATCTGCGGAGGTGGTGGTCCTTGGTGACTTTAATGCTCATCACAAAGAGTGGTTGAAGTCCCGGACCACCGACCTCCCGGGTAGAACTGTCTTCAACATGGCTTCGGCCTATGGTCTCTCTCAACTGGTGTTACAGCCCACCCGTATACCAGATATAGAGAGCCATAATGCCTCCCTGCTGGATCTTCTGTTGACTACACGACCTAGCGGATACAGGGTTGTGGTCGATGCTCCTCTCGGATCATCAGATCACTGCCTTGTCCGTAGTACCGCCAGACTCGCGCAACCACATCGCGCAGCCACGGCCAGCAGCCGTACAGTTTGGCGGTATAAGTCAGCAGACTGGGATGGACTCCGGGAATTCTTCGGATCCTACCCCTGGAAGCGGCTCTGCTTCACTTCCGCAGATCCCGATACCTGCGCAGACTGCGTCACGGAGACGGTGTTGATGGGAATGAAAACATTCATTCCCAGCACCTCCGTTCCTGTTGGCGGCTGCAGTCAACGCTGGTATAATAATACCTGCCGGAGGACTGCACATCGCAAGCAGTCTGCGTTCCTCGCCTGGAACAACGCCAGGAAAAATCGGGATCCTGATTTGGCGGAGAAGAAGCGACAGTACAACGCCGCATCCAGATCCAACAGGAAGGCTATTGCCGAAGCCAAGGCGGAGCACGTGGCCAGAATTGGCGAGCGACTAGGAAGCTATCCCAGTGGGAGCCGCGCCTTCTGGTCGCTGGCCAAAGCTGCGCAACGGAACTTCTGCCAGTCCAGTCTCCCACCACTGCGAGCAAGCGATAGCAGCCTGGCCCATAGCGCAAAAGAGAAGGCCGATCTTCTGGCTGAACTCTTTGCCTCGAACTCGACCATGGACGATGGAGGGACCACGCCACCTACCATCCCTCGGTGTGGAAGTTCACTGCCTGAAATCCGTATTACACAACGTGCGGTCAGGCGGGAACTTAAGCTCCTGAACGTCCATAAGTCGAGCGGGCCGGATGGCATCCCAGCAGTGGTACTAAAGACGTGTGCCCCTGAATTGACCCCCGTATTAACGCGCCTTTACCGTCTTTCTTACCAGCAGAACAGGGTTCCATCTTCGTGGAAGATTGCCCACGTCCACCCAATTCCCAAAAAGGGTGACCGAGCCGACCCATCAAATTACAGGCCAATTGCGATAACGTCCCTGCTCTCCAAAATTATGGAGCGGGTAATCAATACCCGCCTTCTACGGTACCTGGAAGAGCACCAGCTAATTAGCGATCGTCAGTACGGTTTCCGTCAAGGCCGCTCGGCTGGTGACCTTTTAGTGTACCTGACACACCAGTGGGCAGAAGCTTTGGAGAGCAAAGGTGAGGCTCTCGCCGTTGGACTGGATATCGCGAAGGCGTTTGATAGGGTCTGGCATAAGGGTCTTCTTTCGAAATTACCATCCTATGGAATCCCCGGGGGACTCTGCAAATGGATAGCCAGCTTCCTGGACGGTAGGAGCATCAAAGTCGTCTCTGACGGCTGCTGCTCCAAAACCTTGTTCATTAATGCTGGCGTTCCACAAGGTTCGGTGCTCTCCCCAACACTGTTCATTCTGCATATCAATGACATGTTGTCAGTTGAGAACATTCATTGCTATGCGGATGACAGTACGGGTGATGCGCGGTATACCAACCACCAGACCGTCCCTCGGATTGCATTACACGAAAGGCGGTTGCAACTTGTGTCTGAAGTCGAAGACTCTCTAGGGCGAGTCTCCGAATGGGGTACAAAGAACTTAGTCAAGTTCAACCCCACGAAGACACAGGTGTGCGCGTTCACTGCGAAGAAGGACCCATTTATCGTAGTGCCTCAGTTCCAAGGAGTTGCTCTTCGAATGACAGACTCTATTGGGATCCTCGGTGTGGAAATCTCTGCTACAGTGCAGTTTGGGAGTCACTTGGAGGACAAAACCAAATTGGTGAGCAAAAAACTGGGAGTTCTGAACAGAGCGAAGCGGTACTTCACACCCAGCCAGCGCCTGAAGCTTTATAAAGCCCAAATTCGGCCTCACATGGAGTACTGCTCACACCTCTGGGCTGGAGCTCCCAAATATCAGCTCGACCCACTTGACTCCTTGCAAAGGCGTGCTTTCCGCATCGTAGGAGACCCCAATATTACAGCCTCAACAGAGACCCTGGAGCAGTGGAGAGACTTTGGATCTCTCTGCGTCCTATATAGGCTCGTCAACGGGGAGTGCTCCGAGGAACTCTTTGCAATGGTGCCCACATCACCTTTTTACCATCGCACCACCCGCCACCGCAGCAAAGTCCATCCGTACTACCTGGAACCGATCTGCTCCAGTACAGCTCGGTTTCAGCGTTCATTTCTCCCGCGTACGTGCAAACTTTGGAATGAGCTCCCTGCTGCGGTGTTTCCTGAGCACTACGATATGGCCGTCTTCAAACGAGGCCTAAAAAGAGTATTTCTCTCCAGGTAGGCAGAGACTGAGCTGTGCCCCTGGCATTGCAGATGTCCATGAGCGATGGTTACCACTCACCATCAGGTGGGCCATCTGCTCGTCTGCCGCAAAGGCCATAAAAAAAAAAAAAAAAAAAAAAGAATGATTTTGTACAGCTGGATCCTAAATTTTGATTAACTTTCTTGCGAGTTACTGACGAGTCGCACGTTCCAATAAGACAACCAGCTGCCATTACGTTAATCTTTTCGCGAATCCCCTACTGTCAAAGGCGAACCTCGCGAACCCCTAAAATTACAAATATTCAATACTACAGTTATACTTTGCTTTAATGGAGGCTCCGGATATTTCCCGGTATTACTGATTTCGTTTTGATAAAATTTGCTTCGAGTTTGATGATTTTTACCTCGGTAAATATTTGTATAGTATGGAAAACATGTAATAAATAAATCATCAAATTGTTGCAGACACAAATTGTTCTCTAGTCTCGTCAACTAGCCTGCATTACACCATGTGGGCTAAGGCATAAACACTTGAACTTAGTAAGTATGCATAGTATGTATGCTAATGAAGTATTAAAATTTTGTGTATTTTTCAATGTACAATCAATTATCCAGTCAGATCGGAAATCCCTACATATTCTAGTGAGGGTTTACGTGTGATTGAAAATGGTTCTGGAGTTCCCGCCAGTCTCGTTTGTTAATTGGCAGGATACACGAAGATGAGATTGGCCAAGGCCGATGAGGGTGCCGTCATCTATAATTCGGAACCAAGTGCCTAATAATCTTTCTTGAAATTTGATAATTTTCGGAACTAAGTTACGTATTATCTTGGATATACAATTGGTAAGGTTTACTGAGGGTTCTTTTCAACTACAGCTGCCAAGAAGTTGTGGAACAAAAGCAACCTGTCTTATAATCAAGCACCAATATTGTAGTTCCGGAGAGCTGTAATAAGTATTACGCTTTATGAATAATTGGTTTTATTGTTTAAACTAGCTTATCGCATTTAAAAGCTACACAAGGAATAAATATATGCTTAAAATTTTAGTTTGTCTTAACGAAAGATATTTTCTAGGAAAAACCACAAAATCCTAATGGCCTTGTAATACCATAAGCCGTTCCATTAACTCGCGATCGAAAAAGGCACTTAGCATATAGCAACAAAGCACATGTTCGGTTAAAGGATCGTGACCTTTTACTTCTGGACTAGCGATACAAGACCACAAGCGATACCATTCCGTGAGACATAAATTGTTCCTACACACGTGGGCACTGTCATTACTGGATTAAATATTAAAAAGACTTTTATGTACTTACGATCTACAACAAAATCGTTCATTGTGTGCGTTGAATCGTCACGTTCACTCATAAGTACAAGTATTTTCCTTGCTTTAACAACGCATATTCAAAATATAGCTACGTCATTTAGTAAGTAAATGCACTACATCCACCACTGCGCATCCGACCTCGACACGGCCCAGCACTCGCTGGCGGAGTGCCCCGCGTGGGCCTCCGAGCGTCGACTCTTGGTCGCAGAGATCGGGCGAGATCTGTCTCCGCCGGCATTGATTGCGGCAATGCTGGCGGACGAGGGAGGTTGGAGGGCTGTAGCCTCCTTCTGTGAAGCAATGATGCTCCAGAAGGAGGCCGCCGAGCGGGGTCGGGAGATGGCCGATCCCGCTCGGAGGAGGCGGCGCCAGGCTCGGTAGCACAGCTGCGGCGCTGCCGCGGGTCACCGGCGGGCGCGAATAAATCGCGCCCGCGGATACGGCGACCCGGGAGGGACCACGCCCCTTCCGTGGCCGGGGGGCGTCATCGGTGGTGGAGATCGGGGGAGGTATTGTAGCCTCCCCCGAGGAGGGCTCCCCTGTATCGGCGGGGGAGCGGAGGCTGGGGGTTCCCGGAAGTAGCTTGGTGTTCCCGGGGTTCCCTACATGCCTGAGGAAGGCCATCCCTGAGGTTTTTAGTGGGTAGGCCTCCCCCTTCTGGGGAGGAGAGCCCCACATAACCGCCGGCTCGCCACAGCCGGGGTATGCAACTTAACGCATTTTCCTCAGGGGGAACTTAAAAAAAAAGTAAATGCACTACATGAGACCGCTGATAACATAAATCAGTTATTTGCTCGATTGGTGTTTAATAAGGATAGAATCAAAATATTTCTAAATGAATTCATGTTTACTATTATTATGAAGATTATTAATTTGATGGAGAGATTTATTTCTTCTGTATATTCAAGCGATTGTGATCTTCTATATCGCTTGTATAATGATTTTTTTGGTTAATTTGATTAGCTACTACCATCTCATTCCTCACTTATTACCCTATCGGCTTGATCCGTTTTCAATAGCATGATAATCCTGTTCGAATAGTGGACTTGAGTGCTAGTTCACTATTCGTTTAATTTGTAATTTCATACGATCAACCTGTATTTTTTTAAATTGGAAAGGATTGGACATTAATATAAACAGCGAGTACACAACTCACGTTTATTTTGCTAATGGTCATGGCTGAAACTGTTTCAGATGTGTGTTTATCATAATGATCAAAGAAGAATTGCTAATAATTATAATGAAAGCAATATGATGAGCTGAGGGCTGTTGGGGCAGAAGTTTCCTCGATGGGCTGTCGTGAACCAGAAAACGTACTACGTTTTCTGAGCCACGGCAACCTCCCACACGATAGATCGATGATTCGGCGACAGTTGCTTGATGAAACTGAATACAAGTACGCAGAACTAATCTATGTTGAGATCCTTAGATATAGAGGTTTATTCTCAAATATTTATGATAACAGCAGCATAATGCATGTGAGCATTCGATACAAGAATATTGATAAAGAGGGAAAACAGTCCACGTCATTAGAAGAAAACTCCATTCAACCTAGATATAATCGAATTCCTCCACAAAAATAATAAACAAGATCTATAAATGGAACCAAGATAAAAAGCACGGTCCTGTATGTGGAGTTTCCTCAATAGAATATAAAAAAACAATACAGTTAATAACCGTTGAAAAAACATTATTGTTCTAGGGTTCGTGTCGAGCTTCCCACCAATACAAGAAAGTTACAAAAATAGGGGAATGAGGAGATTCAGCTTAGATATTAAAGGGACTTAAGACGTGGATATCCCCGTCAGTATAAAACGTTACTGTTCACCGTCACTTATTTCACAAAAGACCTTAATTACTCATTAATCACCACGCAAACATTATTGATATATACATACATCGAAACAAAAGTAATTATTTATAAAGAATATCAATGTAAGAATGTTTTATAAAAGACTCATTTAAATGTTTTTTTTTTATTTTAAAGTGGGGAGCACAGAAATCGCACGAACCAACCTCTCTAGAATCTCTTATAGATAGTAATATAAGTTACTACCTGTATCCAAAAATGCAGCCTATTCATATCAAAGTACGAAAAGTAAAAACACATCATTTGCATATTAGTTTATTTTTCCGTGATAGTAAATAGACGTAAGGATGTAAATAATAATTGTACAATATACTTAATAGACATATTATAATTTACAATTAAATTATGAGCATTTATTTTAATTATCGTGTCAATTTAGATATGTACACCTCTATCTAGTAAGTTCTCTACATAGTAATAGTAATATCATGTAAAAGCTAATCTATTTTATATAAAGCTTGTTTTTGTGTAATGGAAAAGTCTGATTATATATTGAAACATATGACGTTAACAAGATAAAAAATCTCAAAAATTCAAATTAAGTTACCAATTGAAAGAATATAGCGGACCGTGTCAGAGTTTGTAATTGTGACACTAGTACTCATGAAACTATAGTCAAGTAGTACAAGGCCCATGGACCAACAGATACAAATAGAAGAAAACATTGTTTTATATATGCATAACATTCGCAATTATATGTAAATTAGTTTCATGAAAATATTAACATTTACTGTCTCACTATTAAAGTAGGCTTACAAATTTTACAGATATTCTTGTTACGTTCTCGTAGATGTAATAATAAAACATTGGCACAAGACACTATAACAATCATGAGGAAATCATTTGCTACCAATAAATTTAATATCATCTAATTCTACATAATTATAATACTTGAAAATATTATATCTTATAGTGGAACTAGACGTACACATAGTACGTATATTACAAATTTTGTATAGTCATAGGCTGTTTATATTGTTGAAACTACATATAATCTATATCACTTACAAGATAAAACAAAAGAATTTTATTGAAACTGATCACACACAATGATAGATTTATACATATGTATATATTTAAAAAGCACTTTAATATACATTAGTCTTCATTCAACTTTAGTTATTTTAACGAGAAACACCGCTTTATGATTTATGAGAGGTGATAAACATTTCGCAGTTTACTTAGTAAAATATATTTGATCAACTACTTTACAGGAGATATGAAATTCAGTAATTGTATAAATTGATAAACTTAGAAGTGAAAGGGAATATCCACAATCAAGTGCAACACTCATATCTAATGTCATTGATGGATATATCTATACAATAGTGGAGGGAATCACAAAGTCTTGGCTTTGAGACGGGTGTTCAATTAGACGTTTGATAATTTTAATTTGGAAGTATCCCGAGACTTTGATATAAGTTTTACTATGACATTTAATCGACTGGTCCCAAAGCACCAGTTATAATGAAGGAAGTGACAAGAAAAAGTTTGTCTACACAATACTCATTTAGAATTAGTGCTTTTCTTATCGCAAGTACATTACAGTAATAGTTATTCCAATAATGACCAATTAATACAAAATTGTAGGATAATTGACTAGGTACATGAATAGTATTTATGTTATGTCATTTAAAAATATACACTTATTATATCTAAGACAACATCCATCATTCACAAATCAGGAAAAGAAATTTCGTTAACGTTCCTTCATTAGCGACTCTCCTAAGAAATTTCTTACTTCCTAAAACACCATGTGCAGGCAATACATAATTTTTATTGGACCAAAATTCAACCTTCATATCTTTCAATACATCTATAACTAGAAACCTGATTAGGAAATAACTCATTCAACGTTTTACACATAGATTTCAATTAAAATTGGCTTTTTAATAATGCACAATTCACTAACTTCTGATGTCACAATAAAACGTTGAAAAGTTAATCAGTCAGGATTTTACCTAATTACTTGATAGGAGACAAATTGCGATTATATTAAACGTTTATAAAAAAAATATTACAAGTAACTACTTATATTGATTATGTATGCGAACTCTCACATAGTCACGAATCTACATAGTACACAAGAAATATTGATATTATGTCTAAGACACTGCAAAATTTTTACATAGCTATTATTACTTTAATTTACATAATGATAGAATTGTATCGGTTTCTAACATTTTTTTTATTTATTACACGCATCACTTTCTTATGTCTTACAATAGAAATTAGAGTGGCACAGTTATTTATAATATTAATACGACAGTAAAGTCATTGTGCAATCTTTAACTACAAATATGTGGATAGTAAAAATCTTACAGATAAAACCTATATTAAACACTCATTCAAGACGCAAGGGGTAGATACAAAAAGTATTATTACTAGGGAACGTTAAAAAGACACACCATTCTGTAAAGACTATGGTCCCATAATAAGATAATAATTTTTACAGACCAGAAATTTTGTCATTAAGTCTCGAAATTCGATGATAATAGTTTCACCCAACGCACCGTTTCACTGTTTTACACAATATCACAAGACGAATTTAGTTTCCAATTGTCAATGGTTTCATAAGTTCACTCGTCATTTTTAAGGACTTTGTGCAGGGCTGGGCCAGGGAGGCCTCTTTTTTTCCAGCACATATTTGAGCTGGAAACCGGTATGGAAATGCTACAGATACTCATCTATCTGATCATAGTCCTCATCGGGGGGAGACGGGCCAGATACGGAGAGGATTGGGAGACCAAAATGTTTCACTGTTTCTACACTGCTGCTGTCATCAGATTTACTTGCTTCTTCGTTAATCGTCTCTTCTCTTGGGGGTTTGGCTTTGCAAAGACGTTCAGACGAGTCGCTCATTGTGGTAAGTGGTATATTGTCCGCGGACCTGAGAATAAAATTTTGATGAATCGAATGACAAAAGTAAATTACTGATTCTGATTATTGATAATCATAAAGATAATTTAACATTAGGTTAATTTAAACGTATTAGTAAAAAAATAAAAACATTTCTATCTTACTCTTAAGTAGCAATAAGATTAAATAAATTGCTGAATTAAATCTTAATCTATCTTTATATAAATTGTCATAATGTTCTCCTACCTTGCTTTTCGGCATAATTTGGACTGGGACCCATGGCGTCTCAAGAATTCACCGGCGTCGAAGGCGGCAAAGCCTGTAGGCTCTGCTGACACAAATATTGCCGAGTTTACCCTCGGCCTATTGCACCTGGCCAGGAGTCGCTCCTCGCACTCCAAGCTCTGCGTATGTGTATGTGACCATCGCATATGCTGAAAAACAGAAAAAAAGCAACAAAATTATTTAACGACCTTGATTTATTTATATTTGCTTGACTGATGGCTGGCTGATTCCCAAATCCAAACATTAGAAGATTTATTAAAGTTTGGTATTTGATTTAGTATTTAGTATACAAAATAGTATTTTATATTGTAATAAAATATTAGTAAATTATGTTATATACATTTATAATTCTTACAACAAGTAATATTTACAGCAACATATAATAGTTCGTCTTTATAACTCAGTATAATTATTCTAAATTGTATATCATAAATGTATGCATTATTTTAAATAGTATATAGAACTAGATGTTTTTAACTATTTCCATTATATGGGAAATGCACAAAGAATGTACAAGTCCCATTCCCCTTGTCTTTAATTAATTTATGAACGATTCCTTCATGATTATTTGGATCGTTTCTCTTCTGTTTATATGGGCGGCCTAAATTTCGAAAGCTAGAGTAAATATACCAGTGTCACGTCACGTCCATCATTATGAACATGCGATGTCGCGACACTCACTTTTTCCCACCGTGAAAAGGCTGTTCTAATTCATACGTTTCATGTTGCTTCCTGAACTTACACCTCGGGCATAAGGTTTAGTTTTGCTCGTTCCTGAATGAATTTCAAGATGGCCAAGTTATCACACGACTGTCACTGTATCACGCGATCCTCGAGTTAAGTCCGGGCGGGTCGAAGCTTGCTTTGTTGTTCCCGACGAAATTATCGCTAAGAGGAGTTTTAAGAGGATGCATTGCATTCATGTTTCTAATCTTGTAAAGAGACAAACATCTCAATTTATGTTTTTAACTGTCGTTGTTTGAGACAATTTAAAATTTGTCAAACTTTTTCTTTTCTATATCTTAAATAAAAGGTGGCACGGCTATATATAATGCAGTAGCAGCTAGCAATAAATATAAGATAATTTACCCATACCTATGTAAGTTAGAATGTACCTAAATTTATAAATGAAAAGGTCCAGTTTTATTCTTAAACTAATGCTTAGTTTCGTGAAGATATTAAATATGTTATAGATAAAAATACAATATAGCCAAACTTATTTGTTCTAGAAAGCATGTTGCGCGCAATACAACTTCATGGTATTTTGAGATTTGTTTAATTTTTCATTTAATTTATATGTTGATGTGATTGGACCTTCATATCAAAATATTTTACTCTGAATTTAATGCTCATATGAGTACGAGTGTACATTCGTGAATTTGTAGAACAAGCTTATAAAAAGGGTAATAAAAATCTTTCTACGTATATATAAAAGTACAAACTAATGCACGGACAACAACTAATCAATATATATTTAAGTATCATCATCACCTAATCCACGGTGAATACGAATTGATGAATTCATAAGCTCAATTCGCTACAATCACCTCCTTCATAATAAAGAAGACAAGATCGGAAGAGATCAAAGTGACCAAGCCAGTCAAAAGCTAGGTATATTCGCATGTTCGGTGTTGGATTTCCCAAAGGGGCAGTAATTTAAAGTGTTTCATTTACTGATGTTAGAATTTCATGCCTGTCAACCGTGTTATTTTTCTAAAGGCGATTTGTATTAAAGTAAGTATTCATGTTACTAGCATTATTGTACTGTGACAATTTCGGGTCAGATTGTCAGCGCTTTTGTGTAAGGAACCCAGATGAAAGTTGCCATTAACTTTTGTTTTATTTCCTTTTGCTATTACTCAAAGTGTGCGTGATACTTTCCTAAGATATATATTTCCATAGGAAACAACTCAAATTTCGTTGTCACTATTTTTACACATTCTCAACTTTTTCTGTAAATACTCTAGCTTCTTTAGAAATAAGACACCTGATCGCATAGATTCGTAATATTCTGTGCTAATAATTGTCATATAGCATAAAACAATTCTGTTTTATTAATTTTTTTTGGTAGTATATGATGAATTGAAGAAACATACATTTTCCTGTTACTAATAATTCTAAGTTTAAATGTATTTTAATATACAAAACTTCTTTTAAAAGTTATTTAGCAATTACTATTAGCAATACCTGTACTGTGGGAAAGTCGGCATAATGCATACATACACGCCTTTTTTTCCATTGGATAGGAATAGGCAGGGATGATTTTCTACAATATCTAATTATACTTTTCTACCTTTTTGACTTTCATTAATTCTCGGTTCTCGCTCTTCGGTTACGTTACTCTTGTCCTGGCCTTTCTTCATATATCTAATATTTACTCCAGATAACTTTGTCTAGAACTAGTAAAGTACTTGTTTTATATTATAGGAAAGGTAGTGTAATAAGTAAAATAATCATAAGAATTAAAACTAATACGAAAAACGCAGTCACAATTATTTTCATTCGTTTTCCAATTAACAAAAGCTAGTAACAGGTGTTTCACGACAAGCCCGTTACATTTAATATTTATGTTTTCATTTGCCATTGTTGGCCCTTACAACATAACGTTCTTGTAGCAAATTAACCTTTCCGTGTATAACATAACACACGGCCTATGCAGACGAAATGTCAATTTAATTTATATTTTATTCTAATACATTATAAAAAAAAAAATTATTCTCTATTTAATATTTGTTTACAGGTTTTCGAAAAGCAACACTAAAAATTTACAATCACGTCAAAAAATTACTTGTCTATTATCGAGAATAGATTTGCGAATCCACCCCTAGGAATATATATTTTTTACTATAATAACTAAGCAGTAACGCTAAACTTCGAAAAGTTTTAGTTAACTTCGAAAAATTATAAAAATAATTTTATCAAGATAACAAGCAAAGAATATATCTGGAATCATTTGGACGGTCTCACCAAATTGACGTGCAAGAATCTTGAAAGAAAAAAGTCTACGCTCTATTGTCTTCTGCTGTTTAATAATGATCACGAACACCTAGAGTTTGGATGAACACCTAGCAGCAACTTCTAAAACTCATCAGTACCAAGTAGGATAGAAGAAGCAGCAACCTGTTCCGATTTATGTAGCGTCACTTAAACGCTGTTATGGCGACATTTAAACACTAGTCTGTTGGTCTACACGTGCAAGTTTTTAATCCAAACGGCCTCGCATCCTTGGAACGAGCGACGCTTAAAAGTTTTAACAGCACCAACAAGCCACCAGTCGCGTGCATTAGTCACGCTTGAAACAAATGTGGAGCAAGGCTTTTTAACGATGTACCCATTAATAAACGACGTTATGGAATTCAGTATACTACGTGCAATGTTAGTACAGCCATTTTTATATCGTCAGCTCATATAGATCCCCAACGAGTGGCGCAAATCTACACAATGTAAGCTTAAGGCTGGCAAAGAGTAGATTGTTCGAACTTACATACACACTTTTAAGCTTTGTTAGTCTTGTATATAGAAGCTTTTCCTTTTTATTATATGTATTTTCACAACAACCTCTGTTTCATATATCTTCCACAAAACTACTAGCGCAGTTAGATTGCAGGTATTTGTCTTTCTTAGTGTTACTTCTTCTTAGCCTAAGCGTCTACAATCAAATGTTAGTTTTTACGACTGCGCGAAGCAAAGTAGAGGTAATGTGTTTATCTTGTAACGTTATAGTAATTAATTAATAATTAAGTTTAATATGGCGGTGCCGACTGCGTAAAAATGACTTTACATTGAACTATAAACATTTTTATTTTACATAATTTAATGCGGAACATTTAATATTCGGGCCACATTTTATCATTCGGGTCTCAATATTGGGAATATTTAAACAGAGTAATATATTTAAAAGCTGACTCCCAAAAAAATGTTAAGTGCCCGCCTACTAACCACACCGACGAGCACAATGTATATTCTACACAATTTTCATTTTACGCGCTAGCAGTTCAGCCATTTTCTTCATTCATAATTAATTCATAAATAAAACAAATCACATTAAAAATTAAAAATAAAAGAATTTATAAAATTGAGTAAGAAAAGTTACAATTACATTATATAACGAGTCTTATTGCTATAGATATACATTTCTAGTGATATTCTAGTGACAAAGAATTTATTTCTATTGACGTGTAAGTCAATAGTTAGATCGCTTATAATAAATTAATTAAAATAAATGATAATAGTAATTAAATTGCACAAAGTTTATAACATATAGATGTATGAAATAATGTTATATAAAAATATCCATTATTTGTTTGATATTGATTGAATGAATGATTTTTTAAATTAAAGTTATTCCTTCTGCAATTGATATAGAATAGTGACGAACCATTAAATGAAGTAAATAGACTTGCATAACTAAGAAGTAATTTGTACAACAGTATGTTAAGAAGTCTTGATATATTATATAGAACGGATCATGAATAAAATACCTCAAATTATAAAGAAGATGAAGGTAAAATTATCGAAAACATATTACTATAACAACAGACACCATTTGGCTGTATTTCGGGGGTTTTAAAATTGTAATTGGTTAAGGCCATTAACATTAAGTTGATCATGAAGTACGGAAGTCGAGTGTCACGGGTAGACTCAGTGCAGTCATTTCACTCAGTTTAGTTGCTGGTTTTTTTCTCAGTTTGAAATCAAACCAACTAAGCCACAGCTGTCTTACTATTTGTACACAATCATTTAACATTGTTATGATCCGACTCCTTGTCTTTAGTTATTGACGCGCCTCGATGAAGGTTACTATTAGTGTTGCCAGGTCCGATTTGTTTAAATCGGTACATGAGGTCGAAAAAATCGGGATTTTGGGTTGTAGATCGGGACAGTAAACAAAAAACATGGTGTTTTTAAATCGGGGTTTAATTTGATTATATAACTCTTTATTGCACATCAAAAAAAACATAAGGTAAATAACATTTGAAAATAGTGTACAAAGGTGGACTTATGTCTATAAGAGATCTGTAAGAGATATGTGCAACCAACTTGGCAACCAAAGTTTACATTTGCATTATCTGCACAGTATCGTAAGGTGTTTAGTATAAATATTGCACTCTTTCAGCCGTGTTACTAAATTCATATGGATGGCTGATGCAGTTTCATTAGCATCTTCATAAAAGTCAAGAACACACGTTATTTAATTTGAAGTTGAGCTGTAAAATCTCACCATCAGTGGAAACATTTTTATAACACCATGATTGGAAGCATCAGTAGCTACACTATAAAATGTGTCGTTTTGCAAAATTTCGACAGCCTTATGAGTTGATGCTGGGCCTAAAACGTAATAATGAAATATTTTGTAAAAACCATTAGTATTTTCATGTACAACACGTTGTGTTGTACATGAAAATACTAATATTTTCTAATATTAGTTGTGTTACAAATATTCATAATTTATAATACATATATTATATATAATGTACAATATATTATACATATATAATGTAATAAACATATATAAATATATACATACACACAAATTTTTTATGCTATATGTATACAGGGCCGCTCCTGGCGACGGGCGAGAATTGGGGGAAATAATAAATATTTATAATAGTTTTTGTGATTTTTTTCCCCATTTTGTTGATTTATCGGGACATTTAGTGTCCCGATCAAGCACAAATCGGGACGCGTCCCCAGACCCCTGAAACTCGGGACGTCCCGCGCAATTCGGGACACCTGGCAACACTAGTTACAATCCATCTATATGTTAAATCATTTCCAACAATCATTACTGTTTTAATTATTTAATTATTAGCTTTTCATTAAAGACTTCTGATTTTACCTCCATTTGCATAATTATAGTAGCATTATCGTTTACCTTATAATTAGAGATAAATAGCAGGAGATACAATATTTGTTTGTAAGTCCATATATATATAATTATCATCAAAAGCGACCACACCATGTAGGTACGTTTCCAGTATAATTAATCTGTTTTAATGGCGGTAATATTTATACATATTAAACGAAATATAATATTTACGGAATTGTATTAATATGTAATCTAATGAATAGTAAACTTATAATACTATATGTAATATAGAATAGTATAAGGAATAGTTTTATAAATTATTCTGTTATTTTTCCCGTGATTAAGGTATTTTCTAATTATGCGTGATACCTGGTTTGTTGCCATTAAACAATGAAGCTAATGGTATCATTGTGTAAAAAGAAAAGAAATATGATCGATTTTATCATTATTTATAGAAATAATGATCAACAACTTTGTCGTGTATAATCTAGGGCTAGGACCAAACAAATAATTAATAAATATATTATATATCATAAAAATATTCCGGCACCCAGCTACGTTCTTTTTGATACATTACGTGTCTTTGTTCAATAATTGATTATTATATTGATTCAAATTTATATTTATATTCCATATATGTATAGAAGTGCATATTTTCACTTTTATGACTTATAGCTAGAGATCGGATAATCGGATGCATATTTACCTAAAGTTAATTTTTGGCTCACAAATTATGGAAGCGGCTTTTTAAAACACATTTTGTTAAATAAAAATCCCGGGAAAATACGGGACTGCAAATTTAACGTAGTGATATTGTTTGAAAATTACTAAATTAGCACGTGGTATTTATTTTCAAAAGACCGAGACTCCGGGTTCATTTATACAACTATGCATACGTATTTACATGAAGTTTAGTTTCAGTTCCCCGTGCGATTTATGAATGTACGATTTATTACATGAAGAGTGTTATACGAAAGTAGTGAGCTAGTTTGACTAAAACAATAATCAATTAAATAATTGAATAAAAAACAGAAATGGTGAAAAATTTTATTTAACAAAACAATAAAAAGCAGTTTCCATACTTTGTCTTAAACTAACTTTAGGTAAATATGCATCCGATTATCCGATCTCTACTTATAGCCCTGCGGTTCACATTGAACTGAACAATTCAGGTGGCTGATACGTGGCGCTGTCCTTACTTTATTATCGATATGGTATGGATAAGGTCTCAGTAACTTCGATCGATGGAAATACACATATCCGTCATCCTCTACGTTCCTCTCGGCATCGGATAGTGCACTACTGTGCGATTTAGTATAGTTTTAGTGTCAAAATAAAAAAGGTGAAAAATTGCGTGCGCCGCCATTTCAACTGTGTTTAGCGCAGCATTAAATGACGTAAGTAATAAAACCATTTTTGGTTTTATTTTGGTTATTATATAATTCATCAATAATTTTTTACATTTCCAAACTATTTATGTCTTTGATGTAATAGAGGTATTTCTGCATGTATACCTTAACTTGGTATAATATATATAGGGTAACTGTGTCAGATATATGTTATAGTACGCAATTATATCAGTACAATATATATGTTTGGGTAATCCTATTACGATTATGAAACCTGAGGAAGAACTTAGGATTATCACGATAAAATATCTCCTTTCTATGGTAAAATACAGTATGGTAAAGTTCGAAAGTGGGAACGAATAATATCAGAACATATTTTGAACATTATCAATCTTATAACACATTATATACTCGTATTTGCATAACACTATTTGTGTATGTTTCCCACGATACCTGAAAACTAAAAACCTTATGTTGTATAGATTTTGCGAACGATTTTATTATAATGTATGACATGGCGCATTTTCAAACAAGAGCTCAGCTCGTGAAAACGTCGTTTCATTGAGTTAGCATGTGACACGAATGGAAATCGTTAACAACTTCAACGTTGTTTGAAGATTCACTTTAGGTGGATTAACTCTACGTAGATGACATTATTATGTACATGCTTACAATTAGATTTCTTTGTTTTATAATAATTTACTGTCTTTCAAGTATACATTAAACAAAGAAAACATAATTGAGATGTTTTTTTTATTTTTGTGGAAATATGTACAATAGCATTCACAAAAGTTAATCAGCATATTTTTCTTATTTTCTTTGACAATCCTCAATTTAATTGGGAAAATGTCTAACACAAGTTTAATTTCCTGTCAGAGACAATTCTGCGAAACCTTCGGCTCCAAGGAGTTGGTAGCGTTTTTATTCGAGATATTGGTAAATTAAGCGTTTCTATAGGAACTAATTCCAAAACTCCTTTGGAGATGAGCCAATGGATGGAATAATGGTTTATAGGACTATATATCCAGCTGTGACTCTTAGCTGACACAATACTGGATATTTCTAGCAATAGGCTATTTGTATCTCATACATCTTCCTTCCGAAAGATTTCCGTTAAGCGTATTATCTAATTTAATTAGCAACTGGTGTCCGACTTAAGCAGGTAACTAGAAATCGATCCTTCTATCTTACATATAAAAATGAATCTCAAAATATGTTGGTAAGCGCATAACTCAACAACGCCTCGACCAATTTGCTCAATTTTTTTTTAATGTTCTTTGAAGTTCAAGAATGGTTTATACGGCGAGAAAAAAAATCGAATGAAATGAAAAACCCTAAAATAGCCCTTTTTTCCATACAAACGTTTACATTCCATACAACGTAACTAAATTTGAGCTTTATTGTTATTGTATAAAATTCATATTGCAAGTACTCACTGTTGTCTAAGCAATGTAGGTGTGTTCCTAACATCAAAGAATCAATCTGCGCTTTATTGACTCTACATAAAGTTGAAATTCAATAATATCTATCAAAACAGTGTGCGTTGGAGCACGGAATACATAGTTGGAGGATTTAATATCACGTTCCAAAATTGAATAGTCACAAAATGTAATAGTTCATTTGGACCTTTTTTGCAATTTGATTGGCTATGCGATATTAAACTGATTTTTGTTGATTCACATGATTAACAATAAAGCGATTGTTTACTTTTAAATGCTTATATATGTTTTATTTCATTTATTTTTTATTCACAACACCCTACCACCAGGGTGACAGTTCTGTGCAGGAGAATTTTTGCCCTGACTATAAAATAAGTAGGAACAAAAAATTGCCACTTTACCAATCTTTTTGACAGGACGAAGTATGTCGGGTCCACTAGTTACATATAAACTTAACAAAAAGGTTGCATTTTGACCGTTTTTTAAATTGAAGGACAGTGTGAAGTGTTCATAAAACACTATTAATTTGTAAAGGTAAAATAGAAAAAAAATGAGAATCAAATCCTGCGTAAGTGCGCTATGACCTTCCTAGTTTTCTTGCCTGTTATTCTCGAAAATGGAAATCTAATTTCCTAACAGGTGTCAGTCATATTTTTTCTCTCATACGGTTGTATATATACACACAGCAACTCTACATAATGTCCTTGAAACAGTAGTTATGTGGTTCGTAATAGTGAAGGTTTACATGGTGCAAATGTAAAGTTTGAAATTTTGGTTATCTTAATTTATAATGCCTTTTGACATAAACTACTGCATGTAAAGGCTTATTTGGAGTAAGGTAAACTAGAGTAGTCTTAATAATTTAATTACGATGTTAAAAACTTTCCAATGATTGATGTAATTATATATATTGATCTGTTTACTATTACTGTATAGTAATTAGGTAGGTAATAATTAACATAGAAAATCATTAATTACGAAGATTTGTTGTGACGATAACAATCTACGAACTCACTCGATGTTGGCCGAATGACGCACAAGTTTTGTTGCAAATAGAAACTGAGTCCACAACTACATGTTTAGAACTAAACTGGATGAGATCGCAATCGCAATGGGGTTAGGTTGGTTCTCGACAGATTTAATTCGAACAAATTGCCCTTTTAAAGCGAAGTCTAAGAACAGTCTAAATAATTCGATTTCTAACAGAAATATGTAATATATACCTTATATGTCTTTCCTGAAAATGGACTTTCCATTAATATATGTGTGTGAAAAATAAAAATTTTATACATTTTATATTAAACTGTCAAAATTATTTAAATCTATATTGTGCCTATTTACATTACATTTACAAATTTACAGAAATAAAACCACCTTATTAATTAACAGTGCAACAATAATATTTCAGTGCTAAGCCAAATATATACATACATAAACTAATTAAATTTAATCATCTAGCTGTCACATTCAACGAGTGTTAAAATAATTACATTTCACGCTATATATAACAGTTTGTTAAACAATTTCAAAGACAATGTTCTTTTTATTTCAATCTAAATGTTGAGAATTCATAAGAAAATTCATAGACATCAATAAATATATTATCATAAAAGACTAGATAAAATTATGCAAACGATCAGCTGATTCGAAATTCCTGCACGCTGACCGAGCTGTAACTATAAGGTACACACTCGATTTCATAAAATATCAACCTTAAAAAATATTTTCTGTTTTAGCAATATCCCAAGTCTATTGAACTGGCAAATGAAAGGGTGACTTTGTTAGTAGGAGCGTACTAACCAATTGAATTATCAAACGAGAAATCGGGTCATGTGGTAGGAGAAAATCTGGTGCGTATCAAAACGTGTGTAGCGTGCTCTGAGTCTAGCATTATTCGATAGTGACGTGCCGCGACTGCAAACGAGCAGGGCTGGTAAACATTTTATGCACTCTCACAATTAGATATTTCTAAGGATACTCTGAGTCGTTGGAGTTTTTGACAATATATTTTTATACAATTCAATACAATTTTTATATATATTTTTTTATAACACTGAATGTTTCACTTTTTTATTACACGTTAAAAGTATGTCGATTGGAATCCGAATTCACACCAAAAGCTGTGCTGTGATGCAAGTGCTAACCTCGTGCAATTATAAAAGTAAATTAATTAATTAATTTTTTATATCAGTTATATTTATGCCTATCAGCATTAAAAAATATACTTTGCGATGTAATTTAATTTTCAATTTGATGTTCAATCAAAGAGACTTAAATTTGTTTTTTTTTTAACATATCAAAGATGTAACAAAGTTTAAAGTAAGTAAAATTCAACAACACTCAGAGCATACAGAGAAAATATGACATCGTCGCGCACACAAAATGGTTACCGAGCGAGTTCTCGAACACACTAGTAAGCGTGCCAGCTTACTTGGTGGTCGCAACCAGCACACCGACACTGGCAGTGGGGGCAAGCCCGCGACGGAGCGCGGGCTGGACTCCGCTAGCTGGCCGCCTGCTCGTCCGGTGCGGCGTGCAGCAGAGCGAACTGACATCCGCAGTCGCGCGCGCTGCGCCGCGGATATTGGAAGCAACGATCCAGAAGACAGCACACGTCCTGCGCACCACACTATTTAGAACAAAGCGAAGCTCAGTTTGATAGCACCTCTATCTATAACTTAAGCATTGTTAGACAAATTCAAAATTTACATAAAATACCAATTAAATTATGAAACTATTGACTAAATCTGTCACATGATTATAATTTTCGAATTTTGTAAATACATAACATATGTGACTTTTAGCAAGAGAAAAAACGCAGAAGCTTGACTACTCGTACGTTTAGCGAATCGACAGCCACAGTGCCACGCGCTGCGCCGCGATTAAGGGAGCACCGATCCAGAAGACAGCATGTGTCCTGCAACCTACCTGCTATATACAGTAATTAACACAAAGCGAAACGCAGTTTTAAAGCAGCATCATATGTAAAAAACTTTTAGCATTATTCGAATGAAAAATCTATGTTAAATGAACAAATAAATTAATAATTTGTATCAAGATATTAGATTTCAAAAAATACATAAGCAATGTAATTAACGTCCTATTAGTCAGCGAGAATTCCAAAGGTTGCATGCGTGCGCGCTGCTTCGTGGGTATTGGAAACAACGGCTGCGTACCACAAAATATTAAATAAGGTTAGGCAAAATCCGATAGAACCACTTTCTTCAATGCTACTCTTTGCATTACCTATACGATAATGGTCGACTAGTTAAGTTCATAATGTTGTAAGGAATGGACGATTGTGTCAAGACATCTCATGAATGGTATATAAATACGGTGGAGCTATCGTTTACTTTTCAGAACTTGTCACAGTTTTAGAAACTTCCACAAACCTCTATTCTAGGTCGATCAATTTAATCTCATTTCTTTATAGACAGTTCCAGAGTCTCGTAATTTCATTTAGATTATCTGTCGATTAACATTAACGCAAAGTGCGACTAGGAGCTCGAAGTGAATGTGTATGCAGACATAGCAAGCAATATGCCAATAAAGTAAGTAACTCCAAAAAAGAGTTCGTCTAGAAACTTCTCCAAACCACAAATGGCGATGTAATTCCTTTACTACTATTTAGAACAATAGTTTAGATGTTTTATTACGTATAAAGACGGCAATACAAATTAATCAATTAAAATGTGGAAGCTTCACGCTATTTAAACTTTTTTTATAGAATAATATGAGTAAGCATTTCGCCACAATCTATTCCAAATGTCAGTTAACAAATGACTTAAGACTGCTTCTTACTCATTGTTCACCTTTAACTTAAAGGGATCAAAGTTTTTCAAAATTCAAAGTTGTAATGTTCCGGGAACATGTTGGCTAAAAGCCTATTCCACCCAACACATCAGGAAGGATCATGCCCTTTGTGTGGAACTTTGATATATCAATAATTAAGGGTTGTACAGCTGACGTTACCTTTAGCAATAGATGCATTAAAGAAATTAGGCTGAGTCTACGCCTGTTTGCCACTGATAAAATAGGAGACTGCAGGATGATCATAAATTCGAATTGCGTACTGCCCAAAGTAGCCCATGGAACGTTGATCTACTCTAGAGAGATTAATATTCGCCATAGTTCATTTTGGAGACAATAGCGAATCTAAGTACTTGTTGGCATTCACCAATCAGTTTGTCGCTCGTGTTATTGCGAACAATAGACTCGAGTCCACCTTGTACAAAACTCTTGTACAAAGTAACTTGGAGCAAAAAACACCTGTCAAAATTATCTCTGGTGTGAGTAAATCTTACAATAGATATAATGAATGACATATTAGTGCCTTACTCAAGAATCTCCTGGCGTATGTGTACTTCACTCAGTCTACAAAGGGTACATCCGAAGTTTCAGATGCGTCAAAAACAACATTTAGAAGAAAGTAAGGGTTACAAAAAGATAGTAGTTATTATTTTTTGTAAGTGCGAGTTTTGTGCAAATTACTGTATCTTTAGCATCAAGATTACTGAACTGTAGAGCTACTAAAATCATACTAATAACAACTTAAAAAGGAAATGAAACGAAAAGGTTAACTAACACTCTACATATAGTACAACTTACAGTAATATACGGCAAGAAGAGAGTAAATCAATGAGGTTCGATGCTCTTACAATTCGCCTGATAAAATTCGTGTATTATATGTAAGTCCTTTTACTGGTTCAAATAATCAGGTTAGTTTAATACAGCCGTACATAATTCGCTCGAGGCACTCGAATCAACGATTGTGTAAACAGAATAAATACGAGATACAGATTCCATTTATAAGAACAAATAGATACATGAATTATATACGAGTATTCTGCGAAGTTCTTCTCAATAGAATTGACTTGGAAATAAAAAGAGTGGGATTAGCTCGCCACAAATACGTATCTTCGAGGCATAGTAAAACAAATTTCCGTTATTCTTGTTTAACACATCGAGCCCCGCTGTCTTATTTCTCCCATCGACAAATAAATCACTGTCGCTTTAGAGCAAAATAAAACAAATTCTTCAGCTTTCTGTGGGGACACAAAGTTCGATTTTACTGAAACACTAATGAGGGTATATTATCACAATATGTAGTAACTAAAACATTAATGTATAGGTTTCACATTTATTTTTGTGTCTTTATTTCTTTATTGTTATTACGAGATGTTGTGCAAGAAAAAGGCATGAAAGGCCTTAATAAATTTAGAAACACGTTACTCTTGAGACCCATTACGTGCGATTTTGCGGCTCAACATAACACAAGTTCAGGGATGTATATTTTTCTCGAACTTTTTTCCACGAGAGAAACATACACATGAATACAATGTAAGATTGTAAAACAAATTACATATCTATACTAATATAATAAAGCTGAAGAGTTTGTTTGTTTGTTTGTTTGTTTGTTTGAACGCGCTAATCTCCGAAACTACTGGTGCGATTTGAATAATTCTTTTTTTGTTGGATAGTCCATTTATCGAGGAAGGCTATAGGCTAAATAACATTACGCTATGACCAATAGGAGCAAAGACAGAGCGGTAAATGTGTAAAAAACGGGGAAAATTATTCATTTTTGAAGGCTTCTTTGCGTGCGCTGCGAAAACGGTTCAAGATACACAAAAAATATGTATGAAAGAATTATTCCTCTATACATGATCTAAAAAAAAGTCCGCGACGGCATATGTCTATCTTTTAAGGTTTAGTCACAATGACCGTTTTTATGGTAATCAAATTTGGATATGTCGCGTTGTCAAGATCGGGTAACAGCTGAGGTGGTTGTTTGCAAAAATAAATATGATGCTCAAAATAACTATTGAACGCGGACGAAGTCGCGGGCACAGCTAGTTTTGTACTAAAATTTGGCGTGGTAAATGTATATCACTCACATATTTTAACTTAACGTGAAATCATCAATATCAATAATCAATCAATTTTAATAATTCTGATCATATAATGTTTGTAGATAATTTGAAATCCTATAAAGTTGTGAGCTCAGGTGTCGATCCAGCTTTTTACGAGCTACTTATCGAATGACGTGTGAAAATAGAATGAAGTTAAATACTTCTAAAATATCAAATATTTACAATCAACCAGAATTTTAACAATTAATATATGAGCATTAACACAGACACACTTACTACTATTAAAGATTTTTCGAGTGTGGTTACATAGTAAATAAAACTTGAGTTGCAAGGTAACATTTTGTTAGCCTATCATAATAGATTCAATATTCAGTCATCACATCATGTACCTTGAAATAGTCTTAATATATCATAGGGTTCAAAAGTTATTTTTAATTTTTTAAGGAGCAGATAACATATGTATTTGTTATTTTTTATATCTATATTTTGAAATCAATTCGATTCTTAATGCTCTTTTTTTAAGGATTGTAGTTGGTTGTTGGTAATTGTAATAACATTAAGCAAAAAGAACCTTATCTGTGGTCCAACTAAGTCTGTTGATGTTTATTATCTTGATAATCAATAAAGAAATAACACACCATTATCGTATAATATTTATGACAGTATACAGTCCTTATCTATATCCTGCCTTACACAATTCATCCATATTTGTTACGTCTTTCTTTATCCTCATTTCCATCCACATTTATCTTTTTTGGAATACGGCCCTCATTCTCAAGACGTTCATTACGTGCCCAAACCACGGATTATGTATCATTGTGGCTAACAAGTTATTATGTTGGGCTTTTTATATATAACTGAAACTCATTATCTATACTTACCTACAAAACGTGGTAGAATTAAAATTATATATCATAGTTATTTAATTCAATACGTGGTTTTATATCTACAGCTAAATTGAAATATATCTATGCAACGTTAACTTCATTGAAGATTTGTAGCACGAGGGATTTTTTGGAGACTAAACGTATAAGTAGCTGTAAGCTCAGCTTAACTCAGGTACTCAAGCCTTATTAGTCCAAGTATCCGCTCCTTTTGTAAGGCCTTATATGTGTAACTTGTAACATAATCCAGGATACGAATGCTTCTACAATATTAATGATCCTGATATTACAATAGGGACCTCTTTATAATTTCAATAACAAAAGAAATTGAGTGAATGAATACACACGCGCAATTTAATAAGATAAGAACAATACTTACATAACTTTTTTACGTGTTTTTGACCACTTTGTTACGTATGTTAGAAATAAGTTATGATGTTATATGTTTGTTATGAAATTTAAAATTACTTATCAAGTAGGAGTCCAAGTTAGATAATAATCACATTGGTTTTCATCTTGAATAAAACTCTTGTACTATTCCACTACTTTTTTTAATTACTGTCGACCTGACCGGTTTCGCTTTACAGCATTTTCAAAAAATTTCATCAATTCATTTCATTCAATTTCATTTTCTGAAAATGCTGTAAAGCGAAACCGGTCAGGTCGACAGTAATTAAAAAAAGTAGTGGAATAGTACAAGAGTTTTATTCAAGATGTATAATAAGTTCCACCAAGAGCCAACAATCAACTCAATGTCAGAATACATTGGTTTTCACTTCAATAACTTTGCTATGACAAAAATATATTGTGTTATAAAAGCTTCTGTCAAGCACAGCTTAAATAGACGAGAGTATAATAATGATCAAGATATTAAAGTACCAAATATGTGTAAGCATGTATGGTGGATTTTTTTTTGTTATTTACGTTATTTCGTTTATTAGTTGGACACAGAACTCCCCCAAAGATCTCCACAACAATCGGTGTTGCATTAGCGCATTCAGGTCCTAAATTAAGTCTTCAATCCACTTTACAGGTGGTCCACCGGCGCTGTATTCCCTAGCATATGCGTGCCTTTTACACTCCAAACGTCGTCTGTCCTGTGTGCTCCTTCAAGATTCGCAATTCTTTGGGCTACTTCGGTGACTCTGCTTCTATATAGCCCTTTATTTTTTGTTAGGCTGGCTTTGAGCTTCTTAATAAAACTTAATAAAGTTTTAAATTATATAATTCTAAATTAAATATAAATAGAATAAAATTAAAGCTTTATTTAGTCGTTAAT
Source organism: Scirpophaga incertulas (assembly GCA_036419045.1). Lineage (NCBI taxonomy): Eukaryota > Metazoa > Arthropoda > Insecta > Lepidoptera > Crambidae > Scirpophaga > Scirpophaga incertulas. The sequence continues at coordinate 9,323,137 of CM071641.1, forward strand.
CTTTTTAAAGATGAACATCGACATTATTAGTGTGATATTCTTTGACAGTAAATAACGAAATGTTACACAAAAATTTCCATCTATGATGAAAAACTGTCAAAAAGCGACACTTGAATTGTGCACCACAAAAAATATTTGAGAAGGTTCTGCTTCTCTGAAATTCTATCAATTCTAAAGAATCACTCGTTCTTTTTATTTGAAAAGTTTTGCGTAATTTTTCTGCCTTTTATCACGAGTTCACAAAGCACCTTCCGTCCACTCTTATTTAGATAAGGAAAGTTGAAAATTTATGACCGAGACGAAATTGTATAGTGAAATACTCTCAAAAATGTAAATAGGGCTTACATATAAGGTGACTGAGTAGTAATAAATGTGAATGAAAAAGAATGGGAACATGTTTCTAAAATTTAACATGATTTATTCTATGTCAACAGGTTAAGTAATTTTAAAAACCATAAAATCCGTTTGCGTTTCTGTGTAATTTGTAAATGAAAGAAGTCGGACTTTTTATTTGTTTAAATTGCCCTTTTTTATTATTTTGATATACCCAATGTTACTCTAATAATGAATACAAATCTAAAGACATCTATCAAACTAAAATCCAACTAGCAGTTCAGGTTGCAGAGCGTGGCAAAAATTTTGCTCCTAAAATTTGTAATTTTGTTTTTTTTTTTTACCACACACACTCATATTAAATATAATTCTAACGACACTTTTCATGCTAAAATCAATCGAACCGAGATTGAAGAGCGTTCTCATTTTCAAAAACATAACCTTTCATCTGGCGTAGTCGAGTAAAAATGGTTATCATACCGGCCATTATGATTCCAACCAAACCGTAGGGCCCTTATGACCAAGCCTCAGGCTTTAGTCGGTCGGTCATTCCGATCGGGCCGTCGATCGGCTTGGAGTCCGACCTAACCACCATGGCACTTATTTACAGTGGTATCGATGAGTATTATATTTAATTGACAGATGCGGTGCGATTCGAAACCAAATATATTTTAGTGATAGTATTACCGTAATGTTGTTAGTACTTATTCAGCTTTGTAGATAGATACACATAATCACAACTGTTCACCTTAAAGGATAGCCTGTTGTAATAAACACGCACATTTCGAGAATTTTATTTTTATGAGACTCAATGTAATGGGGGCGGGCTTATAGCTACTATACGGGCACTACACAAAGGTATTATTGTGGTAAATTTTTAGTCGGTGAGACGACATCCGCGGGAAGATAGGGAATGTTCAAACATGTATAATTAATTCGTCACGTTAAGTTGTATATTATACTAATATAGAGATTTCATAATAACATTTTTGTATTGTAAACGAAAATAAAATTGAATTTAAATGGAAAAAAGTTTTTGGTAAAGAGTAAAGACGTCAATTTTGTATGTTACGTGTTGAATTATTAATGTGAAAAATAACGTGTCTGATTTCCATTAATTTTATATGATATGATATGATAAAAAAGAAACTGAATGTTTTCTTCTTGCTCGTATGAAAACAATGGTGTCAATAAACTGCCCCGTTATATCTAGCGGATAAGAGCAGAGGTTGATCGAGGTTTAAATTCCAGTTAGAGCGTTTTTCTGCTCGATTTAGTTGACAGTACGGCTTTGAGAACCCCTCTGATTAGCAACCGTTGAATAACCTTATCGCTAAACCACGACCTTTCGGACTATATATTTTATAAGGTCAGATGAAATACATAGTATATTTCTATACAATAAATACAAAAAAAATGGTTAGTGTCAAAAATTGTGTGGGTAGTTATGGAAATAATGCTGACGCACGAAATGCTTGACCGATTTCAGCGCACAATGACGGCGCGCAAAGTTGATTAAAGATAACCATTTACAAGAGTCACGCCGTGTAATCTTCGGCTGCTCGACACATAAACAATATTAATTACCTACTGCATTGGCTAGCTAATACTAATTAATGATAGATTTAATGGTGATTCTGGAATTTGCTTGGTGATGTAGAGTTTTATATGCCCATAAGTGGATTATAAGTACTATATGCTATCTTTATTATAATTAGTTCAGCTGAAAGAGACTTACGACTGTTATATATAGACATCCGTGGTGAACCTTTTAAACTTACTCTTTTCTGCCCAAATTCAGCAGATTATCTTAACCTTCACTAGGTAGTCTTTCAGTCTGGTTATAACATCAAATACTACACGTTACAAAATTACTAGCAGCGCTGTCTCCCGGTAGACGAGGGCCACCCTACCTTGGATTCTGTGAAAAATATGTGCTTTGCCACTTATATTTAAAAAAAAATTGAGGAACCCCTCAGCGTTGGTTGTAGGACTTTGAGCTTGTTGTAAGGTCAATTTGAAGCAATCACTTTCAGCTCTACAGGTCACAACTGTTACATTTTAAATTAAAAAGTAGCATTTCAACTTTACATGTTGAGTTTCAGATACCTGTTAGGTATGTGATTCATAATAGAGGCGATTCAAATGTAAGTTGATACCCTGCTGCTGACTGTACTTTGCACTGCAGTATTTTTATCAGTATTTGTGATGTTGCAGAATTATTACAGCCTATAAATGATCACAACGCCAGTTGTATTATTAGTGTGTTCCTGACCATATCACGAACTAAGCATTTGTACAATGGATACGACGATTCGATTAGCAATAAATTTTAAGAGCAAACATTACCAAAAACTACAATTGAAAAATACGCATTTAAAAATCTCTTAGTGTCGCGCTGTATTGGAATTCACCTATATTGGGACAATAGCAATTCGGATAAAAAATACCTGCGAATGAAAGCCAAAATCAACGTTTCGTAGTTCACTATTTATTCTACGAAAATTGAACCGTTTTAAAAACTTTTTTCAACAAGACATGAATAAAAGCTTTAGCTGTCTGTATGTTTTGATTTTTTTTAAAGGTTACGTGAAATATTTTCTGAATGTTTTAACAAACTGCTTTTATAATAGCTTTTAGAACATTCATATGTTTGTTTATAAATAAAGTATTACATAGTGATATGACATAATAATAATATATACATAAGTATATATTATTATTGATCTAGTGTAGTTTTCTAGACAAAAAACAGGTGACTACGTTATAATGGAAAATACATCTTACAGTTATCTCTAAGTAATAGGTCTTAGAATACGAAATTTACAAATTTGTTCCGATCTTTTTTGATTTAGCTGTACATACATTTTTATTAACATTTTGGCCACAGTAGAATTTTTTATTAGGTACTATTGAATCAAATAATGTGTTCAATTAAATTAAAATATAATATGTAACGTCTATGTTTGCCTCTGGAATATTGTATTATATTCTTTAGTCATCTAGATAGAATATTGGTAATTATAACTGGGTGAAAATATTTTTTTTATGTCAGTTAGTTTAATATTTATTGACACCTTTGTAAGCATTTCATAAAGTTTGATTATTTATTTATTAAATAAATAAGGAAATCACAGGTATCTCAACTCTTAAGAACTTTATACAAAAGGGCATTTTAATTGTTTTCATCCTTAGCAATAATCCTTATATTATAATTCAAACTATAACGTTTTTGAACTCAACATGTGTAAAAACAAATATTTTAAGCGAACGACACGCAATTACTCTAGCGAAATTGTTTTGGACGACAATTGCCTCATAAGCCTCGCGAGATTAAAAAATGTAACAGTATTTTGTTGTTGTTTGTGGTGTTAGTCAGGTTTAATTTCCATGAGCTTAATCCCTGTCACATCACATAATGCTGTCCTCGTTGCTGGGAATAAAAAATGTACAAAAAAGTACTCCTGTTCCTAGTCAACTCGAAGTTAACGTAAATTCCACACATTTCAGGTACTATCAGTTTCAGTGTTTATCCAATGTATCCGTTGATGTATCCTACTCTATTTATCTTAGGAATGGTAGGCTACAATCAATTAAGGGTTAGGAGGGATTTAGCACTTACCTAATATATATTTGAAATATTGAGAGGTAAGGTGCACAATCCGATTGTTTTGGGACAGGTGAGCCTGTGCGTTCCCGACAGGTACGTGTGGCGTCGACGACGACCGCGTCTGCTGCTCGAGCCGCGCGGACGGACCAACCTTTTAAGGGAGGCGCCGCTTACGCGGGCACTTCGCATGCTCAACCTGATTGCTGATGAGACAGACTTATTTTGTTGTACTCTTGGTGAATTCACAAGGATTGCGTTATTTATAATTAGTTATAGATGTTAGTACCTACAGTTAGTTAGTAAATAAATACATTAGGATACATACATGTATGTAGGTATGTATGTACATTAGGATTTATCGAATTGGGGATTAAAAAAAAACCTGTAAAGATAGATGTAAGAAGAAATAATTAAAAAAAAAATATTTCACTTTCTAAAAGTGAAATTACGGTTTTGCAGACATTAAAAATCTTTTAGCGCTCTTGATATTTCCTCATTTATCCACACTTTTTAAATATATTTTTATAACACAATTGATAAGGCAACAAAATTTGTCCTTGATAATTTTACAACTAATGCAAGACCAAATTGTGGCAATAATTTATAATTTCGCAATAATGTCAACGTATAGTAAAATAAGTAATAGATATAATGTATAATAAATGTCTACTATAGTTCTAATATTGGTGTTATATTGTTCTAATATCTACAAAAAGAAATTGGAGGGAATTCCTTATATCAACCTAATATACTACACTTGAAATTAGTTTCACTACAAACAAAGACCATGCTTTGCGGATTGTCTTTTTAACTGCAAGAGCATTTCAGTAGCGAAGACGGCTAATTTTACGCTGCTCTGCACTCGAACTGAATGTACGAGTAAAAACCACATTTACTGATGCTGTGAGTGGTGAAATTGAATTGACGCATCGTGTTAGATTCTGGTTTAAGTGAACTTTTTCGTAGAGTGAGACTACGACATTATAATACAGAGTAAATGGTCATATATAAAATCCAAATATAATTGCTGTAGTGACGCTATAGAAATGGTGTAAGTTTGTAACTAGTTCAGCTAGGGTATGTGATCAGTTGGTAAATTATGAAACGAGAGCGAGGTTTAGGTAGATAGATCAAACCGATCTGGTGAACACGAGCCGCTCGTGAGACACTGAGCGGGCAACAGATCCTGAAGATGTCTCGCTGAGAGACGAAACACGTGTCGACCTTGTCTGCTTGTTGGACAAGTCATCATCAACTGCGCGGAATCAGCAAACGTAATCAATATCCTTTGTAATATTTTAATTTAGACAAAATAACAAGAAGTTAAATATTAATGAATGCTATAAACTTTGTTTATGAAGAGTAGATAGTAGTAGCCTCACCGCCTATTTACACGGAAACATAAAACAGATTTTTGAAAATACTATATTCTTAGTCAAGAATCGAACCCGTTGATTTTGATAAAACAAAAACATAGACTGTAATATTCCATCACTCTTTTGATAGTGACGTTAATAAAGAACAAATTCTGGAAAAGAATGACATACAACAAACTTAAGGAAAATGTCTAGAATTAAAAATTATGATGGAACATGGTCAATGTTAAACTTTTAATACGTACGAATTTTAGATGAACTGTTCGAAGAACTGGATAATTTGCTGTTCGCCCGAACCCATCAATTGCTTTTTCAAGAACAGGATTAAGTAAGCTTTTGATTGTATTCACATATATAAAATTTTGAGATTTATAATAAAAATGTATTATAAACCTAAATAGATTCAAACGATCACAATGCAACGTTATCTGTGCATTAAGAAGGCTAGATTCCTATAACTGAATATGGTTGTTTGTTTTATTATAAAATAACTTGATTTAAGTTTTTTGAAAACGGAAATTTTTGTACCTTAAATTTACGTTCTTTTTTAACATTCGAACGAAACAAAATTATTTTTAAGTCTGTTCATATTAAATGTGCGCATGTAATAAACAAACAAATATATTAATTATGTTCATACAAATTATACGACTTTACATAAAATTATAACGTTTTTAATCCAATATGGAGTGTTTTGGAGCGATCCGTGACAACGGCGTAAACATGTTCCTGTACCTTCAAAAATGTAGAGTAAAATATTTACACATGAAAAACAAACGCGACCAAAGTTGTAATGTTTTACTGGATGTGAAAAAGTATAAGTAATTCTGAAAGTACCTTCATCAATATTGAATCTATCGAATAATCAATAGTTAATTCTTTCTTTCAACAAATACCGATTCAGAATAACCAATAAAATTCCTCGAACCAATATTGTTTCGTAAACATTACGTCGAATGAATGCGAAACAACCGAAGCTCTTTCCTAAAGCCCACAATGGCGTGCTGCTTGCGAATATCCATAAACAATATTAATCCCGAATTTCTTTTACAACGTTAGAGGTTACGGCCATTATGGATGGTAATAAATCAGCTCGCCTTAGTAGAGGTAAGGCTGCGATTTTCTTCAATAAAACAGGGGATTATTTTAATTCTTTGCGGGTGTAATATATTCGCGAAGTTGATGTTCTGAACCAAGACAGTTCCAATATACAAGAGAAGACAAACGAATGATCCCTCGAGGGATGAAAGGATTTTATATATATTCAATTGAGTTTTGTTAGAAAGAGACAAACTCTTTGATTTTGAAAATGAAAACAACTGCAAACAAAGATTTTTCAAATGTCTCACACTATGACCGGAAGCAGAGGCCTCAAATTGATTTTCGAAATTCATCACGTTTTTAATACCAATCAATAGAATAATATAATTTATATAATAATAATTTAATACACAAAATCTATATATTAAAGTAAACAAGTATAAATCTAATTATATTATATAATTATAAAAATCAGTAATCATACATAATATACAGTCGGAGATAAAACATCTTTTTATCAAGTCGATTATAAATATTTAATTAGTGATTTGAATATTACATCTTAGTTTACAAATATAATTGGTGTTTAGTTAAATAAATTAGGTAGCTATTACAATACGAAACGAATACGATACCTGAAACCAATGTTTAGTGCAAATGAAAAATGTATTAGAGATCGATGTTTACAAGTGTTTGCGACAGCTAACAGGAAATTGGCTAGGAATAATTTTTAGTTGGACGTGACACCACACGCTCTTTATTAATTGATAGTTTGATCATATATAATAGAAATCTATCTTAAGGAAACTTTTTTTATTTGGCCGGAGGTTAACATTTGTTGACACTGTAAGAATCAGTCTGACATCGGAAAAAGTGTAATGGCAGGAAGCAAAGTGAATAGGGCTATAAATGGCTTCCTTAGCAGACTGAAGTCTTGTCTTGTCAAAGTCGCGGCTAGCTGTGCATGGACGCATGCATGCTGGTCCCTACGTTTATGTATGGGAGAGAATGCTGCGTGTGGCAAAAGACAGATTGTGGCAAAGAAAGGCAAGATTAATGTAATGCAAATGAGAACTTTGAGAGGAATGACTAGAATGACAATGAAGGATAAATTGCAAAATAAGGGAAATGTGCGATGCGAAAGAATATGTAGGGACAGAAATTGAGAACTGCCGAAAGAAGTTTTAAGGCAAATATGAATGGATCAGTTGGTAATGGACGACTTACGTGAACATACTTGGACCAAATAGGTGATATATTGAAAGAAGGCCAAGAGACCTCATAACTCGCCCCTAACTGAGGGGCGGTCACCCTCACGATTTGCCTATATGGTTCTTAGAACTTAGGTACAGGCTGGGTTTAGTAGGTCACGTGGTCAGACTGTTCTGGCCGCGTGGAGTCCGACATAACCTCCGTGCCCCTTGCGGTTGCGAGGCATTATCATGGACACGTTTTGTGCTCCTGGTGAGGATTTTCAGCCTTCCTCAAAAGGCCAAAAAAAAGGAACCATAACCGAGAAACGTGCATGTATTAACGAAAATCGAGAAAGCTAGAGAATTATGTATGGTTTGGAAAGAGGCGTGATTATATCTAAATCATTCAAATGAAATCTCATTATAGTTCTTTTCAAAATTTGCGTATATATTTATTGTAAAAACCTTTTCAACGCCCCAAGGTCCAATGCTAAGAGGACCAAATCGATTAGAGTAATAATTTTCTTACTTGACACAGATAGCGGACCGTGTTTAATGCCGTCGGTGGTGATCAAATATCTGAAGCCACTAGTTCGTTCATTCCTTTTTTCCTCAATCTATCTTGAGTTACTCTACAGTATGGCATTGTGAGCTGAGTAGATGTAGCCTTATTATATATTCTGTATCGCATATACAGAAAGTGGTCCGAGGAATTATTCGGTTAGTTTCTTTTTTGTTTTACTACGTTTACTAGTAATGCGTTTTACCAGGAACCTTCTGTCTAACCTAACCTGCGGAATAAATTGTCGCCTGTGATATTTCCATGCTGATGCGAGATACAAAACTTCAATAAAAGATAATATTCCCATTTAAAAGGCCGATAATGCATCGCTGATTCCTCTAATGTTGCGCGTGACCATGGACGGCTGTAATCGTATACCTTTAGGTGATCCGTTTTTTCGTTTGCTCCCTTATCATATAACACAAAATATATTAATATTAAAAGAAATCACGAGATTATTTATGTATCCAACAGATTATGCTGAAAGAAAGAGATAGTGTTGTACTAACAATCAGAGTGGCGAGTTATATTTTTCCTCTCTCGTTATTGATATAAAACTAAAAGAAATTACATTAGTTGATCGAAATTTAAACGCCTCAGTTTCTACACGCCAGTACACCTTTACTTGTTTGTATATAACATCATTAACATATACCAATAACTTACTTAAAACGATCGCTCCCAAAATCAATCTAATGTTAAATCAATGAGATATATAAGCGATGTGTAAGTTTTACAACTGTATATGTTGTTAGTTATATCACTCCAATTTAATCACGGCTGAACAAAAAAACGATTTTTTATATATAATGTACATATAGTATAAAAATTAATTATATTATATACGTATAAAAACTAAATTATATACCTATTAATAATATATTGATTCGCCGGTATTTTCTATATTTTAACTACATAGTTGAGATACAATAACTAACTACAACTACAAACACAAAATAACCATTACAGACAAACTTAACAAAAACGAAAATTTAAAATTTTTGAAATGAAATTACTTATTTTTATTTAATTAATATGTCTGGAATAACATCAGAAAATGATTTTCAATTGTGACTCCTTTAAAATGGATTAGACAAAATTAATTCTAACGTTTAACATTCACAATACATTTCACAGAAGGGAACAATTAAAAATTATTCTAATAAGATCAACCATTTGATATTCAGATGTTGCACTTTTCCCCTTTAAGCTGTCGCGTTCAGAATATTTAATCCTAGCTTTTTATTGCTCCATCGATTATCACGCACAATTAGTAACTTTATTCACAAAGCTTCGACACTGTGCTTTATAGAGGCATTTTCATGTGACATGAAAGCTCATGGATTCCATCTCCTTATAGCAATTAAAGATCAGGTTAAAAGGGATGGCAAATTTCACCTGAATTCTTCGATGGTTGGGGATCTGTCTCACCTCTGACACTCAGAAAATGTCAAGGTGGTTGCCACGTGAGCTCAGAAGTCTTACCACAAACCAGAATCAAGAACCAGTTCCAGTTTATTTATAGTTATGATTAAAATCAAGCAAAACCCCGCGTTGATATACGGCAAGATGGGCACGTCAAAATCTACATTTTAAACTGACCGTATAGTAGGAGCGACATGTACATTACATTATATTCTTTATTGCCATAATTAGTTACAAAGAAAAAAAAATGTGGTTCACAAAGGTGGACTTATCTCTATTAGAGATTTCTTCCAGCCAACCTGTGAGTGTCTACGGAATGCTACTTATAATGAGTAACGTCAAAGCAACCAAAACTGTTAAACAAAATTATTCATAAGACAAACATATATATACCATGAATATACATACAATACAATAAATAAATATATATATACATACACATATATACATATATGTAATGCTATAAATAAATATATACGTAAGATGATGATGACAATGTGACATTTATGACGAGTTACATAAAAAATGTTTCAATAATAATCTCAGTGACGTTAGTAAGAAATCGACCTCTAAAAGAAACAATGGACACTACTTACTTGTGAGAATTTTTATTTATAAAATGGCTACATCCCATTTTATGGAAAACAGATATAGAGTACAAAATGTAGTTACCTGGAGCAAGAAAATTACACGACACACTAGCCATCTTCGCTATGTCTACTGCAAAGTGCTCCTTTTAAGATGTAATTACACACGACTCTTTAAATATTAAATAGGAATAGGAAGTCTACAAACACTACTTGTATGACTGAGGTACCCAAGAAGGTAACAATTGTAAAGTGCCAATAGGTCTTTTATGACTTAGGTATCTAAGAAGGTGACCCTAGCAAAGTGTCAATTGTAGAGATCGTAAATTTTGAAGCTTTGCCTGACTATAAAGTCGAAAGTACTCTATACCAATATAAAATATTCAAAAACTACTTTGTAGTCCATATAATTATAACGTTATTAACAATCATTATATCGTCTTGTTTATTTTGATATCGTTAACTGTATCAAGGTCATTAATCGGTGCTTTCGTTAAAGCTTAATAACAAAGCAAGAACGCAGTCTTTATTTCACAATCATTTGTTGAATTTCCAAGGCCTTCACTATTATTCAATCGTCACCAAACAGATAAGCCTATTACAGTCAATCCATCAGTCTGACACATCAATTATGGACCACTCGAAAACTTCTAACGAAGAAGATGAATTAGCTAGGATTACATCTCGTTAATAGTGAATCGTTAGTAATGCGCGGCTCCTGAGATCTAATCCGTATTTCAAAGTTCAACTATTTCAAAAGAAGGACTCTTTTTTCGGTGTCGATGTTAATATTATAATGTTAATATTACAAATTATTTAAGAATTGCATGTACAATCGGTATAGGAAATAACTTAGGATAGGAAAAATTACACCAAAGTCAACATTCGCAGAAAGAATCCATTTCACATACCTAAGTAGTAAAATAAATTTTATTACACCAAATTAATTTGGAAGATTTCAAATAGAAAAAAAAATCTCGATGAAAATTTTTTTCTATTCGCCTTTTTGTCTATTGGCCCAAATTAGCGCCCTTAAAAAAATGACTCATTTATTACTTAATGTTGACTGAGTCCGTTGTGCAAAATAACATCGAACTATCGAATAATACAACACATTTTAAACGATACTTAATGTTTCACTCAAGTTTGCAATATGTTTATTTCTTACACTGAGAGGTTGTTAGACGATTATATTCAAAAAACAAAAAGTTTCTAGGACAAAAATAAAAAATCAATTTGAAAACTGACAAACCTTTTCATACTCCGACTGTTATCAGGACCGTTTTGAGTAATTCTATCAATTTTAAACTTCAGTGAATTTTTTAAAAATAGTGTATTTTTATATGATACTAGCTGATGCCCGCGACTTCATTTCAAGCAGCTTATATTAGCGTTGCGTATCTTTATAAATTGTAGTCTATAAATCATTCTGATGTATAAGCTATATTATTGTGAAGTTTCATTAAAATCCATTCAAACAACACAAATTCAAGCTTACAATTTATGTCGGCCTACTTTAAAATCACATAATCATAACGACCTGAAAGTTACGTTTTCTCAACGAAGGACTGAAGAAACTCGTTGTTAGTATTTGTACTTTTAAAATCTGACCTTACCTAGTGAAATAAAACCGGCGTACTATGATCTGCCTTATTGGAACTTAATGGTATTCAGGCATCAGCAAACAGCACTGGGGTGGTTGCTTGCTACGGGAAGAGTTAGGGTCTCTGCGAACCATAAACGCGTGAATATAGCTCGTAAGAGTAAACGTTATTGTTATTTACAGTTTATTGGAGGCTAGGGTTGTTTACTGTGCTTAAAAAAAGCAATCCGCTTAATGGAAAATATATATATATAAATTTACCTCCAGTTTTGCCGTATTTATTTAATTCAGTAAAGGAGCAAAAGAACAGAGAGATCACTTCGTGGTAAGCGATTACCGCCAGAGGAGTCACAAGCAGTCCGAAATACCGCAGGCGACAATTTATGCCACAATTTGATAGCGTAAGGCAGAAAATTTGTATAAACGCGTTATTCTACAGTGCCAACAGTCTAAATGATGAGGGTAAACGTTTAGTTGTGTGGAAAGATGGCGGGAATTGACGGTAGACATCAAACTGAACGATTTCTTTATGGCCATGTTAACCTGTTGAATTACATTATAAATACATACCCATTTTAATTAAGTCTGTGCACACGATGAACACAATATTTGTTACAGACGTTTGTATGATAGGTTACATTGCCGTTTTCTTCTTTTACATTCTCCTTTTACAGCGGCAATTTAAAGATTCTTAAATCAAAATTTTTAGGGTGAACCGCATTTAAAACACCTCAATAAAGTTGATGATAGGTACTGTTTAAACGGCCAAGTGGTTTTCGGGACCCAGGTCCAAATTTTGGATATGTTGTTCTCCTGGTAGAGCTGAGCAAAGAAGTTTACGACTCATTTTTGCTAGGGGCTCTGAAGTCTGAATTAGAAAATCGTGGTTTTCGGAAGAATCAGCAATTTTTTTATTTGTTTACGTTAAAACGACGTACGACGACGTTAACGACGCATTTTCTAATTTAACCACGATTTTTTTAATTTAGACCTGGGTCCCGAAAACCACTTGGCCATTTAAACAGTATCATCTACTTTAGAGTAAGTATATCTCTGTATTAGAGTGCTCACGGCAGATAGAAGATAAACTTGTTAAATTTTTGTCATAAAGATTAATCAGGAAAAATAAAAAAATATATATCAAGCGACAAATGTTTAGTATTAAAAATTCGTACAATAATTCATTTTTCAAAAGATTTCTATTATTGTAAAAGAATATCATATTCAAATTGGGAATTATTATCAGAGTTCATTTATTGTACTCTTCATAAATATAATGTTAACGAGTTAACCTTTATCCACGAAAATGCGAAGGTAACCTGAACGGATGAATAGAATTTCTTGGGACAACGCTAATGACGTCTTGGGAAAAGACAAGTGGCGAAATTTCGTAGAATTCTAATAGATAGCATCATTACAATTACACGGGATTTTGTCTTTGTAAGTATCAATTAGATGTCATTCGTGGGACGATCTAGCATACTTATCAATAACTTATGTATTCTTCACTTATATACATATAGATATTTATTATTATAATAAGGATTAGTCTTATATAATCGTAATACACATATATCAGTGTGATATATCATTATTAAGCAATTAATTATGATGTTTTAAACATTAATAACATTTGCAAGCGCAGACCTTTAAATTTTGTTCTGGTTAAATATATAACCTTATTTATAAAATATTTGTGCTTTCTTCATAAATACTATGATGGAAGTAGCGGTTATGGAAGAATTTTTAATTTATCTGTCGTATGGGATAGCGCAACAAAAATAAGTTATTACGTTATCAACAACATTTCCAATCTCAATCAATAAATGCTTTTAATCCTAGAGCTAAGAACAAGCTCATCCATAATATGTACAATTTAATTCAAGCTGCATGTTCGATGAGTCATTATGACTAGCATAAATGGAACAATGGAATTCTAAATATAGTTCCCGTTAAGCTGCAGGATTACCGTGGCCTTCAGGTAAGCTGCAATGCGGACCATGAAATCACGCCACCGTTCAGTTGCTGCAAGCTCAACACAACCATGTCTTACCTTGAGATACATTATTGTCGGTACAATAAAACTTTACAATTAAAATATCTGTATTTTGTATCAATGTTGGTATCGATATGCTTTCTTTTATCGGATAAACCATTCCAATTTATTACAATCAAAAAAGAAATAATCTTAAGAAAGTTAAGGAATTGTACCAAACGACTTTCAATATTAACATTCGTGTTAAACTATACTTTTGATATAATTTTAATGATTTGTTACTTGACAAAGTAGTCATTATAACGTTTCTAATTACCGAGCACGCAGATGGTGCTGAATGTGCCCCGCAGGTGCCCGCAGCCGTTGCCGCCGCTAACGCACTGCTTCCTGGCACCTACAAAAAGAAAACGTCATGTAATGTACATAAACTTATTCAAACAAAAATTAAAGAAGATCTAAATACAGTTTATTATCAAGCTGCAAACGATACAGGTTTTGTGTCAAGATACATTAGCGTCCAAATTTGTATTGAAACGGAATGTAAGGCTAACTAATTATTTTGAGGGCTATCTACCACTGACTAAGGCATGGTAGCCAAATATACCAGAAAGTAGCGATACAATCTACATATAGTTACAGTTTATGATTAAAAGAGGAGGTAAGCCAGATGGGAAGATTTTAGGTGAAGTTGGCAAGGATGTAGCAATTTTTGATGAAAATAATAACACACCATATCGCAATCCTATAGCGGCGTTGATACATGGGAAGGACACTGTTCCACCTGCCAACATTTTTACAACAACTAGCTGACTTTATTATAAAACTAATCGTACGACAGTCAATTTATGTTCTTGACATAAACTAATTATTCTTGGTAAGTTTGTTCCATAAACACCAAGAGTGTTTGTAAATTTTCTTAAGAAAATAATTGATGAATAAATTATTTTCCGTAAACAGCTAGAGCACTGTTCTTGCCGTAAAACAATTACTGAAACTCAGCTCTCAAATTCAATCTAATTCTTAGAAACAGTTGTAACTAATTCTACAAACAGTCATTGTATTGTAATCAACCTTACTAACAAGGAGTATAAATATGTCAAGGCTTACATTATCAGCCTTGCTTATAGTGCTATTACAATTTCAAATAAGTCGTATAGGAATAGAAATCCTACATAATTTTAAATAATGTCTGGACAATCACACGCAATCCGCATTTATAAAAATTTAGAATTTGAAATTTAGAATTCTTTTTACTAAAATATATCTTAAACTTGTCATTGCTTAATTGTGATTCTGTTTGTCCTTAAAACATAAAACATGTTAAAAATCTGCAAATTTAATAGTAATAACAACACTTGAGTTTTTATTTGTACTTAAATACTAGTTGTTAGATATTTCCTTACCTTCAATTGTTCTTGTTTATAGTCTGGCTGATATGGCAATAGCATTCTGATCTTTCCCCATCGATTAAAGAATAATGCTATCGCTCCAATCCATACTATTAGTACCAGAACTACGATTCCGATTTCCACACCTCGTATCTGTGTAAAAAAAGTTGTTTTTTAGAAATAAAATAAAACGTTTGTACAAAATTAATTTTGTAATTAAATTATACTTCGTTGCTGCATTCTCGAAAATTAATATATATCACAAAGTACACTTCTCAATATATCAGTCTGCGTATTTAATATTATGAGCTAAATAAATAAAGCAAATTATTTTTTAATAATTCATACGAAAGTGTAATAATAAACTTCTCCTGTGTACACCTCATCACATGCCTTTAGCTAGTCATTCGTTTCTTTTGTGGAGACAATATTGATTATAAATAGTTCAACTAGTATTCATAATTTAATATAATATTGTGATAGGATTTTAGTTTGTTGATAAGCTCATAGGTAATGTTAACACTAAAACGCATATCGCATGATCACATTCTTCGCAAATTCAGCATTTGGAACGGTTAAAGGAATTAATGGAGTGAACCAGAAAATTAGGATTTCACCGTAGATGCAGGTACATATCAATACTCTTTTAATTGCTTTTATACTGTTGATATTTTACGGAAACCATTATGAACCACGGAGCAATTTCAATTTGTGAATGAAAGTATGAACGGAAACCTAGAAACGGAGTCAAGAATAACTTTTGTTCTCTCGTTATTCCTACGAGTTACCTCGTGTTTAATATAATATCATATATTTTAATCATTCAAGTTCATTTGTTGTATGCTACCCTTAACTAATTTTCTTCTTCACATTTCCTAAATATTTTACAGTTTGATTCTTGATTGTTATCGTCATAAGTTAAATGTTTTTCAACTAAACATACATAACATACAATATAACATAAAAGAACTATGTAGTTATAAGGGAAGATGATAGAGCTAAAAAGTTATAAATTAAAAAACTTTTCATTTTATTTAAAAATAAAGAAATCATAAAAATTTAAGATATGTTAATTAGATTCCCAAATAGTCCGAATTATTCTAAGCTGCTAATTTTACTGCTATTTATACAATACTAGCTTTCTGCCCGCGGTTTCGCCTGCGTGGATTTCGGGATTGGGTCTATAGAGGGTTAAGGGTCATAGCTTTTGCCCACGGCTACATATGCGCGGAAGTCGGTTTATGGCGCGAAGGTTTTATCGCGCTTCCCGTGGGACTATCCGATTTTCCGAGATAAAAAATACCGCACTACCTTGCTCAAGAATCACTCTATCTATTTATGAAAACCGCATGAAAATCTGTGCAGTAGTTTTTGAGCGAAGCCTTTATTGCGCATCCCGTGAGATCTGTCGATTATTCCGGGATAAAAAGTAGTCTATGTTACTCGGGGATAATGTAGCTTTCCAAAGGTGAAAGAATTTTTGAAATCGGTCCAGTAGTTTCGGAGCATATTCATTACAAACAAACAAACAAACAAATCTTTCCTCTTTATAATATTAGTATAGATTATTTATGAATAAAGTAACATACGATACGATGCCATTAGAATATTTATATTGATGGCTTTTCTGCTTATTGCTTATTGATCTGTTTTGCAAAATGTACTACATAATTAGATTTCGGGAACCTCTGCGTTCACCTTTCTTCCGTATTTTTATGAAATACTCGTAATAGTAAACTTTCTTAAATATTCATGTTATAAAAATAGACATTAATGTGTTGATAAACTTTAGTGCAAGCATAAATGAATTATCCGAATAAATTTGATCGATAAAATTGTCCCAGTGTCTATAATTATACATCAAAACATTTTTTGTCAATCATTATTCTTCATCATTACATTTAATCTATTTCCGTAGGAATTAGATTGATTCAAGAGAAGTTTAAAACATATTGATTCGATATTCATCATTCGACAAAGTAATCGATGCTCGAACTTTGCTTTGAAAACGATCAGCAAGCGAATTTTGTATTTTAATTTGATTCTTGTTAAGTTTACCGTTGGAAAGGTGGGTGATGGATCAGGCGGTGCCACAGAGGAGCGTGGCGTGGCACCCACCAGGCCCCCGTCCTGCTGCGGCGATGTCCGTGGTGGCTCTGCGTGGATGTGAAATATAAATCATTATTTAATTATTCTAAATCAATATGGTGGGACTCGGCTAATAGCCTTCTGTGATTTTTAAACAAGACTGGTCGCTGCATCGATATTCGGGGGCTATAGGATTATTCTTACGTCCAGTAGTGAACGTGTTTTGGCTGACATGATGATGATTATAAAGATGATACCAACTGTAATTATTAACACACAAAAGGTGCAAAGTTGATTGAACGAAATACGTTTTCTTATCAACATGTGGGAGCTAAACGAACATTTCTCTTGAGACATTGAGAATTAGATATGTAGCTCTCTATTTAATGAATACTGATAATATCACTTTATTAGTCAGGATCCTTATGCATGAACTTGAAAGTACGACATACTGGACATACTGTCAGCACGATATTTTTGCTTAAAAATTATACCTGACATAGACGAAAATCGAAAGAAAAATACTTAAATAATGCTTGATATGACATGATTCACACAAATTAAATGAACTTAGTATTATAAAACACTTAAAGTAGTAGCTTCTAAAAATTTTCAATTGACTCACCCCATAATTCTATCGTGATATTTTAGGTAGTATGTATGTATATATTAGGCATAAACACAAAAGTATGGCAAAGCCTTGTACGTTATACCTTTTTCATATGTATGTATATAAGTGTTAATAAATAAATATATATTTGATTTTATATAAATATGACATTACCGTAGCCAAGGTGTGGATAAAACTTTTTAATATACTATAAGTTACTGATAACTAAGAAGTGAAAAGCAAATTTTAATATTTTATTTGCCTCTATTCATAAATATACTTTATTTAACATTGTTAAATTAAATCCAAAGTAACAAATACAAATTTATGAGCTTGCTTTATTCTTAACCTATATATATATATATATGTATATATGGTTTACTTTTAGTCTAGTAAATTAGTATATTCAAGCCCATAACATGCGGTTTGAATAATAATTTCTCTAATCTGACGAAACTATAAATTTCAACTATATTTAACTCAGCCATAAATAACATTAATATTGCTAGCCCATTACCAGAACGATCATCAATGTCTATTCCATGATCATAGTTAATAACTTTAACCAATATTGTGAAAGGGTTTTGGGGCAATGTACTCGTTAGCCCCGTACCGGGACAGTCCAGGGGCTCTGCGCAGACACGATACGGGCATTACTTCTTAATGCATATTTAGAACGTTCAGGATACATGAAGACAGGCTTCTACTGTTGTATTACTTTATATGAAACAAAAATGTAAAAAGAACTCGTACAGGATGTAAAATATAGCTTAATTTATTTATTTAATTTTTACAAACGAGTCATTCATAATAATTTACGTAAAGATGACATTCTTGTTTAAAACAAAAGTTTCATGATTACCAGTATAAAAGTAGTCCCATCTCATTTAATAATAAGATAATGAATTAAATAACGGAGTTCCTTTCAAAATAATTACATTTTGTACATGTCAATTATATAAAATTTATAAAGTACCTGTATACTTTATAATTTTTATATAATTGACATGTACAAAATGTAATTATTTTGTGCGGTGAAGGTATAAGGATATTTATGTAAGTTGTATATAACAACTTCCTTTCTTCCCTTGGCTGCCGTAAGAACCGATAAAGAAAATTTTGTAGAGATATCTTTGCAAAATGCCCCCGATAGTCGCAATAAACGCGTTCTCTATCACTCAGGTACTTATATTTATTGGCGAAGTGCGTGTGTTCTTAAACCTCTTTATGCCCTTTTAAAGAGAACTAATTAACTATGTATTTAAAAATGATATATTATTTATTTAGCTGAATTTTCATATCTGACCGGAACATGATTTAGAGTCATTAGAAATAAATAATTTCTAATGACTAAGGACTAAACCAATCAGTACTATCACAGCTCCCACGAGGGGCGCAAGCTAGGGCGATATGACATGATACACCTTTGAATATCTTCACAGTTATTTTAAAATTACGACGCTTTCCTTTACCCTATGAGCGGTGAATAAACAAACATATGATATTCGATAAAACAAAAACAAATTGGTAGATGGCAAGAATAAATGCAGACCTCCCAAATAGAATGCTTTCACACTAAATTGGTGAAAAGTTTTCTATACAATACCAATATAAATAATCCAGGTTTTCTTGGAACTTGGAACTATGAATTATTAAGAAATAGCTGACCGCCGAGCGGGCTCGGGAGATGGCCGATCCCGCTCGAAGCAGGCGGCGCCGGGCTCGGTAGCACAGCTACGGCGCTGCCGCGGGTCGCCGGCGGGCGCGAGGTAGCGATGGGCGACTCGAGTTATTTAACTCGAGTAACTCGAGCTAGACCGTAAGCGAGTCAGCCCGAGTTAAAATATCTGCAACCCGAGTTGACTCGAAGAACGAGCGCGGCGAGTGGCGACTGTGGCGAGCGCCGCGAGCCCTGCGTTCGGGTTGGCGGCCCAAAGCTAGGCCGGGCCGGGCTGCCCGCCGCCTAGCTCGCGAGTCGCGAGTTCCGAACGACTCCGAGTGAGCCCGAATCTGCCCGACGACCGAACGTCCGAACCGCGAGAGAAAGAGATAATTCTCGTTGTTGGTTTCTTATCAGACGGTTAGTCAGAATTTGAGATAGCCGGCTCGCTTATTTGTTTTGTTTACATTTTTGTTATTGTTGCTTTGTTCGTTGTTTATTGTTTTGTTGCAGTTTGATTAGTTTAAGTGTTGTTCGTTTTGTTGAATTTAATAAGTTTAAAATGGCTCCTGGATATCTAAACGTCTGATTTTTGAACGGGCTCAATTTTATTGACTCGACGCCACGTAACGCCGCTTGACCCGCACGGCGAACCGTGAACGATGCACCTAGTTGAGCATTTACTGACTCGGATGGACGACCCGAGGACGCGGCGACGCGACGGATCTTAAGGCAGACCGAGTCGAGTCAACTCGAGTTGCAGCCCGAGTTCGTAACCGGGTCAACTCGAGTTACTCGAGTTACCAAAAAGTCGACTCGGCCCATCGCTAGCGCGAGGTAGTTGCGCCAGCGGATACGGCGACCCGGGACGGACCATGCCCCTTCCGTGGCCGGGGCGGGGCGTCGTCGGTGGAGGAGATCGGGGGAGGCAGTCTAGGCTCCCCTGTATTGGTAGGGGAGCGGAGGCTGGGGATTCCCGGAAGTCGCTTGGCGTTCGTGGCGGCTCCCTACATGCCTGAGGAAGGCCATCCCTGAGGGTTTTAGTGAGTAGGCCTCCCCCTTCTGGGGAGGAGAGCTCCACATAACCGCCGGCTCTTTAAGATAAACAATTCCGTCATACATTACATGTGTGTAACTAGCGATTTTGTCAAACCGCTTAACGTCAGCACAACGAATGAATGAATTACAGTGCCTATCTTACCTTTATCCGATGTACACACCGGAACACAGAAATGAGAATACTGCTATTTGGCGGCAGAGAAATGGGTAAGAAAGAGGTACCCATGCAAACGACTAATTAATTAATTAAGTCTAATTAATTATCTAGAAACATATTGTAAACCTCTAAGAGAATAATCAATCAAATAAAAGCAGATACCGATGTAAAATGAAGAAATGTTCAATAGAATTAGAGATAACCAAAACCTATCAAAAAACACTTGTGATATGTTATAACACCCTACATAGTCTTAAGCGTGGAAACGTTCATATATTTTGTAAAAGGAACGCTTTAGTACTTGACTCGAGTTCAAATATAACAAAGGAGTAGAAATGCTTACAACCTGCTCTTACACGCGACAAACATTTTGAGAAAACATTTCATATATTTCTTCTTGACGGCTTGCTGTCATAGGTACTACGTACAAATTCTTATGTAGCGTGTAATGTGTCAGTCATTTCTTATGCTTCGCTCATTTCTAAAGAATATTGAAGTTTTGTTGACATTTGTCAATCTTATCCATGCTACTTAGTCATATTAATAATTGTTTCTTTTTTGTTTGGGTGTTGTATTTTTTTGTACGCTTTATGCGACAATGAAATTAGGAATCACTCGTAAATTATTTAAATAGTAAGTATTGTTTTCCTTGCTTTTAATAATAAGTATTATTTTTATCATCTGAGCCATTGACATTTGCTAGAATTTTGAGATATTTTAAAGACAACAGGAAATACTCAACACTGCTAGATTCCATAAAATAAAAGATTTCAATTGAATTTGAATTTGTAACGCCGAGATAGTGTTTCCTATAGAAAATAATTATTGAACTTTCCCCGGTTTTCCCTAATTATCTCCATATTATGAAATATTTAGGGAAACTGAACTTTAACTCTTAATATCATTAGAGATAAAAAAATATATATACAACCAAATACTACTAAATGCTAGTATATAAAAATGAACACCTGAGTTATCCAATAGCGTACAGTTATAAACTAAATGGCAAGTACGAAATTAGAAATCGGTCAGAGCACTTCAACATTGCACTGTTGTGTACTCTCTCGAACTGAATATTCAGTGGTTCAGAAACAAGGACGAGATACCGAAGCTTGCAACTTGCGACGTGTTCTAAAAGTTCTAGAGAATTTAAATATTATTACTACTTTTACATTTAGCTCAAAGAAAGTTTTTATATATAAGCATAGATAATTTTTGATGTTAGTATTTTTTATCATAGACATTATGCACATACAGATTTTTGTTTGTACCCTTCAAAAGTAAGTAAGTATTTGTTTGTTTTTTTTTTAATTATTTAATTGTTGGTTAAAAATTTTTTGTACCTTGCCCGGAGGATGTTCGGGACTTGAAGCGTTGCCTAGCAACGGATGTAGAATTTTAGTAACAAGGCTGAAGAAGAACAACATATCAAAAAATCTGCGGATTCTACCGAAAACCACGATTTTCTAATTCAGACTTCAGAGCCCCCTAGCGGAAAAATGCGTCGTTAACTTTTTCTAAAAGTTGAGTATTCTGAACCAGCTCGTCACGGAGAACCACATATTAAAAAATCTGCTGATTCTGCCGAAAACCACGATTTTCTAATTCAGACTTCAGAGCCCCCTAGCGGAAAAATGCGTCGTAAACTTTTTATGCGACCATTTTTTGCTCAGCTCGACCAGGAACAACTTATCCAAAATTTAGACCTGCGGTCCGAAAACCACTTGGCCATTTAAACAGTATCATCTACTTTATTGATTTGATTGTGACAAATGATTAAATTGTCAAAAAAGTTATTTAGGTTGAAATATTTCCCTCACTTAATAACTCAAAATTCGACAAAAATCACCTGTTTGCCATCGTAGAAATCGGTTACTGTTAGTCTTGTTCCTGTATTTCAAAGAATATCTAGAACTTATTAAGTCTACTCAATGCGCCTCCTAATAACACTAGGCTCCAATTTATATAAATACATCCGCCACGCTAATTTAAGCCTACTAATCCTGCGCAGACGAAGTCGCGAGCATCAGCTACTATCTTCTAGTTTTGTTACGAAATCTAAATTTATGGTAGTATTTTAAATAGCTTTAGTTACTAAACGACTACTTAATTAAGTACCCGCTAGTTCCCTCACACAACATTATGAAAGCCAGTAGTGTCTTATCGCAAGCATCAAAACACCGTACATTAAGAATATATATATATATATATGCACATAACTTACCTCATAAACATGATATGCTCATCTCCCAGAGGTACGTCTAAGTCGTGTCCTAACATGCATGAGTGAATTCATTAGTATACTACAAAATACAGGATACACAGGATTATTTCACGCCATAATCTTTGTCAAACTTAAAAAGATATCAAAGACAATAAGCAAACGATCCTAAAGATAAAACGTGTCTATAATTTATTCAGCTCATTTGTGATAAAAGGTAAATTAATCTAAAACGGTCGTTTTGCAGGTCTGTCTTTTCTTTTACCATCTTTACTCTCAATCAAGTTATTGACTTGAGCGTCCTGTGTTTTCAGTAAATTTCGTTAATATTAGATAATTCCTGGTTTTACTTCTGATTTTGGTAATATTCCTTACTATTTTGGTAATACTCCTGGTGCTCGCGACATCAACTGCACCGGATTAGTATTTCAAGTAGCTTATATTTTCACATATCTTTATCTATACTAATATTATAAAGAAGTAAAGTTTGTGTGTTTGTATATTTGTATATTTGTTAAATTGTAAAGGGTAATCTCGGGATCTACTGAACCGATTTTAAAAATTCTTTCACCAATAGAAAGCCACATTATTGCTGAGTGTCATAGGTTATATAAAAAACCGAAAAATAAAAAGGCTTTTATGTGGTAGCCCGTTTTGCAAAGTGAATCGGAGAAAAATCGGACGAATGAAAGCGTTTCTTGCGAACGCTGCCTTAACTATGAATATATTTTTGAGTTCTAGAGAAAAAATGTGGAGCTTGAAAATGCCTACAAAAAAGTCAACGACAGCGTATGTCTAACTTTTATATTTAAACTACAAAAAACATATTTTTTAACATTAGCATAGACAATTTAATTTTTTATATTAATAAAATAATTCAAATCATTAGGTCATATTTATTAGTCATATATTACGAAAAATTATGAATCTATGAAAACAAGTAAACTCATCGTCATAAGTGTGAAGGCCAAAGCAGCGGACGGCGCGCGATGGCTTCGGGTTTAATTCGGTTCGCGTTCGTGCTCGCTTCGGGGATTATTAATATTATGCCCAACGAAGTGGGCACGGGTCAGCTTTGGTCTGATGTACAAACTATATTATATTACTCTATTGTAGCAGGTGTTATTTTGCGGAAGTCCATTGTATTACAAAGGATATTGGTTACGTTTGCTGATTCCGCGTAGTTGATGATGACTTGTCCAACAAGCAGACAAGGTCGACACGTGTTTCGTCTCTCAGCGAGACATGTTCAGGATCTGTTGCCCGCTCGGTGTCTCACGAGCGACTCGCTGTCGGTGAGAACACGTGTCGACCTTGTCTGCTTGTTGGACAAGTCATCATCAACTGCGTGGAATCAGCAAACGTAACCAATATCCTTTGTAGTACTATATTATATGTAAAGGTTCAACAAAATTTTACAGATTTTGACGTTTATATTAGTAGGATTGCTGTTGAGTTGTATGTTTACTGTTGTTTTATTTAAATTAGATGGCATATTTTGAAATCTAGAAAGCCAAATAAAGACATGCCCTACTAATGTAGCGTAGTGTATAGACTATTATATCTAATAACGCTTATGATTATTTGTCTCTGTCATTTCATTGTAATACGCCCTTGCAAATAGCAGTATACATCTATAAAATTCAAATATTAGAGGAAGGTTCCATACGAGATTATTATAATCAAGTCATCAGTCATTCAAGGGAGTGTATATTCTTCACTTTCTTTTCTCATTGCAATATTTCAATATCAAATCGTTTTTTAAAATTACTGGAAATTGGATTAAATAATCTTAGTAAACAGACAAATATTATGAGTATACTGTGTATATGTACATAAATTATATATATATTATGTAAATTATGTGTATAAAATTATGTGATATACGTCTGTACGTTGATTAAGTATACAGCTCTCACCACTCGTCCACCCGTGGGATGTCGACTAAAAGATTTACTGCAATTATATTGTTGCAAAATGTGCGGATAGCGGCAATTGTTACACCGCCTATTACAGCGGAACTTAGAAAAAAATAGGAGGAAAGGATGTGATCTCTTCGGGTATATGATATATTAGCAATTAATAATATGAAGGACTCTAGTTTAGTGGAGGGATACACGGGCAGAGGAAGGCCGAATAAAAGATGGATCGATTGTGTGAAGAATGATATAAGAATGAAAGGAGTAAGCATGGAAATGACGGCTGATAGAGAGGAATGGAAGAAAAAGATCTACTGCGCCGACCCCAGATAATGGGAAACGGGCAAGAGGATGATGAAGGACTCTAGTTTATATTATTATTTAACAATCTTTACTCATGAAATCGGTTCATAAAATGTTAGTATTATCTACATTTAAACTTTTTTTCTTAACTAATACAATAATAGGGTGCATCATTGTGAATGGCGCTACCTATAGTCTTGAAGCGCTCATCTTGAAGATGCACAAGACATGTATGTATATTCACCCGAAAGATCAAACGGTGCTAGCCGAGTGACCATCTGGAGCGATGCCAAAGCTTCAGCTTCAGACTACCTCGTGTTTGATTTAGTAATACACCAATATGTTATGGCTATCTAATGGATAGTTTTATACTTTCTTGTTCTATATCGATAGTGGATGCGTTTTAGTTAAATAATTTAATTGCGTCTCATTTAAATTTAATAGTTATTTATGCAACTGTTGTATAATCAGGGGTATTAAAACATGAATGTGGGTTTATCACACGAGGCGTAGCCGAGTATGATAATAGTATCACAAGAGTGTTTTAATACCTAATTATAACAGTTGCATACAAGACTTTAACTACAATCATGATGTGAATCCTCTATAAAATATTCTCATACCATAGGGTGTTGTACAGTGTTGTAAGAACTATGTAAATTCAAGAAAAGTCTTATTGCGAAGCATGTTTGATTATGCTTAATTTATTGTTCTTTTTTCAAAATTTTTGCGATCTGGTGGTGAAAATGTCATTGCATGAGAATGTTATTTTTTTGAAATTCATATTATCACGCGTTTGGATGATATAATGATCATAATATCATTGAGTGTTTTAATGTTGGCAATAAGCTAATTGTTATAGGTTCTTTTATAGAATAGCATGATAGTAGATAAAATATATATGTAAAACTGATTTACATTTACTACGATAATTACTGAATTATAATGAATACAATTAATATAATTATAGAGGTGGTCTCTGCCTACCCCATTGGGAACAAGGCGTGACATATATGTATGTATAATGAATAGTAGCTAGTGCCCGCCACTTCGTCTGCGCAGGACACTTATCGTCATATTTTAGACAATTCATACAATATCCTTACAACTTGTAGCCTATATGTTATTCTGACGTGTAGCCTATATTATTATTATTATGTAAGTTTCATTAAAATATATTCAGTAATTTTTACCTGAAACAGTAACAAACATCCATCCATAGTTACAAACTTAGAAATATCATACAATACAATACAATATCAAATACAATAACTTAGAAATATCAATAATTTACAAAATCATCAATATCCCGATGATATTTTACCTAAGCTTTGCTAGCTTTGCTTGATCTAACAATTTACTTTCTGATTCTTTATTCAAATGATGAGCTTGGTAATACATATATAATACGTGACCTAAACTACACTACACAGAGACACATACATACATACATACACTCACGCCCTTTTCCCACGGGGGTAGGCAGAGATTACGTCCTTCCACTTGCTACGGTCCTTACATATCTCTTTCGCTTCATCTACTTTCATAACATTCCTCATACATGCTCGACGATTGCGGGTACTTCTGACCTGGCCTTTTTTGAGGACACTTTCGATTTGTTCGAAATATGTTCGCCTAGGTCTTCCTCGTCCCGTGTCTCCACTCACTCCAGCTTCATAAATCATTTTGGTCAGTCTACTTTCATCCATCCGTTCCACATGCCCAAACCACCCAAGCATCCCTTTCTCTATTCTTGTCACGATATCCTCTTTCAAACCACATTTCTTTCTAATCACTTCATTATACAATCTGTCACTCAGTTTTACTCCTGCCATACTCCGGATCATCCCTGATAAACACGCAATATTAAAGCGTTTGATAGAGTTTAATAAAACTGAAATAAGTCAAAACATCAATATAATTCTTTAATCGAATAATATTATATAAAAAAGTAGATAAAGTACATCTTGGTAACTGTAGCGACATTGCTGTATCGTAAATTACTTCCAAGCGTTTCTCAATATCCAAATTAAGCTTCCCGTTATAAGGATTTACTAAAAGGGTACACAACTAACTTTAAATTCAAACCATCCCATGAAAGGGCGAGTGGATGCTTTGAGTTCAAAATCCTCATCGGCCACTGACTTTACAAACGTAAATTCTGTCTTGACATATTAGAATTCTTTATAGGAAGCTGTGAAATAGAATTAATTCCCAGCTTTGTCCCTACGAAGTTTGTTAAAATGTGTTCATTCTGTACAATTAGCATAACATCAGGGGTAACTTGTATTTTCCCTCTGGAGATTTTCACCTTTATATGATGCACGTTTGAGTTGAAAATGTATTGACATATCGTACATACAATTTGGCAGTCAGAAGTGTGTGCTGTTCACTAAACATTATTTTCCACGCAACGAGGAAGTTTGTAAATTCAATTGCAGATTTGTTAACTTTATAATATAATTATTCTTTTGTTTAGAAATCTGTTGATGACTGTTTAAATAAATTACGTATTCGATGTTTAATGTACTATTGCAATTAGTAAAATTCGCTTTAATTTCTTATCATCACAGCTCTGTACGTACCCACTGAGGGTCACGTGGGTTCTACCCTATTTTCGTTGACTACGTACATCTGTGAATTTTTCCCAGGTGTATGCAGGTTGTTTCCCGATGTTTCCATTCATAGTAAGAGCGTTAAATAAATGTACACGTAAATTTCAAAATCTAAAAATTGGTACATGACTGAATTGACCCCGGGCCTACCAAATCATCCGATTCGTAACGCACAGATCACAACGCCACCGCCGAGCGTTCAAATTTTCAACCGTTGTTAAAATTGAATCATATCAATTTTCATGCACTGTGGTATTATATATTTTTCTAGGAAAATATTTTTTGCACACTACTATAAATATTTTTATTTATTTGAATATTGAATGAAAGACAATGTCATATATGTATGATTCTTCACCAGCCAACCAAGAATAGTAGAAAATTCATATATTTATTATGACGATGCTTTATATATATTATTGTATACATCGGCGGTTGAAAGGCGAAGATATTAAGCACCAATTTGTAACTTGGAGATATATATTATACTTTTTGAAAAAAAAAAATTAAGAAGTAACTGAATACATTTTCATATATTTTAAGGCAAATATGGAAGCGTTCTGAGTTATTTAAAAATTGCTTTATTAATATTACTTTGGATTAAGCATCAAATCGAGTTATCTTTAGAGAAAATCAAAATTACTTTGTTTACACCTTAAAAATCACAGTGACCGTTATTAACTTGCTATATACAAAAGATAAAAAGTTGCAGTACCTAATAATGTACCTAATAATAGTATAGAATGTAACCCGAACACAGCAATGCAAACACTGCTACTTTACGTCAGAAACAGGTAAGACGGATGTAATTAAGCAGGTAACCCTGACATAGTCTCTGACTACTTACTTCGGTATCTTATTTGATCCTACAAATGAATCATTACATACTACATTACATAGTGTTATCACAGCATTCGACATTGATTGATTGAAACTCTAAACTCAAAGATATTAACCAATGATTCTTGGTATTGTTCGAAAATCGATTAACTGGTTATTACCAAAACCTTGAAATCAACAGTATGAAAATAAATCAAGCAAAGTAACATTAGATCAATCACATGACAGTTCATCAGAAAAAGAAATATCGACAACTAATTAAAATACTTTCCAATATCCTTTGAGTTGGCAACATCATTAAAAAAAAAAAAGGTCAAAGCGACATATTAAAAATATGCAAATAAGTTTCAAGCCCAGAACTTTAGGCGGAGAATACACAGTTTTATAAAATAGGGCATGTACTCACGCGCTATTTGTTTCCCCGTCTGTTGGGAGTTGAACACTCGGAGTGCACGCACAGGCTGCACGCAACAGGTGTACTTGGGTAAGGGCTATTGCCCAATGACGGAGTTATGAATGACTAAAAATACTTACTAGTTAAGTAAATTAATTTAGAATAATTATAATTCATTCAAAAAAAATTATAATTCTTGCAGTATAGATTTAGGTTATTTACGTTCTCCTCTAATCTAATTTCTAAACGATAGTTTACTTTTATTATTCCACTCAATTTGCTGACTAATTTTTTATTGTATTGGCTTTTATCCTTATATTTGCGTGCTTTCCGCTATTAGGTATAATTAACACTTACTATTACTTCTTTTGATAAAAAAAAATGTAAATCACAATATTATTTGAAATCTATTTTTCCCTGCTTATATTTTTCTAGATCTAGTAATTTATAGGAAGATAAAAAAAGAAAAAAAATAACTTTGTATCTTTATTTTCATCAAGTAAAAAGTTTTTTTTTATTTTTGATAGGAAATGTTACATTACTACTACATGCTGACTACTTATAAAATATAATATAAGTGATAGACAGAACTTCCCCGCAGTTAATAATAAATTCACAGTCTACACCATATTTTCTTAAAAAATAAATCTCAGATTGTATACAAATGTGAACACATCTTAAGCTATGATAGTTTGAGTGTGATGAACAAGCAAATATTATTCATTCTTGTTTATTTTGTCATATATTTATTTTAGAGTTAGTAATTGACACAGTCATAGTAGCGCAAATAAAGTTTGTATTCAGAAATTGTAGTCACATTATTTATACTACCGTAAAGGTAGTATGGTAAACCGGAAATCCGATACAAATCAGTGGTCTACCACTGATGGCAAAAGGACTATCAACAGTACCAGCCAAATAAATATTGGATCCGTGTGCTTACGCAGAATTATGTTTTTAATAATTCTCGAAAATTGGTTGAAAATTAATCTCGAATCATGTTAATTTTCTTCGTCAAATGCCGTGAAAAGAACAGCAGGACTTAAATTTTAAGAACAGATGTAATTAATTTCAGTCGGCAAAGTTATACTGTTCAATTCAAAATTATACTAGTTTTTGTTTCCTTTGTTAGCTAACCTGATAGTTAACATTGAGTTAGCCAATCAAAACACGGCGACTGTTGCAGTATTTTAGTGGAATAGTGTAAACAGACACAGATGTCTTATTAGATCTATGGAGCATGTTCTTAATGCTGTTAGGCGATCTACGTTCTTCTTTACAGAATTATAGTATAAAACTTCAAATTCTAAGTATAATATACGTAAGTATAATATATACCTTAGCCCAGTCACTAATACTGCCTATACTTGACTACGCTGATGCTTGTTATCTTGACCTTACAGAGGAGCTCCTTGACAAACTCGAACGACTGCAGAACTTATGTTTACGCTTCATTTTTGGATTGCGTAAGTATGACCATGTCTCTAAATTTCGTTCCCAACTAAAATGGCTTCCTATCAGACTCCGCAGAAACTCGCGCATCCTCTTTCTCCTTTTTAACATTCTTTATAACCCAGTTTATCCTACCTACCTTCGCTCTCGTTTTGAGTTTGCTCATTCTCCTGATGTGTTTGCAGATCTCATCTTCGTACTCTTCTTAAACTTCCCTCTGATGTTTTCCGCACTAATTTCTTCCTCAACTCTTTTTCTGTTCATGCAGTTAAATTATGGAATGCACTTCCGCCTTCAGTGCGAGACATTCGTTCTTTCTTGCTTTTCAAGAAGAAACTAAAAGAGCACTATCTTTCCTTAACGTAATTAACTATCCTCTCAGTAATTTTGCTGTATTATATTAAACCTAACCTAAGTTTGTATATATGTTTCTATCCATGTATATATGTTTATATATGTACGTATTTATTAGTGTATATATGTATAAGTATGTATGTAAGTATTAAGTATGTGTACTTTTTGTTATACAACTATTATATATATTTGTACACGCGACATCCACGTTTCTCAGTATTTATTTTCCTATCACAGGTGGGTTGGAAGAAATTTCATTAGAAATAAGCCACACCTATTGTACTGTCTATAATTTTGTATTTTCCTGTTCTTTTCTTTTGTGTACAATAAATCGTTAAATAAATAAATTATTAAATATAATCAGTAAGGTCGTTTGCAACATTTTTGTATAAGTTTGTATTCATCAGTACAAGGCTAGGCGTTCACATAGTACAGACTTAGGCATTCACACAAACGCCGGGGGACCAATGCTTGTGTTGACGATAAAGTAACACTGTGGTTACACCTTGTCAACATTTACTATAATATGGAATGAGGTCTGCGCACGGGGAGCGTCCGTTGCAAACAAATGGGACTGGGTAATAACATTGTAGATTGTATGTTACGCGCCGAGAGGACTTGCGCTGAATTTGAACATTCTTGATAAGCCTAAGCTTGTCTTGTCTCGGTAATGCAAATCGAGATTAAGTTATTCGGGACTTCTAAGCTTCTATACTTTGACGTATTCAATTAAATAAGTAAATAACAATTAAACAGCTAACGTATACTCGAAATCCGTATTTAGATATTTACGAGTAAAAGGAGATAATTTTTTTAGGCCCACTAGAAAACGGCAACGTTTATTGATATTAGTGAACTCTAAAATATCAATTTATTATTAAAAGCAATTGCACGATATTATGAGTAAAAATGAAACGGGAATGATAAAATCAATTAATTAAACTTAGTAATGACTTTTGACATTTGAGGTAAAGGAACTAACGTTTTTTAAATCAAAATGAAAGATGATTTAATATTATACAAATAATATATAAATATAATAATAGATAAAGGATACTGTATTATTTCTTTTTTATTTTATTTAAAAGTATTGAACTCTCAATAATTATTTTAATATATTTTAGATTATTTTAACTATTAGTTCGTCAGTCCAGTATCGTCGTGAAACGGAACGCGTCATCATTTTTGACAGCGACAGAATGGTACCTACACTGACATCCAATTGACGTAGGTTTGTTTTCAACCGAATTCTATACAAATCAAAATAAAGCTACTAACTACTAAGAATTTTTAGGTTATTTAATCTTCATGTTTTAATTAATTTCTCAATATTCCCGTTAGATAAAAACAAGCTAATGTTCCTTATAATATCTAGGGTTAGTAAGAAATTATTTAACGTATGTCTCATTAATAAACGTTACATTTTATAGTGGGCCTATTCTCCATACGAGAAAAATTATCTCCTTTGCGAGGTTCATTCAAGTAATCAGCAAAATTCATCATCACCAGTCCACATATTATCCTAAACTAGTGTTTGTCGTCTACACTTTAAGAGTTTCTTCACAGTTGTGCACAGGTCGCGATATTTTCTTTCACCGTGGGAGCGTTGGATAAATACGTACGCACAACAGCATAGCAGACTTTACAAGTTAACCCTGAGACTTCTCTTATGTCGCTTGTAATAGCGGCGGTTTTCGCTGTTGAAATACAAAGCTTGACGTGTTGCTAACTGTATATATGAAATTTAAAACACAGAAGCTAATAGCACAAAAGCCAAAATACGGTTAATAAGATAATTCTAACATCATAGTACGACCAACGCTCCTTAGATTAATACGATGTAAAAGTAAGGGAATATCTTTCGAGATACGTCATTTTAGCCAATGCTAAAATTACGTTTCTTGTTTTCTCAAAAGCGAGTATGCAATTTTTAATATACAAAATTTTGTAGCTAAGTTCGACACGCTCTATTACGGAGTTAATAATAATAGACGAATGATTTCGTCGATCGCCAAGTAAATACAGTATTTGTATGGGGATTACGCAATTGGTTGGTAATTTAATAAGTAACCATGTGTTCAATACTAAATATTTACCGAATTTACTGGAGCTTAGTTAAGTTAGTATAGTTAAACTAGTATTATTTCTTGGACTTCACGGCAACCATATTCATTAAATAGGACATAAGTTAATGCATTATTTTATTATAATGATATAAATAACAATTGTGTGCTAACGACTTGGAATATGAAGAACTAAAACAGTCACTTCGTATTTATGTAGGATTTATTTATATTTCTGTAGCTATGGTTTATTTTTAAATATGGAATGACAGCATAAAATAACAGGTGAGTGGGAGAGAAAGAAAGAGGGAGACAGAGAATATAGGAAGGGGGTGATGTCAAGCGATTGGAGTTGTTTTTGTATATTTTATTTAAATGTGGTTTTAATATATAAAGTTTTGTCCAACTGGTGCTTCTAATTTCCATTCCTACAAATTTTGGGGGCTAGTCCGGGATGGATATATTTAGGGTACCTAAGAAGAAGGTGATAAACAAAAGAAGGTGGTATTGCGGTGGTGGTATTTTTGAAGCGATATTTCAAGACAGGATATTTTTTGGTTTCAACAAGGTATAAACACCAAAAACGACTAATTAAGTTAACTCTCAAGTTTTTCCTGGACTGCTGCACCATATGTTGTTAGTTTGTTGCAATTACATCCTTGTATTTTATCGTCACTTTAACATCTATAAATATATACAAGATAAAAAGTAAATACTAACCCAGGGTGCGGAAGACAATTGGTCTACTTCGGTACTTATGACCGCCCCACAACGCGGCGACTGTAACTTGGTACTGCGTGTCGGCTTCCAGGCCGCTCAGAATGACAGCGTCAGAGTTGCCTGCCACTTCCAACACCACTCTGTAACTAAGGAGCCATCAGTCAATCTCGATGTTTTTAATTTCCAAGCAAAGGGGCGAAGGAAGAATGAAGAGGAAATTGTAGGCTACAGACTACGTGCAAATTTGACATATCTTACCTTGTGTACTCAGATTTTGAAGTTAGTTTTGTGGGACTACTACAAGTAGTAGCAGATAAAAACCGCCGATATTAAAAACTATCTTAAGACCCAATATCTGACCTATGCCTTAGTTTTTATATACGATTACAATACTGTCGTTTTTCTGGATGCGATCACTATCTTTAACCAAATTCATCAAAAGGGTTCGAATCCTGGTTTGTGTGATGAATGCGAGCATTCGTACCTTAGCCATGGTGGTAATTATGTATTCCTATCAAAAATATTTATATATGTATAATAAATTTACAGTATGTCTATCCGTTACCTTATATCCCATAACACAAGCTTTACAGAACTTACTTTGGGTTATGCTAATTGGTTTAAGTGAAAGAAATATATATTTATTAATTCTGTTTTCTTCTATATTCCTATATAATTTATTCGATATTTAAATTTTTTTTGTTATCACTAACAACGCGTATTAACCGCTAATACTAATTATAATCTACAACTTCGTGAGAAATATTTATACTGACAATATAAGGCAATGGTTTAATTTAGATTAATTATGTCAAACTCATTCATAACTGGACTGCTGTCAAAAGTAGCGCCGAATCTTGTATATATTTCGTAGGCGGTTAATATGTATCGCGCAGGCCCTGAATCTGAATCGCAATCCTACTTAATATATGTCTTAATCACGATTAAACAGGTGAGTAAATGAACTTCTTTAGAAAATCTTTAAAAAAATATTTAGCCTAATTACTATCTAATATTCTCGAAAATTCGGTTAATGTATTATGTTGACCAAAATATAATCGTTATAAATTTAATTAACACGTAGAACACATATAGTGTATCCTTCCCATATTGTAAATTGATTAACTAAGTATAAACATTCTTATTATAAAAGTACTTCTAATAAAAATTAAGTTCAAGTTTATTTATTCAAGATACTGCAAATGTAATAATTCTTAGCATACACCATCGCTGAGTTACGACTCTTGTGTCGTCGCTTTACGACCGTAGGAGCGTAAAATAAACTCATAGATTTCTCGCAAGTGTCATGAAAATAGTATTTGAAAGCTTGTATTGTATATAAAAGAGGCATTTGATTAGCATATAATACCAACTGTAATTAACTGTAAATTTATTCAAAGTGATATTAAGAATTAATTCAGTGAAAATACGATATCGTGAAATAAAATGAGCAAATTTCATGATGGCGGGTATATCACACGATATACGCCGCATCTTTGCGTGTTTCGGTAGTCATGGTTTGGTGGTTAAAGCTTTGTCGATAACTTGCTGTTGTATATTTATAACTTATTACTTTCATAATCATTATCATCATCAAAAAGTTTTGAATCATTATTTAATATTTCGTAGAAAAATGATTTTATTTTATTTCAACTATAAACTGAAATCAATTCCCTAATATAAGATTAAACTTTGATTAACATTATCCAATAACAAATCACTCTCAGAGACGTCAGTTAATTTTAATCCATCATGAAGTCACATGTCATCTCAAATTATATTAATGGAATAGGAGATAGGCTTGTTAAAAATTAATGAATTCTAGATACGACTGTCCACGCTGAACAACCTATTCGTTTATTAGACCAATGTTGAGATTTTTTTTTTAATTAAAGATACATAGAAACTTTAATATTGCATTATTTTTACCCTATAGTGACTTGTGATTGCCCTGAATCTCATAATTTATTTATATAAAAAATAATAATTTCGAAAATAATTCTAAGTTAATTCTATGTCGACGGTTGTTTAAAAGTTTCAAATCAAGTAAATAAATAAAAACTAAAATTGTTTATACAATACGGCTATTTTATAGGTTTATCTTGCATGTATTGAGTTTTACCTCATATAGGTCTTAGTCTTACCTCATATGTAGTTCTGTATTATATGGATACTACTTACTATCCAACGTTTTGCTTAATTATATCAATCGAGATTTAATCAGATTTTAATGATAAGACTTTTTTTAGATATCAAAGGAATTTCAGAATCTAAAATATCGCTGTCAAGTCGCATGCCCTTCTGTGTACTGCATGTTGCATTTCGGTGAGTGTGCTCAGAATTTATATGAAATAATCCCACCTGCACCATTCCACCAACGGACGACACAACGTGATGAAGATTTTCACACATATTATGTATTTAACATTCCACTTTTTAGCTGCAAGCGAGTCACGTCCACATTTATTATACAAACTGCACAAATGTGGAATGATTTTCCCGCAACCGTGTTTTCGATTAAATATAATTTGGGGAATTTCAAGATAAGAGTGAATAGGCATTATTTGAGTTTGCGTGTTCCATCTTCGGCCACATCTTCACTTTAAATCAAGCAAAATTTATAGTCAAAACCATAATTTAAAACAAAAAGTTAATTAAATAAAACAACCATAAAAGCCCCCCATAATAATGACTGTCTAAAGTACTAGTACGCAACAGGCAAGGTATTTAGGCAGACGTTCTTTGGAGATCTTGATTTAATGGAACACATTCTTGAATAAGCAATGACGTGCGAGAGTCGTAAGGCTTACGGCATATCCCCATCTAGGTTAATTACCTCCATTTTTCTCGGGCCTCTTCTCCTCGAAAAAAGGGATTTAGGCCCGAACAATAAATCTGGAGTAAAGCAATCTCTGTACCGTGATCGTGCTGGGTACACTCCGGATAATCATGATACGCGGCTTATGTGTTTAGTCTCTTTGTAAATGTACTCTGCTAAAGTCATCGAAATTGATATGTAAAAGTTTCAGATACTTGAGAAATCTTTGATTTCTTCTTAAGTATTTTGAGTATAGATTTAAAATATAAATTTAAAATTTGAGTTTTATTTTTTAGAAGTATTTATATACATACATAAATTCTCGCGTGTACTCCCTGAAAAGTTAGGTAAAGTTGTACTTAATAACCCATACTTCACCATTTTAAAAAAAAATCGTATTGTGATATGGGGGCGTTGACCCTGTCTGGGCACTTCGCAGCTATGTAATTAGCACTAACCGTAACTTAATAACACTAACCGTTTACATACTTATTATCATCTGTCAAAATGGTAAGTACGTATTGATTTTGTATGGAAATACAAGATTATAGCGTCATCGACCGATATCAGTAAATGGCTGAATATTTATTTGGTTTCAGAGACATTAAACATAAACTATCAAACTTAAAATAACTAAAACTAAATATATGTCTACGAATTAAAATATTATAATCATGAGAGGCAATACTGTAACACACAAAAAATAGAATTTAAGAAAACACCAAACAGAAAGCGTGACTAGATTTGCCGTTACATGACAAGCAGACTGTAATACAGTAACTGCTCGAGCTGGCAATTTGACCACTTTCTCCGTGCCTACATTATCTTCTTATTAAGTTGCTCCATTATTAAGTCATATATTTATGTGCATATAAAATCAACAAAAAAAAGATGCATCACGAAAAAGAACTCATGTTTTCTTTCAAACATGATTCGGACGCCAGTATTGAAATTACGCTTTACAAATTACATTATTTCTAAAGAATAAAATGTGGTTAATTACGATATTTTAGTTTTTATTGTCCTCATCGACTAATTTCGAAAATTTTGTAGACAATTTTGCCAGTGTCACTGTGTCAAACCAATGATGCACTAAGGAGATAAAATGTGTGCCAGTGACCTTTAGGTTCTTGGGAACTAGGGCAAGAACTAGTGTAGGACGACACCTATATGGATATTTAATACATTTACAGTCACAT
The DNA here is from genome assembly GCA_036419045.1 of Scirpophaga incertulas. NCBI lineage: Eukaryota > Metazoa > Arthropoda > Insecta > Lepidoptera > Crambidae > Scirpophaga > Scirpophaga incertulas. Next base: position 9,360,723 of record CM071641.1, read on the forward strand.
CGATTTCGTTTAGAACCGTTGCAGTATCACGACAAAATATTGCAAATATGCTGGCTTCAGTGAGGATAATATACTAGCGCTATTTGCGATGGAAATATTGATGGGACCGCAGAAACTAGGCCATTATTCCTTGTAAAGAGAAATGTATGAAAAATATGGCTCACGGATAAAACTGATTTTTAATTCGCACAAAATATTATTATTATAATATAAATATAGAAGTCAAGGAACTTCTAGGTATTTATTATACCTATACCTTTTCCTCCCGCCTTACCTGATTTTGTAGCAACACAACAGTATCGTATTAATGTGGTTCAGTTTGAGAGTATGTCTTATCATTTTACGAAGAAAAATGGTGTTACTTTAAGTCATCTATACTAATACTAATATACTAATACTAATATACTAATTACTAATAATATTATAAAGAAGAAAAGTTTGTGTGTTTGTATATTTGTTAAATTGTAAGGGGTAATCTCGGGATCTGCTGAACCGATTTTATAAATTCTTTCACCAATAGAAAGCCCTATTATTGCGGAGTGTCATAGATTATATAAAAAACCGAAAAATAGAAAGGCTTTTACGTGGTAGACCGTTTTGCAAAGTGAATCGGAGAAAAAACGGACAGCGGACGGCGCGCGATGGCTTCGGGTTTAATTCGGTTCGCGTTCGTGGTCGCTTCGAGGATTATTAATATTATGCCCAACGAAGTGGGCACGGGTCAGCTAGTATGTCATAAGTTACCAACGTATACTATGGTCCTTATTGGGGTGGCAAATACTTTGCCAATTTGATAGAAATTACATTTGCTACAGCTAGTCTTGTTTTTATTAATAAAAAAATGTGTATATTTTCACTTTACACGTTTCACTCATTTTAACATACTTCGTAATGTTTAGATTAGAAGCCAATTTAAAAAAATCCCGGGGATCAGTTAAAAAATATATCTTTAAGGCTGTATGATGTTTTCAGTGTGTTACTATCAGATAATTTTTATTTATTTCTAGGTTCAGATTTTTTATGCATAAATTATTTCTGTGTAATACAGGGTATGTAAAATATATATTTTCTTGAATTTGGAATTAATAAATTATACTATTGACATTTTAAATTCCAAATTTCATCATATACATATTAATCCGTTAATATATATATATTCCGGGTATTCCGTTAATATATAAATTTAAAGCTACAAAAATGTTTTGATATTCACGAAAAAGACAAGACTGAGCCCTCTTACATAGGACTAAATGGAGATTACAGTTTTCGACATGCCACGATCCAAACATCCTTCCCTAGCTTCCTTGAATCAAAATAAAAATTAACTTTATTCAAATATGACTTTATAGAAAGCTCTTTCGAATCGTCCAAATTTTTTTCCCACTACTCATTCAGGAATTGACTTCACTTTTATTAATACTCGTACTTTCATGCACACTCATCGGTTACAGGTACTCTTGTGATGGTACGCTTATTTACACCTACCTTTATTAGATGACTTTGAGAGAATGGTAAAGGTACTCGTTGCCAAATAAGATTTTGATTAACGTGTTAATTCTCTAACTAACCTTATGAATACATAACATTAGGTTGCTTTTTCTTTAATCATACTGTTATTCTGAACGCTACATTTCTAACGTTTCCTCTGCGCACCATCCGCCCGTTTTACAGGAAATTCATCGGCATTGCTATTTCCGTTCTTAACTGTTCCGGTTGCTGTTTAACCTTATTTTTTACTGACTTTTATCACGTACATTTTAGACCGAAAACTAAAAGTAATTAAACGTAAATGACATTGAAGTGGGCGAAAATGTACCATTTCGCTTGTATATCCAATATAATGTATACAATATTTAAATATGGAATACATACACTGTATTTTAACTAAGGCTTAAAAAAAGGTCTGTTGTACGGAGTCAGCATCATCATCATCAGTCAGCCGAGGGAGAACCATTGATGGACAGAAGCCTCGCCCAAAGATCTCTATACCCGTCGTCCCTGCCTTGTTAACACCCAGCGTCTAGGAACGGCTAAGGAGTCAGTAAAAAGGAACCCCCTTGCAGCAGAACTCACATAAGTAATCACACAATGTTAGTTTTACAAGTGTATTATTTGTTGATTCAGAGTACAGCATACGTTCCATTCTAATGTGACGTGAACAATCTTCAATTTAAGGGATTGTCTTGGAAAAAACCTTTCAAAGAAATCAATATTTTAACGCTAGCTTTACTGTCGTAGAATCGGAAAATGAGGGCTTTTATTAAAAAAGATAACTTGTGGGACTGACACATTTACACAAAGCATTAAGGAAGATTCAGTATGTTTCTACATGATTGAATTTGATAAGATTTGACTTTGATAAACTTTGATAGATGCTTGGTGGAGTCTAACACTCCAGCAAGCATCTACCAAAGTTCTCAAAAATCAATGAATATGATATCTCTAAAAATCCACAAAATTTTAGCTCAGCTCAGCAGTTTTATTCGTGGATTTTAAACAACCAGATCTTTTTATTATAGTATATTGTAGTATATAGTAAAAAATATATAAATTATAAACCTATTATAATTCGATCATTAAGATGTCAAAAATCATTCTAATAAAATTGTCTTCTTTTCTATTCCAAAGTTGCTAAGGTTGATAGTCTCTTGAATGAAGAGGAGGAGGTGGAAGAGATCACTCTTTGTGATAAGGTCGCCCTTTGTACAGTTAGTTTTAAGGATTCATTATCTGTATTTTTTTTTTCACTATGGTCGATGTACAAAAAAGTTATAAATAAAATAAATAAAATGAATAAAAGAAAATTATTGATTGTATTATTTTTGAAAAATGACACAATGTTGACCTAAGGTCAAGCATTGTTTAGCATTGTTTTTTTGTCACAAATAGTACCGGCATTTATTTGTAATACAAACTGGAATACATTGAGTAGTTTATCAACGCAACAATATGTAAAGCTTTTTCAATTAAGCAAATCGTTGGCAATACCGTCCTACAGCTTATCAGTGTCATTGACACAAATTGAAACCCTTGAAGTAAATTACACAATATCCTACATAACAAGGCCCTGACTCCACATCTGCACCACATATGAAACGGTGTGAAAGTCATACATGTATTATAAGTTATCGTTGAAAACACATTCTGCGTGGCCTGAACGCTGACCTTTTTCACACTATGAGAGGAAGACAGCTGTGTTGCTTGTACTTGATAAAAAGTCTACACCTTTTTGCATCATGCCAAAATGTTACGAAAATAAAACCACTGTTTTGTGAAGCTAGGCAATATTTTCTATTTGTTTGAGCAAAAAACATGTTTGGAGAATATACTTACTTCAGATATTTTGTAATAAATGGGAATATTTTATATTCTGTATATTGTATTCGGCAAGTCAATGCAAGCGGTGGTTAAATTTAATTATACACAATTATATTGGATACTTTACCTTGATCGACAGTAAATTCAATTAGGCTCACAGGCGGAAAACATAAAGTGTTCGTCGCAGTTTCATTCAAAAACAATAAAAAATATTGTAATTTTAAAACTAAAGTTTATATATATAAACGCTTTCATAAACCGTAAACATCTTTAATAAACCGTAAAATCTAAACATTCTTTTTTGCACTAAATATGGTTTTCATAAAAAAAATGTTCTTAAAGAATTGTATATTTCTTGTACGTACTAATAATAATTTCGTGACCAGGTAGAATGATGGCATTGAACTTTCCATTCCCAAAACTGGTAGAGGTTTTTTCCTTTTTAACAAGACAAATAACCTAACAATCTGTTAGGGTCAGAATGACGGATGTGACGTACTTAAGGTTTGGAAATCAGACCTTCATTATTTAGTCACTAAAAGCTCTCGACTCTACAAATTCCTAGCTATTTAAATCACTGTAGCTATTACCAAGCTTATATATTTGAATTAGAAAGCATATGTTGGGTCAGAAGACTGTGTTCATTTGTTTGTAGTTTTATACTAAATATGAAATAAATCAAATAAAATGTGTTTTACTTCAAATAACTAAGTAATACTGATATCATTATAATTATGATATATTGATATATATATATATATTATATATATATATATATATATATATATATATATATATATATATATATATATATTATATATATATATATATGTATGATATATATTAGTGGTGAAGATAAGTGGTTCATTTGCAGTTTTTTTTTTATTTAGCTCTTTTTGGTTTTCTGCGGACTCTTTGGTCCGCACTCTTTTTTGTTTGTGTTAGTCTTCTTTTTTACATTTCCTTATATATTATTTATTCTACAAGTAACATATCATTTGTCGATCAGGAGAAAGGTATTGTTCTCCGTTTTGTGGGGACAGATGGTCTTGTCCCCCACAGTCATAGCCCCATCTATATCTATGTTCTAACTATTCCTTAAGACTAACAATGTTTAATTACTATCTATGATTAGTACTTATTTACATTTGTGTGTTTAAATACTAAGATTAATTATAATTTAGAAATCATACATATTACTTGATTACATTAGAATTTATTGCTAATTGTTTAAACTAGTTATTTATTTATTTTTATTTTTTATTATTACTACTATTATTTTCAATTTGCTATCATTATTGTTATTATACATATATATTATTTATTATTACAATTTTTTCACAGGTATATTGTTATTATTAAATTACAATTTTTACTGTTTCTTAATATTGCAAATATTTTGACTATTTCATAATTTTTTTTTCCTATTTTATCTTATTATTATTATTGTTTGTTGCAGCTGTTCCTGCCATAAATTTTTATCATTCATCATTTACAGTTGAGAAACTATTAGAAATCTAATTATCTTATCTCTGATCACCAGATTATAAAAATACTACTAACCTAATAAGGTTAATAATTCTAGTGATCAATGATGCCTTACTACATAAAAAGTATAAAAAATTGGGATTTTGACGGCGTGAATTATCTTGCCTTGCCAATGATTCCCTATATATTTATCGGAGGTTTAGAAAATGAAACACATTCAGTTTTCGCCATTCCAAAAAGAAAAGACATTTTATTTTTTTTCTAATTAATTGACACTGGCACAAAAGTAGACATAAACAAACAAAGAGGTAGATTCAAAACACTTACGATTACGCGTCTTCATGTCGCGACTTTGCAAAAAAAACCTTATTTTACATGTATACATTAGTTTTATAATGTCTCCAAGGATTATAAGTGACAAGAAAACATTAAGCTAGATAAATATAGCATCGGAACAATACTTCACTTCATATTGCTACGTAATTGCTGAAATTACAGCAATTGGTTGAATCGAAAAGCCGATTTTATTACAATATATTAGAAGTCATTTATTTGCGAGAGTTTTGGATACAGTAGCAATAATTAGCGGTATTCCATAAAAATCAGTTATATAGGCATACAAATATTTAAAAATTGAATATATGTTAATAAAAATTATAAATTAATTACAATGTGACGTTCTTATAAATTAATTCAAAATCAAAATTAACTTTATTCAAATACGACTTTATAGGAAGCTCTTTTGAATCGCCTACAAATAAATCAAATTTTCATAAATATATTGAATCGCTAAAGTCATTATATTAATATCTTTAAATAAATCTCTAAGAGAATCTCTTGCTTGTAAATTATAAATAGCGCGGACTGCTCTTTTTTGAAGAAAAAAAAAACACTTTATATACAGCCGATCCCCATAATAGTAAACCATAGGACATAACACTGTGGAAATAAAGTAAATTAATTTTGCAGTTTCAACATCTGTAAGTTGTCTTATTTTTTACAGCATATGCTGCAGAACTTAGTCTATATGTGGATCCCATTGCAAAGTCGGATCCAAAGTAATACCCAAGAATTAAGTGAATTCGACAAATTCTATCACTTCATTATTCATTTTAACAATAGTATCTACTTTTCTTACATTTGGTACATTTAGTTTTATTGGGGTTTAAAGATAAATTATTAATCATGAACTAGTGCAATACTTTAGAAAGGGTACTATTTACAACGTCAATATTGCCGTTATCGCCTCTGTCAACCTTAAATATTATGTTTCAATTCTTCTTTCTTGAATTCTTTATTTCATGTTTGTATATAACATCAATATATCGATAGGCAAGCATATCTAATTAAACAGTGGTCAGCATGCAAAATCAGAGGGGCTCTGCAGGTTTCAAACACTTTATCTACTTTAAAAAAGAAGAGGTTTAAAAGTCGATTATATGTTATTGTATGTTTATAACATGATTACTAAGCTAATTATGAATTGATTTTGATGATTATTTTTGATTAGTAGTTTATAGTTTGGAGTAAGTCCCATATAAAATGTATTAAGGTAGCCTGTTCGAATAATTACTAAAAATTTAAAAATAATAGGTATATAATTACTTTAAAGCAAGAACCTTAAAGTTACAACTAACATAATTAAAATTTTCAAGTATCTATTTAATGTTTACTGCTCAAGGACAGTATAATAGATAAAATCCAAAAAAGAAATACAGATTAAGTTTGTACATGAGTAGTAATTATTCAACATCGACGATATAGAAGTTTCATGTAAGAAGTTATCTAATTTTATGAAAGACATTCTGTTTTATAATTCGTAATTAAATCGTCTATCAAAATTAGAGAACAAGCAAGTTTAAATGTATCTAAAAGATAGTTTTTAATTATAATTTCTTATTTCTTCTTTAGATAGAATCAAAAACAAACAAAATCAAAATTAATTCTAGTTATAATATCTAAGAATGACAGTAATGATAAATATCTGTTAATTAAGTAAACTTTAAAATATAGTAAGTAATAATTTTCAAAATATGTCCTACATGAACAATTTGCTTTTGATACTAATATAATAATTCGCAATGTACAAGAAAAAGTTAAATTTTATTTTTACTATAAAATTAATACTAAATAATGTTTTAACTAATAAGTATAACTTATTTTAAAGTAAGCATTTAAGCATAATATTATTTATATACCAATAAAAATAATGTTGGCCTATATACGCAAATCGTTTCTAAAAGCTGTAAACTGTTATCATTTATTGAATCTGGGATGGTGGAAGATCGGGGTCCTCAGGCTATAATCCCAAATTTTTATTCTTCTTATCGTAGGAGTATTGCTACGACGCTTGTCCGGTAGTAATCTGTAGCGATAGATGAGGCCGTAACCCTGGCAACGAACGTAGAGACTAACACCCGAAGGCTACGGTTTTATGGGCGAAGCGTAAATGCTCGTCCGAGTTGTTGTCAGACGATGCTTTGTGCCATATAAACACAAAGAGGTTTTCAATTTTCACTTTTATCTTAAGTGTGATGATGTCTGTTGAAAGACGAGATTGCTTTCAATGACGAACGCATCACTATAGCCAATTTAAGTGTAGGTGAAATAATATTTTTGGAAACTTGTTTAATAATACTTTGAATAAAACATATTGGTAACGATTTTGTATTAATTACTTTAGAAGAATAGTACAATAGAAAAATCCAAATATCGTCCTAAATATATTATTCTTAAAGAAATCCATTCGTATCATCCCAACTAATATTATAAATGCGAAAGTGTGTTTGTTTGTTTGTTTGTTTATTTGTTTGTTTGTTTGTTTGTTTGTTACCTCTTCACGCTTAAACTACTGGACCGATTTCAAAAATTCTTTCACCTTTGGAAAGCTACATTCTCCCCGAGTAACATAGGCTACTTTTTATCCCGGAAAAATCGACAGATCCCACGGGATGCGCAATAAAGGCTTCGCTCAAAAACTAGTGCACAGATTTTTATGCGGTTTTCATCAATAGATAGAGTGATTCTTGAGGAGTTTTGCGGCATTTTTTATCTCGGAAAAACGGATAGTCCCACGGGAAGCGCGATAAAATCTTCGCACCATAAACCGACTTCCGCGTATATGTAGCCGTGGGCAAAAGCTATGACCCTTAACCCTCTATACACCCAATCCCGAAATCCACGCGGGCGAAGCCGCGGGCAGAAAGCTAGTTAATTATAAAGCGGACTCGTCCATATATTGACTTGGTGTAATAGATTGTAATTAATTACAAGTATTAATTTTAGAATATAATTAATTACAGGATGACAAAAGTTACTGTAATTTTATGATATTTCAATGACAACAAGAATCTAGTGGGATATTATTAAATACATAAATATTAGCAAATCTATTTTATATTTTGTTACAATTGAACTATTTAAGTATTTATTGTCTAGGAGAATTTTCTATTTCCTCATCAAAAGTCATTACATATCAACGAAGCGCCTAATGTGCCTTCAAAAGGATGTCAAGAACTCATACCTAACGCCTGCCAATATAATTTCCATCTATTACCATACAAGCCAGCTCAGGAAGCCCTTTCGGTTTTGCACTATCGACTTGCTGTTGAATATTAATAGGTTTGCACCGATCAGATTTCAATATTTTAATATTGATAGTTCACATGTAGGTTGTTCAAACAGGAGCGTCAAAGTAAAAGTAACTTATAGAATATAGAACTATGACTGCCTGGAATAAAAGGAATTTTAATTAAGTATAATAAATAATTTATATTTTTAAGTAAATGGATAACTTGCCGTAAAGACTTACTAGTTTTACTAACCAAACTGTTTGAGTTTTATAGCAGGTTATTGTTAGTAAAAGGAATGTTATGTTCAGTAAATCTGGAGCAATAGATAAAAAGTTGAAAGTTAGTCTAACATTTGCACCTCAAGATGGCCTATCAATACTACTATGGCGTCAACCAAAGATAACTGAAAGAATCTCAAAACGAAACCTATGGTACTGGGTAATGATCTACAGTTATTCTCTCCGTAAAACTTAGCCCCATGCCACTTTACCATGCTAAAACATCACACAAGGTACAAAAAAGCAACTAAATATATGTATGACTTTATAATTGATAAGGAGTTTCTAGCAAATTATTACATAATTCATTCTTCTCAATATTTTTTCTCATTGAAATACGCATCACATATATATGTTTTCCTATTGGGCATCTGCCGTCGACTCTCCATTCATTTGTTGACTACTGTCACATTTTATAGTCGTTTCGTATTTAAATTTATCAGATCTGTTCATAAAGCAAGGTTGATGGAAAAGTTCTATCTTCCTCCTCCAAATATTAACCTTAGCTAATAGAATTAGAGGTCAATTAAAAAACGAGTATTGTCATTGATTTATAACTTTTATAAAAAAGGAAACCGATCATGCTTTCTTATTTACCTAAAAACTAAAACTAATCGGTATCTCACTAAGTAGGTTTATATATTTTGTGTTTTATAGTCGTCTGGTATAATAATATAATCTTGAATATAAACTAAACAAAAAAATTAAACATGTTGTAATTTGTCTTGTTTTTTTATTTGTTTTCCTTTTGTCTTCAAACTCTCAGTTAATTAAATATATCGGAACAATAGAAAACCTAACTTATCACCTTAAAACGAACTATATTTAATTGACTTATAAAAATATATATATTAAGGCACTTTTGGATATTTATTGAATATTAAATAATGTAAATCAAAATCTTAAATGCACACTGCATCTAACTTTCTTCACTTTCAAACTATGCACGCTCATAAAAATAATGCGCAAGTAAACGGGAAAATTCTATGAAGCTAGCCAAGTATAAGCAGAAGCCAAAAACAACTTTAGATGTTCAGACGACGGTACAGAATTCTTGAGCATGGTTCTATATGCCCGCGAGACTAAATAGCTTAGTAACTACAAGTAGCAATAACTTTGACGTGAATATTCAATTATTTTCAAACCTCAGCTTTGCGAAGTTAATCAGAGTCTATGCAGTACCATGCGACAAAATTATATTAAAATATTTTGCACAGATTAATGCGTAAATCACACAAAAAAAATTATAGGGTAATTCAGATTTTGATGCTTACATATTTTAATACTTACTTAATTCTATTTTTTTTATTATTCTATATAATTCATATATTATTATAGTAAAATACTGACAAGACATCACATAAATAATGTAAAGTCTATATGGTCAGGCATATTATACATTTACTAGGAAGAGTATGAGTCCACTAATTAGTTAGCAGTGATCAATTTTCATTATAAAGAAAAATTTTACTCAATCTCTCGTCCTCGTATAGTTTTTATTTTGTTGATCGTATTTTATAAATTACACGCTAAAACATACCGTACCGTATAAACAATACATTTGAATTAAAAAACCAATTGATACAAAGTGTTATTGAAATAATACGTTCTCTAGTTCCTAGTACCACTGCTACACGTTAAAACTGAATTAACAGTAAATATGTTAAAATACAACGAACAAGTCCTAACACTGTAGTCAGTATTAGGAAAGCGTTAATAACATTACTTGGTTACAAGGAAAAAATATTCTATTTTTCTATTAATAACTTGTAACCTGTTTTTCCATGTGTTTTGAAATAAATTTTCACTGCAAACAATTCAATGCTTTCTTCTAATAAAATATTACTATAATTAATGGACTAAAACACTAAATTCTTTGGTTGTATTAATGATTATTTTAAATGTTAATTAACTTAATGATATTTATTATGTTAACTTCAAGATCTTATGAGGAACTTTTTTTTTTGAACGGACCTATGCTGAAGCCTCAGATGGCTATGTTCAGCTTTGCAATGAGTGTGTTTGGTGGAAGGCGCACGAACAGAAGGTTCAACATCTTGCCTGCTAACGACGCCGGCGACCGTTCCGTTAGGGTCGAAACAAGAGAGTCGACGAAACTTGAGCGCGCCGTTTAATGGCTAGGGCGCTTAAGTTCGCCGTGTAGTGGGGGGTGAGAATATACCCGGTACGTGACGGTACCGGGTATATGATTGACGAGTGTGTAACCCGGGTCTTCGCGCTCGCCGATGAGCGTGGTGAGTGAGCGAGAGACGTGGGTGTATGGCGTGAGGAAAGACGCGGTTGGTGGCCGGTGGAAGGGATTCGTTTGCGCGAGGGATGGGGCCGGGCTGGTCGGATAAGGTCTTATAAGGAACCTGTTTAAAGTACCTAAACGGTGTCATACACAAAGGTGTCTTACGAAATATCGGGTAATCGACATATACGTATATATACGTAGATAAACAAGTGTACTATTTATATATAGATATTAAAGATACACAAACTATCTGTTTAGCACAATATTTTACAAAAAGTATCCTTTGCTCATTTACTATTTAAATTTAAATAAATAAATAACCTACCATATCGAAGTCATCCAAGCCTTGGAAGGGACGTTAAAGTATGGGTCTTGCGTCATGATAGTCGTCTCATCAGAAAAAAAAAATCAGAGCACTGAGATAAACAGAATTACACCTTGACTCATTGTTTTATGTGACTCAGTGTGATACACAAGCATTTTATTGCTTCCTTCTGAACACTATAATTGTTTAAGAGATACTTGCTTATTTATCACACTTCCCGGTAGACGGCTTAACTATCACATCCTTTTTTGACTCCGTATTTTTATGGTGCACTAGCGGACCCGACAGACTTCGTCCTGTCAAAAAAATTGTACAGTGGCAGTTTTTTGTCCTAATTATTTTATAGATAATGTCGCATAGCCAACCAAATCGCAAAAAAAGTCTAAATGACCTATTACGTTTTGTAGCTATTAAATTTTGGAACGTGACATTAAATCCTCCAACGATGTATTCTGTGCTCCAACGCACGCACGCACACTGTTTTGATAGATATGATTGAATTTCAACTATATGTAGCGTTAATAAAGCGCAAATTGACTCTTTGATGTTAGGAACACACCTTCATTGCTTAGACAACAGTGAGTGCTTGCAATATGAACTTTATACAATAACAATAAAGCTCAATTCGACTGTACGTTTTAGTTAGAAAACGTTTGCATGGGAAAATAAAAGGGCTGTTTTAGGGTATTTCCAATAATTATTTGAATTTTCCTCATTGTAAAAACCTTCCTTGAACTTCAACGAACATTAACAAAAAAGAATTGGCCAAATTGGTCCAGGCGTTGTTGAGTTATGAGCTTACCAACACATTTTGCGATTCATTTTTATATATAAGATTTCATTGTCACTTTAATACATAAATTAAAAGTTTTTTTTAAGTCAGAGCATACAAAATTTCAGCGTTTAAGTTATTATCGCCATGTCTCTTTCTTTCTATATATCTTGCATCGCCATTGTAATTTTACTTTGAACACTAACTATAAAATAATCCATGACATCTTCAGTACATACAAACCATCAGCGTTTAAGTTCAACTACGACGAACAAAAGAAAGTTATTCATGCATATTAACGCAGTTTATTCAAGTCGTATATTGTTGAACAAAGACTCAGTTTATACGCCGTACAATAGCGAGTTCATGCGGAAACAAATTGTAAAATATTGTTTGACTTTCGCCGTTTGCGATACATAGAAACAGAGGGGGCTATACTCAACAATTGTAATTGAATATACGTTTTCAAGGTTAGAGCATATATTTAACCAACGGCGCTGGTCAACAATTTGTTGACAAAAATAATAAAATGGCGAGCACGTCACGCTTCACACACATATATAAACCTATCTATATCATCGAGCTTTGTCAACTGTCGTATATAATAAAAAGAAAATAATTTTACATTCACTTCATTTCCTTCTTCTTCTTCTTCCTTCAAATTATTTTTTTCATTACTTGGGTACTTTTAACAGCAACAAAATATATTTATGATTCAAACATAAATACGTCCCCTAATAAAAATGTAAGAACATAAAAATGCTTGATAAAGGTTTAAGTTCGTCACTTAATAACTTAATTTTGTATCATTTTAAGTACATTTTTCAATAAATAATAAATAAATAAATATTACTTACACTTACACCTATTAGCCTAGCCCAAAGCAAGCTCTGTAAGGCTTATGTTATGGGATCTAGGGTAATTGATTGGGCTCTAGGGTATTTGAATTGATATATGTAATATATAATAACTATGGTACAAATGCTAGCATTCATCACACAAACGAACCACTCGACTATGGAGCTCGTTATCAAAGAAATTTCACCTTGCTATCGTAAAGACGCAATTCGTTAAGGTATAAATTGTTGTGTTAATGCTGTTGCTTGAATATAATTGTATTCAATTTTAATGACAATATTTATTACATCGCTCTTATCATCGCAATATTATAGAGATTCTGATTACGAGAAACAAGTTTCATTATTCTGTTATTAGTAAAACAAGTTAATAATAGTGTTGTGCCTGAAGACAACGGCACGTGGGTGGATACAATTACATAACATAATACCGATATTACATCATAGATGAAAATCACAAGCTAGCAAAAATCGATAGCGTAATTAATTTCTACGGAAAACAAAAAAAGAACTACTTACAAGAAATTGTTTATTGGATATTGCGTTACGTACCATTAATTAATTTTAAATAAATCTAGCATCCATTAAAAACGTAAACCCTTACCAATTTGATATAATTACTTCACAATAAGTAAGGATCAGAAAAAACATCAACGAGCTGTTTATTTCATTAGGTTGGTGCATTCCAATATCATCAGCATAATCTTTATTCAGACTTCAATATCTGCTCTAATTAATTTCACTTTTACCAACAATTAGGTGGAATAGTACTGTACGCGTGTAGACTCTGGCTAGTCAAGAAGCGTACGAGGGAGTCCTCGTATAGTACGAAGAAAGACCATTAAGTTATTTAGATTTCTACTTTGTCCTTATTCGAGGCTATACAGGAACCGGATGACCCAGATTCTCCTAAGAAATTCAGGACGGTTTCGCTACCCGGGAGTGTGCTTTTAACCCCTGTAGGAAATCTCGAACATAAAAGTACACAATTTGAGCAATGGTCACCGCTAACTAGGGCAGATTGAGATAATCAGGTCTAGTTCTCAAATAATATCCAAATCGGCTGGATTACACAGTAAAGGTTCTAATATTGAACCCCGATAAACACTTAAACAGTGTTTAAGAGTCAGAAGAATTTTCACCTCTTTAAGTGGGTTTTCGTAACTGTATAATAGGAACATATTTCGAACAAATCGAAAGTGTCCTCAAAAAAGGCCAGGTCAGAAGTACCCGCAATCGTCGAGCATGTATGAGGAATGTTATGAAAGTAGATGAAGCGAAAGAGATATGTAAAGACCGTAGCAAGTGGAAAGACGTAATCTCTGCCTACCTCCGTGAGAAAAAGGCGTGAGTGTATGTATGTGTAATAGGGATACAACGAGCTGTTTGATTTGATTTCCACAACCATATTCTCTAAAAACGCCACTCGCTCTCGGCTAGGAATTTCGCTTGAATTAAAATCACTCATCGTGTTCTTGGGCTGTGTATCCTAGTGTTAGGTCATAAAGTAGTAACTTTATGACCTATTTGATGATTAGTGTTTACCTATGGACATATTCAACACTAGGACGTGGCAGTAGCCACCTTAGTGTTATATAATAATAAAATTTAACTTTTGATCTGTTGTTTGCCACCGTATTGGTGAAATATATATCATTATATAATATATGCAAACATTTCGTTTTAATGATCACTAAAGCTAGCTAAACTATAAAGCTAGCTGTTCAATATTTTCTCAAAGGGTCTAACTGTCAATTGAGTTATAAATTCATGTTCACCGTACTTTACTGCAGTAGGTGTTACGTAAAAATAGCATTGCGTAAAAAGCAACCGTTGGAAAGCAAATAATTATAACTCACCACGCCCGCATGCATGTGTAACGAGATAGGTGTAGACGTTAGTAATGTTTACAGCGAATAGATTTATACAGGTCGATGCACGTAAGCAAACGTTGTGTCGCATAAATTACCGTTTCAAAATGTTTCACAAATGTGTAGCTTCCGCTGACAGGTTGCATGACCGATGCAGCATGTTTATTTAAATCGATGATGAATAAATGGATCAGAAATATCCTTAAAAGTTTGTTTTGATAAATAGCAACTTAAAGTTTATAAATGCGTTATCGGATTTGAAAGTGAGTAGTTAATTGTCTTATCATAAATATATTTAAAAGATTGTTTTGACAAATACTAGCTTAAAGTTTATGAATGTGTTATAGGTTTCGGAATTAAGTAGTTAATCGTCTTATCAAAAATATCTTTGAAAGATTATTTGGACAAATAGCAGATAAAGCTTATGGATAACGCATCGGATTCGGAAGTCTCAATAATCTATACATAAAAACTTATACAGTAAAGTCTGTAAATTTGGTTGAATGTTCGGCGTAATCTGTGGTACTACATATCCGGTTTTATTAAAGGTCAGAGAATAGTTTAAAATCTGGGAAAGGATTAAGAATTTTTCTGAGAAAATCTCGCTTTTTCTTGAGATAACCATCTGGTTCTTCCAAGAAAAAGCATTGAATATCAAAAAAGATCATATACCTAACATTGGATTTTAGATACGTTGTATCTATAACGTATCTAATAACCGATATTCAATGTAATCAAAAAAGATCATATACCTACTTTTATGCAAAAATGTTTTCTTAAATATAGTAACATATACGTAGTCAGAGGTTAGCTTAATATCCCGGGGTAAAAGTCATACTCGTGTACCCTTACCGATAAATAACGACTATTCTTCTTCAACGTACTTATAGGATCTAAAGAGATGCCAATTGCTGGGCATTTCGAATATTAACATTTCTTTTTAATATGAACAAAAAAAGTTGTTAAAATTTTTCACTAACTATGAACTCTACCAGTTAATCTGATCTTATGAAACTGTACAGAAAGAAAAAAGGGTCATTGTAAAATTAAAAAAAAACAGTCTGTATTACCCACACAAAGTGATGGTGAATAAAGACGTATTGTTTCGCTGCCCTCGGAAAAACACATTATAACCCGGCTGTTGTTTCCGCCCGACCGCAGTTGCCAAAGAACTGAAATAATATTTGAGGACGTTCCGATTCTCTACCGAAATGTTTGTTTAACATGGTTAGATAATGTATAAATCGCTGAACTCAACATATGGTGAATTAAAAGTATACGATGTTCGCATATGTTTTAAAATATTATGAAATAAATTATCATCTATTCATTTGAAACAAAGTCGTGTTAGTTACATTACTTACACAATCAACTACGACCAAACCAATTATAATCATCACCTGTTTGTTGGATTCGTCTCAGTCAAGAATAACAGAATAGATATTTAAATATAATAAATAGAAGGAAAGAAAAATTATGGTTCACACAATTTATATAACAAAAATCAGTTTTTTAAATTAATAAATTAATTAATATTAATCAATTAATAAACAAATAGTGTAAAGACCGCGTTAGCTGGCAAACTCGTAAAATGTACTATTTCTAATTATCTTGACTTGTGAAAATTTACCACCTGCTGTGCAACTGTAGCACAACCATTGCACAAAAGTTGCTTCGATGAACAAGTATCTGAAAAACCGTATCCGTAACTGTTTCAAAACTGTTTCGGAGATCATACACTGTACAAACGTTTGCTACACCTGGTCAACGCACCACGCGACATATGACACTTAAGTACCCTGATTGACATTTAAGAGAGGATTTACAAAGAAGCTTAAAATAAATTATATTAGTAATGTATAAGTAATAAATAAAAAAAAATAAAATAAATGTAACATATGTTGTGTATATAAATTTAATATACATATAAAGATTCGTTTTCCTAATCAACCACGGAAGTGAAAGCAAGGTTTTAAGTTTGGCTTTGGTAACGTTTGGGTTTATTTATTTATTAATCCCAACTAATATTATAAATGCGAAAGTGTGTTTGTTTGTTTGTTTGTTTATTTGTTTGTTTGTTTGTTTGTTTGTTACCTCTTCACGCTTAAACTACTGGACCGATTTCAAAAATTCTTTCACCTTTGGAAAGCTACATTCTCCCCGAGTAACATAGGCTACTTTTTATCCCGGAAAAATCGACAGATCCCACGGGATGCGCAATAAAGGCTTCGCTCAAAAACTAGTGCACAGATTTTTATGCGGTTTTCATCAATAGATAGAGTGATTCTTGAGGAGTTTTGCGGCATTTTTTATCTCGGAAAAACGGATAGTCCCACGGGAAGCGCGATAAAATCTTCGCACCATAAACCGACTTCCGCGTATATGTAGCCGTGGGCAAAAGCTATGACCCTTAACCCTCTATACACCCAATCCCGAAATCCACGCGGGCGAAGCCGCGGGCAGAAAGCTAGTATTAAATAAATAATACTATTATAACTTCTCGTGCCGAGACATTAATGAAAACTGAGAAGGACGAAGCCATTATGAACCTAAATTTAGCCACGAGATGACCGTGTCGGATCTTGACGTCTCGATCAACATCTTAATAGGGTCTTTCTTGACGAATGGATTAAGGACCGGATACAGAATGCATGTATTGTTTGGCGGTTCCTCTTTTTTTTTATTTTACAAACTAAATAATTATTTTTGTTATTTAAAGTATCGACATCTATATATTAGTGTACAAAGAAAACTACCCAGCAATATTAAAGCACACATTTTCAAATGTAGGTGACATTTACCGATTATGTAAGAAAGTTAAGATCCGCGGATCCGCGGATCTAGATTTTGGACGATCCGGCTCATCACTAGTACATTTATTTGATGCTCCTACCGTAAAGGAAAATGTCGTGAACCAACCTGCATACGCCTGTGAAGAAATTCAAAGATGTATGTAGTCAAGCAATCCGGACTGGGCCAGTTCACTAAAGCCTTAACAATAGATAGGATAAGCTCGTGCCCCTCGGTAGGGACGTATATGGACTATGATGACGAATAAATGTAATAACATCTTATTAATATTTTGAAAGTGAGCTTGTAGTGATCATGTTTGTATGATAATAAAAACTTTTAAAAGTATTCACCCAAAATTTCTTACACTCGTGACAAAAAGTCTGACTTTCATTTTGTAACGGCACAAACACAACATTAAAAACTATGCAATTATAAATTATATTATCATGTAATACAGTTACTACCATAAAAAAGTAGATTTCCCGGTAAAGCTTACATAACCTAATCCTTGACCAAGCATAGATGTCAATGCGTCACAGAATCCAAGATTTCCAAACATTTACATTATGAGAGTACCATTTTCACTAAGCATCGATAAGTACGGCATATTGGAAAAAACCTTATAAGAAGTCCAACAGACGAATGAATTGTACGCGTGGAATATTTCCACATTATTCGATATTTCCCTGAAATCCATCGAATTCCTCGTGATTCAGTTATGCGATAACTGAACCGAATTCGGTGAGAATGCGAATCGTAACCCATAGTTTCCTGTTTGTTGTATTTGGTCTGTTTACTCAAATTTCCGGGGAAATGCTGAACCATTGTGTTGCTTTCTTTGTTGGCAACTCTACCTTTCAATTAAGCCGGCCGACCGAACTTTCCCTCACGCAACGCAAGCTCAAAGAGTATATACACTTGATTAAATAGAATGACTAATATTTCAAAGCTTTTCTATGTGTGCATTTTGTGTCAATATTAAGATACAAAGTTCCCCTAACTCATAAACCTAAATGGTCATGTGAGATTTCCGTATATTGAGGCATTTCCACACTCAAGCTGTCACAATAACTACTTAGACAAGTCTTCTCAAACTTATTATAGAGTTTTTTAAGAAGAATATAAAAAGTTTTCAGGTTAGCAACGTGTAAGCAATACCCTCAGGCATTGGATGTGTTATGGAGATATTTGATTCCAGGAGAACTAGTTGCTACTTTAGAGATGGGATGTGGGCCGTATGTTTTGTCTAAAGTTTGCCACTTTAAATATATATAAAAAAACATTTTAAAAGCTAACCAGCGGTATAAAGTATTTCATATTTCAAATGAAAAATGTTTATTGATAAGTATTTATGTAGACTTATAGTGACGAATATAACTTATTCTAAAGACGTCATTGGTTTGGGCCCAGCTTCCTTAGTCGGACCTCATCCATCTAGTTGAAAAAATATAAGAATGATCTTTCTTTTGGCATTTAAATTTCAAACATGAGAGTAAGTGTAAGTTTCTACTCATTTATTATTTACTTAATGTTGATGCTTATTACAGTCTCTCTATAAAAGAAAATTAATTTAAGTACTTAAGCACTCACTGAAATAATGTTTGTATTGCTTTATACGTAAAGGTTTTAATACGAAATAATATAAGTTTCAGTACTTTACTATGCTTTAGAATGAGAATATTTTACCATATTAGAAGGAAAATTTTAGGCAGCAATATATTACGAGTTTTTAAGCAAGTTACGAACATAAAATTGGATAAAAGTGTCCCGTCTTTAACTTTTACATTACGGAATCTCCTAATTCTTTACTGTATGTAATTCGTTAATAACCTTTTTTGGTAATCTATCATTGTTAACTTGTAAAGTTTACTATTAGTAAAATTGTATAATAACTAATACGTATTGATACATCATAAACGAATTATATTAACTAACTGGTGCTTACGACATCATCTGCGCAGGATTAGTATTTCCAGTAACTTATATTAGCGTGGCGTACATCCTTACAAATTGTAGCCTTTATATTATTCTGATGTATAAACTATAATATAGTTTTATAATATAGTTTTAGTAAAGTTTTATTAGTATCACGTCGATATAAAAAGTTGAATTAAGAAAACAGGATTTATTGCGTAAAAAATAGAACCATGTGTAGAATACACATGGTTCTATTTTTATTTTATTATTAACCTGTCGAATGTTATTTCAAAATTACACGTCACATGCGAATAATTGCAAAAGCATGTGTGAATTGGACCAACTCGCTCAGAGCCAGCAATGTTGACTAAGAAATAAGCTCTTATCGTAGGGATAAGCTTGAGTCTCGCTGCGAGGAAGTATAGTAACTTGTCATTGGAACAAAATATTTAATTTTCTCTTTATACACGTATCTCTTCTAAATCTCTGACAATTTTTTTAAAGGTGCTGAAGGCTGACTATGCCTTCAGCACCTATTAAAAAGTCACAGCGAAATAAATTGCGTTAAATTAATAATGTCACTATTATTTATTTATGTAAAATATATATTGACTACAACCTTGATTATTACTTAATTAAAATTGGAAACAAGATTCATAAAAGGGAAACTATTACACTATAACAAACTAACTTAAAATAATGGTACAAATACTTAACCAGGCGTAGGCGACCTGTAGAATAATCGTATGGGTTATGATAATGTTATAGTAATGTGTGTATTAAGCACTAAGCTATACTCTAACAGCAAAGAATGCAGTGGAAGAAAGCAGACAGCAACATTTGTGTAAAATTAAAACAGTGCCGGCTCTGCCAATAAACTTGACATATATCATTATTTTATTTTATTTTTCAAAACCAAGCTTAATATCAATCATATAATTATATTTTATGGAAATCATTAAGGTAAAATTTTGCATTATAGAAAAAAGTAATTGGTATTTAAAAAAAAAAGGTCCTTATTATTTCCTTGAAAACGAAGCGCGTTCGCAGATAATAGACGAACGCTAACTTGGAAATGTATTGCAAATTGATGTGTACATTGCAAGATTTGTTTGTTTTTAATTTAAAAAAAGTAAAATGAAATTCGATATAAAAACTATAACACTCCGTAAGTCGTGTCTTATAAAAGTTGAAAACTTTGTTGTATGAAATACACATCAATTTTATAGATAAGGACTAAACAATAATTTCAATATAGGGGGCAGTAAAAATGTACAACCTCAGTCTTGTCTACAATGACACAGAAAACACAAGTACTCGTAGCTGCAAGCGAACAACTGTTATTTGCAATAGTATTTATCTAAACGTAGCCTACGTTGAGAGGTATTAAAAAACATAACTAAAAATTTATTTTCAGAGCAGACAGTTTTAATTCTACCAGTGTTCACGCAATACGCTTACCTAGCGTCTGAGGGCTTGTACGTGACGTCATACTTCTCCACGAGGTCCGCCGTTGTGGACCAGGAGACCTTCACCGTGGTAGGATTCAGGAAGGTCACAGTAATATTTTCCGGTACACCTGGTCCCATTGATCCTGAAAAGAATTGTTTTAATGTGTAAATATACAAGAATAACTATTTTTACAGATGCATAATATATTGGAGAAAAAGTGTGTTTAAACTTGTAATGAAATAAATTTGGCTGTACTAATTTAATTAATGAGATTAAATCCGCCGGGCAGAACCATCGATTTAGTCTACTGCCAATACCTGATTAGATGAATGCAAGAAGTGGAGAGAAAGCGACTGGAAATAATAAATAGCTACTTAGTAAAAATTAATAGAGTTTGGCTAAGGAGGGTGTTAATACTCGTATATCCGGAATATAGCCATGCCGTTCACATTTTCCACCCATATCAGACTCCACCGAAATCTTTTTTTTATAAGAAGAATCTCTTTTTTCTTCGGAATCATACCTTAGAAAAGTATGGTAAGTCAAAGAACATAATGGAACATACATATTTCGATTAAATGTAAATAAACATTTAACATAACGTGTTTAACATTCATTTATAATGCGATTTTTTTTTTACTAATATTTAGTAATTAAAGTAATAATTTCCAATCAATATATTTAGTATCTGTTACTAAACGTACTAAGGGCAATTTCCTTTTATTTAAATACCATAGCTTTACAAAGTACATATCAGTTTCTATTATATATCTGTATAGAAACAACATCAAAAATAAAAAATATGTTTTCAGCCGTAAAAGACGATGTTAAAATGAAGAGAATAGATACATATATAATATAACAGCCTCTTTTTTCATATTTATTGATCTAAAATATATTTCAATCGCACAATATAATTTTACATAGAAAATATAAAATAAAAAATATTTGAAAAAGTTTCTAAAGAAACACCGGAGAAAATACTCGATTGCATCTTAAAAGGGTAGACGACTACAACTGATTATGGCCGTTTTTATACTATAATTATCTGATTTGAGCAATTTATATCTAATGAAAGTATGTCAATATAGAAATTTCAGTTTAATTATGAATTTATATTGTTTTTAGATTTCTAAAAAAATTGCAATTATTATTTACGTAATTTTAGAATTACGTAATTTTTCATTAGTGAAACGAACACATTTCTAGCATTCTCACATTAAATGTAACATTTTTTTTATATAGAAAGTATACCTATAAACGTACAAATAACAAAGTTATTTTAAAATTTGTTTATACGCTCATACAAATTAGGCGAGTTTACTGAGTTATGACGTCTTTTTTTTTTTTTTCCTCAGGAGAGGAGGCTGAGAATCCTCATGGATACCAACGCAACAGGCAAGCAGGGATGCGTTGATTATGTCGGACTCCTGGTGAATCGAGGCGGCTCGATCCAGCAGACCTACCGACTAAACTCAGCCTAGCCTTGGCCCTAGTGGCCTTATGGCTTGAACGGAATGGTATTATGACGTCACGATTGCAGTGTTTTTAGTATGGAGCGTTTTTGAACGACCCGCGACAGCGCCGCAAACATGGCGATGTATCTTCAAAAGTAATAAATAGGTGCAGGTGTACTGTTGGTTCTACAATATTTCTCACTTAAAAGAGTACTACTTATACTAGTACTACTAAAGAGTACTTATTATATATAGAATTTAAAAAATTGTCGTCTACCCAATGACAAATGTAATAGATCAAACGCTTAAGGGGACATTTGAAAACGCCTAGCTCTGTCGATGGCATTCGATTTGTCTCATTTGAATGACAAAGCGATGCTCCCCATTGATCGGATCTAGATTGCTCGATCAACTGCTTTGAAGTATACGTTAATGACGAAATTTGCAACGACAATTCAAACCAAAAGGACATAAGTACACACATTTAATACGTAGCAAAAAATGCCGTTTAAGAATTTACTAATTGCATTTGCAATAAAAGTTGCCATGTATATGTCGGCTCGTCGTTAGGGTTTGTGCACGAAACTATCCCTATGTGCACGAAACTATTAATTATGTCCATTTACTGAAAATAAATAATACGCAGAGACTGCTTGCAAAGGCCCTGTAATATCAACACTATGATAAAACAATAATGTCAAAAAACAACAAAGACAGTAGAAGAATACCAAAAATATAAAACTCTATAAAAGGTGAAATAACAAATTATGTATATAAAAAACTATCTACTTATACCGTCGGTAACAGGGTTCATCACGAAAACAAATTTAACTATTAACACAGCGTATTTTAATTTAAACTTGACAATATTAGCCACTTTAGTATACGGAGAGAATGATCTCCCAAAAGTATTACCGCTATTTATAAACATTTGTCAAATACTAACTTATTTTTCGAAGCTAATTAAGTATAACAAAACAATTACATCCAATCATTGTAAATGAAAATAATTGTAATTTAAATACATTTTATAGTAATTAATTACATCAATATTCCTTATATTTTATTATAAAAAACAATCTAATATTATGCTCTGCACGGAAATTGATGAAAGGCGCCAAGAGCAACATTAAAAAGAGCACAATAAACTATAATAGTGAAACAGAAAATATTTAAATATTAATTGTAAATAACGTAGTAGAGCAAATTAATTTACTATTGTTATTTTTAAAATACTGTATTAAAACTTCGCATGATTGCTTGTTAGTACCAAAGCAAGGGAGGCAAACATAGGATATTTGCGTTGGAATTACATGAATTAATTCCACCCGCTCCTTTCCACCACCAGTCAACCAGACGTAGGCTTAACTACCATCCTTACGTGGTGGACTATCCTCTTACACGTACAAAACGGTTCCAGTCTTCGTTTTTAATACGAACAGCTAAGATGTGGAACTCTTTGCCGACGTCTGTGTTCCCGGAACAATATAATCTTACGGTCTTCAAGTCACGAGTGAATAGGCATTTGCTAGGTAAGCGTGTTCCATCCTAGTCCTCATCGTCACTTACCATCAGGTGAGATTGTGGACAAACGCAAACCTATTTAAATAAATATATAAAAAAAAAAAGAAATATATATAAAAAATATAAATTAACATAGGTATTATTAATATTAACATTTTTATACCCCAAAAATAACACTAAACATAACACATTGTCGAATATTCATGACTCCAATAATATTTAATAGTTATTCAACGGCTTAGTACGTAGTAACATCAACCAATACTAGATAGCGCTGCCAACTGATACACGAAATAAACTTGTGTTGTTTTTTTAAATCATCAATTAACAAATTACCTTAAAACGATTTTATGTTTGACTGTTTTAATAATTAAAATTAAAATTTTAATAAAAAGAAACGCGCCCATATGTACATTGTCTAATATCAATACTTACTACGTAATACAAAATAGTAATACATAATAAGTATGGTTGTTAACACAAATAAATCTATAAGAATATATCACATAAGAAACTAATTTCAACGATTATGCGACTTTTAAAACTGGTTTTGAGATAAGCATTTATTTTAAGACATTGAGACGAGATTTAACGATTTATAGAACGAAGTCTATTACCTATTTAGTAAGAAAAGTTTGATTTTCGTTTATATAATTCAAGTCAAAGCACTTTAGTGAGAGAGGTTGTTAATTGCAACTGCTCCGGATGCTCTTTAGACAGTTCGGGTACATGACCTCGCCTTCGTGAGCTTTCAACGCTACTTAGATATTTGCGATATCAATGTTATCTACTTCTAACAATTCTCCTAATACAGTTGTGTAAATACTTGGTACTAATATGATCCATATTAGTATCCAGCTTCCTACAAAAGATACAGCTCTCCTGTCTCACTCTCTCTCTCTCTCTCAGGAATCACTACAGTATTCGAAGTTGGCAAGAAAGTAGTGTCGTAGACCTGTTGCAAATGGTTACCGTCCATTGGTCAGATCCATCTGATGATCGGTAGGGGCACTCTAATCCACGAATATCATATCTGCAAGTCTCCTGCACTACCTATGAAACTCCTGTTATGCGATCATCACGCCAAAGAGGAGACCGGGGTTGATTTATTCTAACGCAGCGAGGGTTCTTTTGTGCCGCGTATCAGGACTACCCCACATAAGTAATTTTTAATTTTAATACATACGTCCTAATTTTAATATTCAAATTACACCTTGATAAATTTTAACACTAGCAGACGTTCAAAATAAAAATCTCGCCAATATTAGTATAGGAATTGGCTATTGTTAATTAACTTTACCATACCAAATGCAAGAGATATGCTACACCAGTTTTCATTCCAGAGATACCCTCAAGAATGAAGATAATTAAGATTTGTAGAGACGTTTCCCCTTTTACCTTCTCTTAGAAAACAAAGCCAGTCATAGACAAAGAAATAGCAGAATATAAAAATGTGTATCAAGTGTTATTGATTTTAGAAGGTTTGAGAAACAGATCACAACTCGAAACTAATGATCTTGACTTGAGTGGTCTTAAACCCTTACAAAAGTTGTATTCTGTAATACTTACAGAATAAAAAATACTGCAATAGTTATATTGGAAAATATAGCATGAACAATCATCTTCAACATACCTGGTTGCGCCGATTAACATTAAGTTAGTTTAATTGAGTATTGTCACTCACGATCGTCGCATCCTTTGACACCCCGATCCCATTCCCGCACTTATCTTAGGTTTTGGACATGCCGCTAGATGGCATGAGAGTCAGTGTTGCACGACGATTAAAACCGCTCGCATCAACCGCAGATTTTTTTCATATCGGCCGAACGTAATTACCGCCACGACCAGAAATTTGTGAAGTGAAATTGTGAAGTGAAATTTGTGTGGTGAAGATCTAAGGTACTGTGCATTTCTTTTTCCTTACGAACTGTTTTTCTTGTCATTTCTCCGCAGACAGTTCATATTCCAATTTTTTCGAACGTGATGTGACAATACTCCTACTTAATACAGTCCACTTTTTTTCATATAACCAGTTAGCGAAATAATTATTTCATCCGCGCGCATACAATACCAATTGGACAGTCGTATTACGTATTCATTTATTCGGGTTAGTAACAGCTTAACATTCAAATTGCTTGCAATAAGTTATTTACGAGTACTAATATAGAAATCTAATAATAACAAATACACAATATTAAACAAGTAGCAAAAAAATACATTAATAAATTACGGAAAGTCGGTGACAATAAATTCAAGTTAAAACATGAAACTGAAAACCAAGATATTTTTCAATTAACTTTATTAGCAACATTTCTTTAACGTTAGCAATAGCTCAAATCAGCTTTAATAGTCAACCGTTTCTAAGGATTATATTATATTGACTTCCCTACTTACAAATATTCATAAAAAAAAGTTTGCACATGCATAGATATGTACAGACTCATAGAGCATGTAATGCAACTCCTTTCAAAAGCTAAACATGAATAATTACCCTTACAATTATATATAATGTATAATGAACATCGAAACGATGTTCGTTATATACTCAATTATTGTCTAATATAAATATATCTATATAGGTAATATTTATATAAGACATTAAATCTTTATAGCTGTGTAGTCACAAAGTCACAGATATTATTGATGCAATATAAGACTAAGGATTTAATTAAATAAATAAAAATGTAAATTGAACAGCAATACCTCATTGTTAAAGGAGTAAATTAAGTTTGAAATGACTTCATTAGCTTTATTTCGAAACAGCTGGACCATTAGTTCCGGTTGCAATCGTAAAATGGCACTTTTATGCAGATTGTAAAATTTTTGCTTTTGTCAACTCCGGCATAGTCTTGTTTATGGGACCAGTCACTCTAAAAGAAGTTAATTAAGCTTTAAAAAGAATACTTAAAACTTCTAGTAAAGCTCTACATTCAAAAGTTTCAATGGTAAAGAAAAAAATAAACCTATCGTAAATATTTCAAATATATTATTTAGTGTAATTTATTTCTATAAAGAAATCATAATATTATAATGGAGAAATTAATATAATCGAAAATGGTCTTACATCAAATCTCGGAATACGAAATCAACTTTAATATCACAAAATTAAATGTTCAATTGCTGGGAAACGCCATCTGTTGCGGGATGGTTAGAAAATAATAACCATTTACGTATTGATTTTGTAGCAGTAACACTAATTGTGAAGAGAAAATATACATGTTTGAGTAAAGTCATAACATGTTAATATCAGTTAACATATCACTTTTATGTAGTTACTTGTTGTTGACTGTTATTCACACACACGTCTTTGACATAAATACAGGCTTTTTATTTGTCAAAATGTCTTCAGAGTTCTTGATGATATTCACAGAAATTCAGTCATACATTTACTTCATCGACTATTACTGACTACATAGAATTTTCATGAGCTTTTAATCGTCAAGTAACTTACGAGTTCTAGAATTTAGTGTCAGATACTTTTACGTCCAATACTCGCTCTAAGTGCTCGTAAATCACGATGAAATGTCGGTCTAGATGCTAACATCTTTGCCAAAATGAAATTGTGGTATAGAAAGTTGCAGATTGCATTTCAGACATGTAAATGTTCACCTCGATTAAAATTAAAGTTGATGCCAAAAATGACTATATGTAACATCTAGTATTATTACGACACATCATGTTCAATGTAGGGACTCATAAATCACTTATATGTGATTCCTTTCATCTGTTTCTCTTTGATACATTTCTACTTTTTGTCTGAGCTTTAGCCGATATATTTGGTGTGTATCATCGTGACCGCGGTTTTGTACAAATGAGTTATCGCTTATTTTGATCTATTATAGATGATTTATTTCAAAACTGAGTGATACCTAGTGAGTTTGTGTAATTTACTCAAATTTTTTATTTATTTAATTATATTTACAGTCAAATAAAAATATTTTATATTTATAGCGTTTACTTGATTGCAATTATTTTAGATTAGTATGAACGTTCCTGATAAGTTATACATTACATTAAAAGAAATATTTGTGATATAATGATGCATGATATTACTTGTTTTACGTTTATTAACAACTAGCGGACCCGACAGACTTCGTCCTATCAAAAAGATTTGTAAAGTGGCATTTTTTTGTTCTTACTTATTTTATAGATAATATCGTATAGTTATTACATACTACATTTTGTGGCTATTCAATTTTGGAACGTGACATTAAATCCTCCAACGATGTATTCTGTGCTCCAACGCACACGCACACTGTTTTGATAGATATGATTGAATTTCAACTGTATATAGCGTTAATAAAGCGCAAATTGACTCTTTGATGTTAGAAACGCATCTACATTGCTTACACAACTTTACACAATAACAATAAAGTTCAAATTGACTATACGTTTTAGTTAGAAAACGTTTGTATGGGAAAAAAGGGCTGTTTTTAGGGTTTTTCCGATAATTATTCGAATGTTTCTCGCCGTGAAAACCATCCTTGAACTTCAACGAACATTTTAAAAAACAAATTGGCCAAATTGGTCCAGGCGTTGTTGATTTATGCGCTTACCAACACATTTTGTGATTCATTTTTATATATAAGATATAGACTATGTAATAGTAACTTGGATCAAATTTAATTAATTAATTATTATTCACTTTCTCTCCAACTTTTTTATCTGTATGTACGTACGTACTTTGTATATTTGTATGTACTACGTATATACAAAGTAATATATACATAACTACATCGACAATATGAGTATTCTGATAGAGACGAATGGGCAACCACATGGACTTTTTACGAAATTCACAAATATCATTAATCTAATATAAATTGCATGCCAAAGTTTTAAGATTATTCAAGTTAATTCAGTTGCTCATCGAAGGAATATGGAAAAAAGGACAAGAGCTTTTTTTATAGATGACACTTTTTAGATTTATCAATTAGATTACCTATGTACTCAGCTATATTCATAGATCCGTGCCCGCAATTGTCACATTTGAAATTGAGATTCATAATCAACATATTCAACTTTAGTTATAGTGTTCACTGCAAGTAATAAGGAAACTGGTGATGAGTTACTGTTGACTTGTTACCTATGTAAAGTTTGTATGACGAAGCTATTTAATATTTGCCCGCGAAATTATATTCGCAAAGATTTTCGTTACGTTCCATTTCATCATCAAAACAATTTTCGTCTTCTAGTCTATGGTATACTTCAACTATACAAATATCCATTGAACTTGGTAGGTAGGCTGATCTTTTTTTTGTCCCCTGAGGAAAAAAAAGGTAGGCTGATATAGGCCCACATTTGTTTATTATTTAATTTGATTCTTAATAAGTTGTAAATTTTATTAGGTATGTATTTAAAATAATTAGGTACTCATATCAGTATATTAAATTTCTACATAATACATTGCTAATAAATGTCAAAATTATCATCAGTATTTATTCTACACTATTTTAAAGACGGTTGTTATTGTCAAAACAAAATCAATAAGATAATATAAAAACTACTTATATTTGTATGTTCAAACATGATATGTAGAAATATTATTTTTGCAATTCCATAGTGTGCCAAATCACTTTCACTCACGAGCTGATAATTATATACTAGTTTCCGAGTATATATCAGCTCGTTTATTGTATTACTAGCGTGGACAATACTGTAGTACATTATTTTGGTCTATCTCGTAGGATTCAGCCAGCGTTTTTGCAATATAAGCGCAAAAAACGTGCTTATTTACGACATCACATTAGAAACCTCTAAATTTATCAGTGTTTCTCTACTATATTATGCATGTATTATACATGTAAACCTTCCTTAAATCACTCTATGTATTAAAAAAACCGCATCAAAATCCGTTACGTAGTTTTAAAGATCTAAGCATACATAGGGACAGACAGACGGCGGATAGCGACTTATTTATACTGTATTGTACTATGTAGTGATACTCACCGGCGTTGACAAGACAGAGCAAGAAAGAAAGCGCAAGAGCGACAGCGACGGGGTGCGCGAGCGGCGCGCGCCGCATGTCGCGCCCACCGCACTGCTCATGCCATATCGCCTCTGGAACAATACAAAAATCCATTTTCATCCCACCACCTCGGAAAGTGTAATTTTGCGCTTCGAAATCTGGCTGGAAAATTCTATTTTATTCGCTTGAGCGGCAATATAGATTTGAATTTAGAACATCACATATAATGAGTACTCAATATAATTGTAAATTCAAAACGTCATTAAACCTATTTAATGTAACCTCTATGGTGCCAAATTTATGATTAGAACTTTTTAAATTGTGAAAAAATTTAAATTTGGAACCTTCTTGGTTTCTTTGTTTTATTTGCGTGCTTTGCGCCATTCTAGTTTTTCACGTTTTATTGCTTAATATAATTTGTCATTATAAATTGTTTTCTTTTTCATTTTGTCATTTCCTCGCTGAGGTGGGATGAAAAGTTACGTATTGCTCTCGAGTGGAAAGATTTTTCACCTTGTGCTCGTTTGTTTCCCTCGCTGACGCTCAAGATTCTAATTTAGAATCACTCGTTGCGCTCGTGATTCAACTTTAGAATCCTTCGCTTGCTCGGTCATCCAAATCGAGCACGCGGTTAAAAAGGAACTTTCCACTCTTGTATAATAAATAACTATTATTCTTTAATGAACTACAATATAAACACACAGTCGTTACAACAGCCATATGTTTACATTGTAGAACACTGTTGTAGCAAACTTTATTAAATTAAATAGACAAGTCACATTTCATTTCATTAGAATTCATAGAAAATATCACAACTACACAATACAAATAACATGTGAAAAACAACAATGTTGAAATATCACAGATTTATATTGAAATCATAGAAAATGATAGAGACGAATATCTTAGCAATCCATGGATTCACCGTGCGGGTGCCGGGTCCATCGTGTGACAAAGAGAGAAACTCCGAGCAGCGCCCGGGACTTGCGACGCGGGTGTAGGTTTAAGGGGGCCCCCTTTCGATGCGCATCAACGCTCACCTTCACTGCTCGTGTTTCCCCCTCTGCCGAGCCAGACTTGATAGGAGCCTGCGAGTGCTGCCTTTGATACTCTCTCTAGAGTTGAATTAATTGCAGCTCTCGACAGGCCAAGGTCTTTTAGTAAGTTGTATGGAGATTTTGCTGGTATACCTCTCGCTCCAACTTCTACCGCGTATAATTTGACCGTAAAGCCATTTTTAGTTATTTCGTTAGTGAGATCGTAGTATTTATTTGTTTTTATCGCGTGGTCTTGGATTATATTCGTTTCCCACGGAACTGTAAGCTCTACAAGTATTATATGTTTAATGTGTCTAGAGAAAAGGAAAATGTCTGGTCTAGATGAGGAAAGACACACATCCTCTGGGATTTTGTAATGCTTTTCATAAGTGTCCATTAAAATAGTCCAGTCAGGGGCAGAGGCTAGGATTGACAATGGTTTGCTCTTTGAGTTGTTAGTTGAGCCTTCTTTAACAAACTTAATTTGTTTTTTGTCTGTGATCAGTCCTTTTCGAGCTCTAGCTATTGAAAGACTTACTGCTTCGCGTATGATTTCAAGCACTCTATCATGGCGACGTGAATAGTGACTCCTATCCAGGAGCACCTCACAACCTACCAATAGATGCCTAGCTGTACCTATTGCCTCACCACAATTAAAACAAGATTTTTCGGAGGCTTTCCCCCATCTCACTAGATTGCTCTGGTCAGGGAGGGTCAGTTGGAAGGCATTGAGATAGAATTTTAATAGGGCAGGAGACCAATCATACAGCAAGGTGCGCCACTTTAGGGCTAACGGGATGCTACACTATAAAATAATATGTAGAAAATTACAAATTTCATATATAAACTAGCTAAGTCACATAAATACAAACACAACCATGAGTAAAAAAATACAAATGGATTCTTAATTAACTATTATACTCAGGGATTTACCATCACCATGCCTCAGTGATAAAACTAGAATTAATACTATTTCCATTTTTCTGACCAGTATAACGAAGTAGGAAAATTCCTTCCCTTAATAAAAAAAAACTGCATCCCGCAATCTTAAAGTGGAACGCATATAGTCTGTTTTTTATACAGTAAAGACGATAAACAAGAATGTGGTTCTTCTCATAAGTGATAACCACAGACCGAGCGTTACCTATATCATTAGAATACTGGCCAACCTTACGAGCGTTGGAAGTCTCATGCTCTCGCAGGAACGTCATTTCGGAGGAGGCCAGCTCGCTCGAGCCGATCCAAAGTCAATATTCATCTGTGACTCTCAACAGCGCTCCCGTGATCATTACCCGGCAGTTGTAATGAGAATGTGAGAATGTTGCCAGCAATTCCCGTTCATAAACTACCAACCCCTATTTGATATTACTCACCACTCTACATATGAGTATAAGCAACAGTGTTATATTGGTATTTAGAATTATTTCCAAAATATAAATACGAATACAATTGATATATTTAATTAAAACAATCTAGATCAGAAATCCTGTCGTATACATTTGTTATATCTGAAGAAAGTGTGCCGTTAACTAATCTAAATTCAATACGACTGGCTTGTAAGTTTAAAAAATTATAAAAAAGCCATCTCCGCTGTTCCTGACTTAAACAACTCCTATGTTTTTATATAAAATATTAGTATGCACTGTGGTAGTTGGTTCAGATTTTCAAATACCACATTAATCTATCCTTACTTACTATAAAGCTGAATAGTTTGTTTGAACACAGTGATATAAGAAACTGTTAGATCAAATTTAAAAATTTTGTGTTGGAAATTCCCTGTGTCAAGGAATTTAAGCTTTATAACAATATATTATTTTAAAAACTTCTTATTCGTGATCATAATAACAGAAACGGAGGCGGACGAAGTCGCAGTCAACAGCTAGAAAAAAATATTGACCGTTCGAATATTCTTAAAGGCGACCTGTGTTCAGCGCAGGACGACTCCTAAATATCACAATACAAATAACTATAAATTTCAAATAAGAATACTGCTAAACTGTTTTAACAGTTACTATATTCTTGATTGGGCATTGTTGACAAAAGCTGGCTCTTTACACAAAATGAAGTACGTAATATAAGTAATAAATACAGTTCTAGCATATCCATTCAAGCCGTAGGGCCTTTATGGCCAAGGCTAAGGCTGAGTTTAGTCGGTAGGTCACGCTGGTCAGACCGCTCTGGCCGGCCGCTCTGTTTTTTAATATTTTTTTTATAGGATAGGGCAGCAAACGAGCAAACGGATCACCTGATGGTAAGCGATGACCGTTGTCCATGGACACCCGCAACACCAGAGGAGTCTTATATGCGTTGCCCGCCTTTTAAAAGGGAATAAGGGGGGAAGGGGGAGTTGGGGCTCCAGTACCCTCACTCACTCGGCGCCAGCGCTATTTTACGCCGGTTTTCTGTGAGGGCGTGGTATGATTCCGACATAACCACCGTTGCCGTTGCGGTGGCACCCTGGGTACAGTTCGTGCTCCTTAGTGAGGATACTCAGCCTCTCTCTGAGGGAAAAAAGCTGTAGTATCTTAAGAGCTTTAAAATCTATTACATACTTTTTTCCAATGCTTGTAGCATTAACTTGGGTTGTTTCATTTAAAATGAAAATTAATTTGCTGAAAAAGCACTCTATTGAAATATGTTTTCGATAATCGATTGACTTGTCAATTAACGAAACCAGTTATGTGTAGTGAAAGCATAACAACCTCAGTATCGGGCAAATTTACTCGGCTAATAATAAACACAGAGTTTCAAGCGATCCAGCAAATTACGCTTCTAACCAGTTTGATTGATGGAAAATTACAAACAATTTAAACATTCAACTTTAATTGATTTATAACTATTTGTTTCTCGATTCTTGTGATGTCATGTGTGGTTTATTAGGAGTGACGTTGTCATTTTACAAGCCTAGCACTTAACTAATGAGATTAGCACTAGCTATTTAGGCGTGCGGCATATTCTCGATTTATCTACCGCAATACCCCAAGACGAAAGTCTGAATCGTACTAGTAGTATCTCACCTACTATGTATCTTAAGGTAGCTCAAAGTCACCCAGACAGCAAAGAAGACTTATGTTCGGAATGTTTCTGCATGATTGAATTAGAAATGACAAGATTCACAGATAAACTATAGTTACAGATATAGTCCGATGGATTGCGAACCTTAAGTAGCACTAGGCAGGGAACATTATTCATGGAGCTGGCGGAGAGGCATATGCCGAGAAAAAGGTGAACCGACGATTTAATAAAGATTGGATGCTAGGAGCACAGGGCCTATTGAGATCTTTGGGAAGACCTATGTCTAGCTGTTATCGTGTATATATCTGGTCTATATGTTCATAGTAGCGTTCTGTTTCTGCATGTCTTTACTGAATGTCATTATAAGTTTAATATTATAGTGTCAAACCGTTTTACGAGTATACACTTATGCCACAGGTTTTTAAAGTGTCACCTCGATGTTGTTTGCATCGCAGGCGAACGATTCCGTTTTTTTAACTTGAGACTGTCTCCGAGATCAAATACTTACCAAGCCGTTCGATCCATACATGTATAATAAATACACATGACCTATCATGTGATAGGATAATATATGTATGTACATAGTCATGTCAGTCATATTAAGATTCTGTGGCGTTAAAAGTTCAAAATTCTAAAACTAATTTTGAGATTCTTCACACCTTTTATTTTAGTGGAACACCTATTTTATGGAGACTAAAACAATTGTTTTTTGTCATTATATCTTTTATATGCTTATGTTCACATGGGCAAGTATTAGATAGATACTCAATATAAATATAAATATAGTACATATTTACTACCTTGTATAAAGTTATTAGAGACTATTTATGATAATGTATAACATATTTTTGAGCCTATTTAGTTCCATTATTTAAATTTGTTTGAGTAAACATTTTTTTTTAATAAATGACCTAATTTATTTGAATAAATGACTAAAATCTTACAATCAATTTGTAACAAATCTAAATATATCGTTGAAATTCAGTTAAGTGGCTGATCTTGTACAGGTTATTGGTCAAAGTTTACAAATCGAAATTATATCTTATGCCAAAGACATAAGAAATAAAATCTATTTGAATCAAACCAACGCTGAGCACGATTTTACATTTGGCGAGCGCTGAATTGGCAATAAAATCACATTGTACACACTTAAAGAAGTTCAAGGAAAGACTTATATTTAGAAACCAAATATTAATAAAATTGTTTACCGTACACACGAATACTTTTATTTCGTCATAAATATAATATTAACTAACGAAGGAAAATCTCTTAAGTTCGCATCATTATATGGACTCTCAGTACGAAGCTTTCTATTTTACTTTCAAGATTACTGACAAGGATAAGCGAGAGATAATTAAATACTTCTTACTTTTACTTCAAAATTGTTACAATGGAATATTCTTTACATTTATCCATTGGTTAAGGAATACTACGCTACACTACTACAACTATCTCTGAGAAGTGCACAAACTGCGGAAGGATTTCCATTGCCTGATAAATAATAATAATAATAATTAAAGGCGTAGGGAAGTGACGACCCTATCGCCCGCTGGTGGTGCATTTAATGCCCCTTAACTGCCATAAATGCCCCATCAGTGCAGTCAGTCCCCCTCAGGGTAGCTTATGGCGAGCTGCCGGTGAGTTGCGTCACTGAGGGTACCGATGTGCTTCAGGGGGGCGTGTGCCACCCGCCTCTGTCTTGCCTTAACCAGCCGGGCAGAGTGGAGTCGCAAGAGTAGATGCTCGAAGGGTGGAAGTGTAATAATGTCATAACGGCGACGGCGTCTCGATCGCGGTCGCAGACACACCTCTCTACACCCTTAGCCGTTCACACCAATGTTGCTCTCTTCGCACCAATATTGGTCTGCTTTTTTGGGAGGCCCTTTTAATGAGTGGCGAGTCACCACCTGCCATATTTGAAATCAATTAGGAGGCTTTGAGAAGGCAGGTGACCGAAGTCTCTTCCATAGTCCGGTTCTCATTACCACTGAAATTGAAATACAATATGCAATATAAAATGAAAGGCTTTTTGACCACTACTGACAATAGTTTCTGTGCATCTAACTGGGTGTAGTCTTTAGCTGCATTTTTCATGATGCAGATAGAGATTGGACCCAGTTGGTACACTCCACGCACACTTTCATTAAATTTGGCTTAAATGGCCTCTACGCGTTGGATCTGTAAACCCGCTCACGCGTTATAAAGGACCGTGTCTTATAAAGACACGTGATTTAAGCTACATAATATTAATAAATCAATTTATTTGTCTTAACAAACTTACAATATTTTTGATTTTAACATTGTGATTTTTTCATTCTCGTATAGACAAAACGGTTTACAACTCAGTAGTTGCCGACTAGCGACAACCTCTGTTATTCTGTCGCAACCTTTCACAATTTATTGTTAAAAAGCAGAGTTAGAGGTACAAAACCAAATACAACCAAAAAAGAAAAATAAAAATAAAATCTGAGTAAATACTGATAGTAAAAAATAAAATAGGCACTCCATCAGTCCATCTATGCTATATTACCAGGGATTGCCGCATAAGTAGTCATTCACGACATTTCGAAAAGACTGTAGTGAAAATGAATCCATTCGAATGGGTGTTGGCAAGTTATTCCATATTTTGGCAGCAGCATACTTAAAGGAACCCCTGGTAGATGACAATTTTATGATGGGAAGGGACAATTGGCGACCTCTATCTCTGAGCATTGATGGACAAGACGTAACTGTCAATTTATTGCGCAAATATAATGGTGTCCCCATTCGAAGCAATTCGTGCAAGAAACATACATACTTTAGTGACATATTACTTGACATATTTAATATTTTTCTGTTCACCAAATGAGGCGTGATTCTATCCCTTCTAGTTATTTGAAAGCAAAAACGCATGCAAGCGTTTTGAAATCTCTGTATACTTTTAATTGGTACTCTTGAAGATACAAGGAGTGAATACCAAATCACAATAATTCAGCTGAGACAATACCAAAGAGTTATACAACAAAAGGCGAACATTATGTGTTAGATATTGCCTTATCTTATAGATTACACTAAGCGTGCCAAAGCATCTGCCGACCTTGTTCTGAACACGTTGTTCAAATTTTAATTGTTCGTCTAATACGAGTCCAAGATTTCTCACACAATACTCGTATGGGACAGGAATATTACGTATCGGTGTACATTGGTTAATTAACCGAACCTGTGACTTAGTCCCCAGTGTGATCGTAACGCTTTTAGTTGGAGTAAGTACAAGACCATGATTATGACCAATTAATTACCACAACTGAAACCTCATTGATTGTAGGCGAAGCGTGGACATAAGACATTTGACTCTCTGTAAGCGACCGTGAAAGTAGGACTGAAATCAGCGGCATGCTTCTTTACCGAATCCATAAAACCTGAGCTTTTGCCATCAGTAGACGTATATTCAAGCAATCAAATGCCCGGCTGAAATCTAGCAAGGCAAGAATTTTACCCTTCCCCATTTCAGCTGCGATGAGTATGTCGTCTGTAATGTTCATGAGTGCTGAGGCTGTACTGTGACTTTTTCGAAAACCAGATTGCACAGTTGGAAGAATACTAGTCCTCTCCAGGAAAGAGATCATCTGCATATGTACGCACTTTTCAATAATTTTAGACAGCGCCGGCAATATACTAATGGGTCTAAGGTCCGACATACTATTAACATCGGACTTTTTTGGTATCGGCGTAACCAACGCACACTTCCAGGCTTCTGCGAACACACCGTTCATAATAGATGTATTGATTATTTTATGAATTGCTTTCAGTGAGTGAGGAAGAGTCAATCTAATCATTAATATTGATATACCATCGACGCTCTCCGCATGAGAGAACGAGTTTAAAATATTTTTTTCAATAATGCTTTCTGTGACTGGAAGGAAATTAAATTCCGCTTCTGTGTATTTTCTACCTTTTAAGTCTTCAAATAATTCACTGCCTTCGCGAGTCAAGCAATCATTATTAAGGTCGCCAAGCAAACACAAGTGCTCATATTGTGGTGAAAACAAGGACAATGACTCTTCAAGACAATCCATAGCTGTAGTCACAGCAAAAGATTCGGGCCGATAGGCAATACCAACAATCACCGCACAACGCCCGAGCCCGATCGTGCACCATATCTGCTCAAGTTCGCCTGTAGGGTGATCATTTTTTTTACAATTGAGTCCAGCCTTGATATATGCTCCAACACCCCCACTACGACCCGAACGAGGACTGTGTTCAGTTTATATCCTGGGATTGCATATAAATCTAGGTTAGACGTAAATATTTTTTTCTGGGATCAGACCATTGACTGTGTTACAGAGTGTTTTGAACAGTCGTGTTAGGTCTTCACTACGGCTTTCTGGTACCCCGTGAATTTCCAAATTCTTGTTGCGAGATAATTTTTCCATCGTAGCCAGACGAGTGTTGCATGCACTAAGTTCCTTTTGGAGCTGCAGTTCATTGCTCTGCAATAAGGCTATTTGCCTTGTGCTTTGATCTAGTTTGTTTTATAAATCAACCTGTTCAACCGACAGAAAATCTGTAGTGCTAGTAAAATCTATTTTTAATTGTTCTGGAACCTTATTTATCTCCACCGCCATCATGACCTTAATATCTTCACGAAGGAGCGCTCGTATACTTTGATGATAGAGGACGAGGGTGATAATTTCTTGTCAATTAGTTCACTAATTTCCTCAATTAAAGCGGGAATAGTATTCACTGTCGAATTACCTGCTAACCGTGACGTCTTGCACCGTAATGTGACATTGCCATGCTCATAATCGTTATTCATATCATCTGAACCAACCACGGCCCCCGAGTGCAAAGGGGGTCTGAGTCCAAATAACACATAATACAGATACAATATAAATATTACCAGACTCTATATTTCAAACAAAAATCTTTTACTAAAGAAATTTATTGACAATGTGTTCTAATCTTCCTGTATTTATTAACATTGTTTCTATCCGAACCCACCGAGGGGTATGAGCCTATAGTACCTATATTCGAGCGATAAGCCCTTAATTAATAAGTGCAGATTGATAGATTTAACTTTAGAATTTCTGCACAGATAAAAGCAGTTTCCCTACGTTTTTTATTTCCATTTTTGAAAATCAACAAACGAAAAACGCAAAGAACTTCAATACATGACAGAAAAATCTAAGCTCCGGTGCCTGACCACACCGCTTTTTAAGTTGTTTCATTTACGTCGACACATTCTTGTATGTTTTTGAAAGATTTAGCCCTAGATCTTAGCAAAAGTTTTTTACATTGTTTTATGCTCTTAAAATATTGTCATAAATCTTGAAATCACACTTATGTACTCTTTAAAATAATGTATCGCCTGTGTTTGTATGGCTTCATCGAACTATTGAATCATTAATGGTTCAACTTTGATTGGCAAAGTTTTGGCACAACACGAGACGCGGGCACAGTGGTTAATTAATGAGTTTAGTGCCAGCGAACAGCAATAATTATTTTCATCTCAACCATTCATGGTGATTTTGTAAAGTTCACAGTCATTTTACTGTGAACTTCTCAATAAAAATGGAAATGCAAATATACTGTTAGTTAAAGCGAAGAGTAATCATTATTTCGATTCTCTCATCAGCCTTTTTTCCATTAAGTTTTGTGTAGTTTAACAGTGAAATGTGTATAAATGTACTATAAGTCAGAATTTTAATTCGATTCCAGATTTAATAATTTCAGTGTTACAACGTTATGACACTAGTGACGTTACTAAATAGTGACGTTGCGAAATTATTCGATATGGAAATGGAATATTTCCGGATCGATTCTTCTCGTTTATAATTTTACTCTCGTAAACTAAGTATATCAGGAAATTAAATATTTCTGTACCGACATTTAGTTTTTACGATTAATTAACGATCTGAGACTTTTCTTTTATAATTGTGTGTGAAATAAATGAAAAAAATGTGATCATGAAGGGACATGACAAATAAAACAGATAAATGTATTATGGTAATTTTTGTTTAATAATTTTTTTATAAATTTGATAAATTTAGGCTTATAGGTAGTTAAAAGAGAAATATATACAATATTAGTGCGACCTACTAACGCTATTGCCAGCTAAGAGTAATATTAATTAATTCCATCTTGACATTCACAGCGGTAATTTTGTGAATAATAATAATAATAATAAATAAATATTTGTTACACTTACACCAATTAGCCTAGCCCAAACTAAGCTCTGTAAGGCTTGTGCTATGGGATCTAGGGTAACGGATAGACATACATATATTATACATATATAAATAATTTTTATTGAAATATATATCAACAACCATGACTAAGGTACAAATGCTCGCATTCATCACACAAACATCTGCCCCCACCGGGACTCGAACCCGGGACCTCAGAGATGGCGACACCTTGAAACCGGTGTACTATCCACTCGGCTATGGAGGTCGTCATGGCAGTGGAATGGCAGTGGAGTCGCGAAAGCGGATCCTGCCATGTGCCCCGCATGGGCCCAGAGAACATCGGGGGGTTTTAGTGGGTAGGCCGGTCCTATCAGACCGGAGAGTCCCACACACGGCCGCACCTTGTCAGCGCGGCGTCATGGTGCATTACGAGCATTTCCTCTCGCAAAAAAAAAGTGTTGATTTTGTGTAGTCATATCTTCTAACATTACACGATAGATCTCTCGTAGAGTCTCTTAATTATAAAGATTAGAAGAAATTACCATAAATGTTGCTTCATAGATATAATAGGACCATTGTCCTATTAGACATTATCGGCGCAAGTCATAAAACAAAATAAAATCGGATTCATACTATCTGAAACAAGTAAACCTTTCAATAAAGCCTTTTTAGAGTGCTGATATCTGAGGATAACAGCGTCAGCGTTCTGCAACAAGCTACTTTTTGTCAAGCCTTATTAATTGGGGTATACTTATTAAGAACCTCGCAACTTTTACAGTTACTGTGTTTCATTATGCTCTAAGGATCCAATTTCGTTTCATAAGTAGTTGTTCCAAGTAGTCTTTCCTTATCAATCAATCAATACATAGTATAAAACAAAGTCGCTTTCGCTGTATGTCCGTATGTATGCTTAGATCTTTAAAACTACGCAACGGATTTTGACGCGGTTTTTTTTAATAGTGATTCTTAAAGTAGGTTTGTATGTATAATAAATGCATAATATAGTAGAGAAACACTGATAAATTTAAAGGTTTCTAATGTGATGTCGTAAATAAGCACGTTTTTTTGCGCTTATATTGCAAACGCTGGCTGAACCCTACGAGATAGACCAAAATAATGTACTACAGTATTTTACAACTTACAAAAATCCACAAAAAAGTCCGCGATGGTATATGTCTATCTCTTAGGGATAACCCACCATAACCATTTTTTCACTGCACCCGTGCGAAGCCGGGGCGGGTCGCTAGTCTTTAGATATAAATGAGGGATAAAGTCGCCTAAATATAATTATTTATTATAGATATATTGTCATGGATTCATCGAATCGAACATTGTCATTGAGAAGTATCTTAAGAGAATGATTTAATATTAAACGTATTTATAAAATGCCAAATATTATCTATCATTTGTTTTCTCTTTCGCTTTAATCCACCGAACCTTGTTATAATTAGAAAATTAAAATTTATCTATTATTAACGTGATTTAAAGTACATACATATATTGTTAACTGAATTGTCTTGTTAAGTTCAGATGGCGAAATGTCACTTTTATGTAATAATTTTAAATATCAAATATATAGTTTTAGTTATCAATCAATACATACGTAGTATAAAACAAAGTCGCTTTCGCTGTATGTCCGTATGTATGCTTAGATCTTTAAAACTACGCAACGGATTTTGACGCGGTTTTTTTTAATAGATAGAGTGATTCTTAAGGAAGGTTTGTATGTATAATAAATGCATAATATAGTAGAGAAACACTGATAAATTTAAAGGTTTCTAATGTGATGTCGTAAATAAGCACGTTTTTTTGCGCTTATATTGCAAACGCTGGCTGAACCCTACGAGATAGACCAAAATGATGTACTACAGTATTGTACAACTTACAAAAATCCACAAAAAAGTCCGCGATGGTATATGTCTATCTCTTAGGGATAACCCACCATAACCATTTTTTCACTGCACCCGTGCGAAGCCGGGGCGGGTCGCTAGTACTTCATAAAATATTGTTTTATATACCATCAGAGTTAAGTTTGTGTTATTATTGTTTAAATAAATTCTGCGCTTAATTTTAATGGGTGGGTAACCTCTCATAACATCAGTCGCAGACAGACGCCCCATGACGTCATTCCCGGTGACGACACCCTACCAGCCTTCATTTGCAAGCTTATGGTCAATAAATGTCTCGCTTCCAACATTTTTTAAATATTTCCCTTCAATTCCAGTAGTTGTAACGCAAAAATGTCGGGTTCTTTTATTCTAAAGATTATATTTAGTTGTAGCCCAATTTCAGATTAGGTGTTTCATCTGAAAAGCTTAATTTTTTTCTTTCAGCAATAAAATAATATATTTTTTTCTATTCTTAATGATCACATACTGAAGATGACCTCAGAAGAGTGTATTCTCTATTTGATGACCTCCGTTGTTAGTACACCAGTTTCAAGGTGTCGCCATCTCCGAGGTTTCGGGTTCTAGTCTCCGTGGGGACAGATGTTTGTGTGATGAATGCGAGCGGTTGTACTTTAGTCATGGTTGTCAATATATATTTCTGTCAAAAATATTTAAATATGTATAATATATGTATAGCTATCCGTTTCCCTAGATCCCACAACATACCGTGAGGCTGCGTGAGCGTCCGGCTAAGCGCGCACGCCGTGGTGAAGTCTCTCTGTCTGGGGAATTGTCCAGGGGTCCTTTGGCGGTGGCTTGACCAGCTTGGTCGAGCCAGCCCCGGAACACATGGCGGTCGAATCGCGAAAGCGCACCCCGCTATGTGCCCCGTATGGGCCTAGAAAACTCGGGGGGGTTTTAGTGGGTAGGCCAGTCCTCTATGATCGGAGAGCCCCACACACAGCCGCGCTTTGCCAGCGCGGTGTCATGGTGCATAAAGTCGCATTTCTACCCCACAAAAAAAAAGATCCCATAACATAAGCCTTACAGAGCTTACTTTGGGCTAAGCTAACTGGTGTAAGTGTAAGAAATATTTTTTTAACACCTTTCTTCGTAAAGCTGATGTAATTCCACCGGTTTTAAATATGTAAAGCGGGTCATAAAGAACGCGTGTGTTAGGTACCAAAGGAAATAGTTAAGTTATAGTCCATACAAATTCCATAACAGTATTATTTGCCATTTCGCGCGCTGTTGCTATTCAAATTTCAAACTAATCGCCGCACGGCGGCGCCACCAGTCAGTAGGCAACGCTAGCGCGCTGTTAAAATGGCGGGAAAGCAACAATGTGCATTCACAGATTGAGTTTATTTAAGTGTTTTTTTTTCTGTTTCCTCGCAAATGTGTTAAAAAACGTCGAACGATATACGTGCGTATTGGTTATAACCATCATAACGCACTAATGTCGTAATTCACTATTATATAATATATATACATAATTGTTAATTTAACAAACAACTGAATTCATAGGATATTAAAAACTCGGAATAACTTCCTTACTGTCAACATATCTACAACTCATTACTGAAAAGCAAATTAAAAAATTGTAGTTCACCAGTTAGAAACAAGCAGTCAAACGGAATTCACATATTGTCAACATTTATC
The DNA here is from genome assembly GCA_036419045.1 of Scirpophaga incertulas. Taxonomy (NCBI): domain Eukaryota; kingdom Metazoa; phylum Arthropoda; class Insecta; order Lepidoptera; family Crambidae; genus Scirpophaga; species Scirpophaga incertulas. The sequence continues at coordinate 9,404,342 of CM071641.1, forward strand.
AAATGATGATGATGATGATGTCAAGTTTTTAAGCATTACTGTTAAAAGGAATTTTACAATGGATACACAAAATCAAAATAAAATGGTTTCATATCTATGAAATTAGGAAGGCCATCGTGAGAAGAATAGATAAAAGCTCAGAACATTTGTTGCTATAGTCAGATTATAATGAAATAATTTTCACAATAACACGCAACTTTGCAATCAATCTTATCATTGAAAAGTTATTGTATCTATGTACTTCTTTCGGCTCTGCAGGCCTAGACAAGATGCCTTTCTATTTTCGTAATCGTATCGCTAAAATAAAAAAAAATGTATGGTATTGACATTACCAAACGCTTGACTTTTCGAGTGGTTATATCAATACCATACTTTTTTTCTTATCTTGTCTAGGCCCTCTGGTATTTATTCCGAAAATTATATTCTCCCTTTTTCATAATTTTATCATTCGCTTTCCCCTTCTAAAGTTACATGAAATATTCTATGGTGTTCTTGTTATTTACTCTAAGCAAAGAGCTGCTATTACGAGAGACATAAGAGCAATCTTTTAGTCAAGACAAAAAGAAAGAAGCGCTCGTAATACCGGCTATATTCTGCTTGACGTTATATGTTGACATAAATATAGTCGGGAGGCGTTGCTGTGTATACTTAGAACTGAAACGTGAAATTACTATAAATGTTTTTTTTTATTCTATACATATTAATCACCATTCACTACATGCAATTTATTTCAACGCATTACATAATCCATACCATGGGAGTCTCATAACACCTTTATTTTCTCACCTTATCCTACGTCAAACCACTCTTAACATTCACCATATCTGTTATATGGACACCTTATCTCACCTTTTACTTTGTATCTAATTTTCATTTCTTTTTCAATATTTAAATAATGCGAGAAAACGTTTAATATCTTCGTCTTATTCAAATTATGTAAATATAATTACTAAATTATTTGGTATAGAAAATTCGACATGTAATGATGATATCAATAGTTAATTAGCGCCAGTAAAAGAAACCTTAATGATCACACGCCATAAGTAAGTCTATAAATATCTAATTGTTATCATGGATTGTCACATCTTTCACACATCATATTTTACGTTTTTCTATTTAAATGTTATTTTTTTAAATTTCGAACTGGGTTAGTTCGAAATTCAAATTAACTCTTTGATATATTACCTTCTTGGTTGTCATGTTTCAAAAAGATCGTTCTGTTTTTGAATTACACGATAGATTTGAAATTGCGTTGAAATCTATGTGCCCGCTAAAATACGACAAATGTAGGTTTTCATACATTTACCCACCGCTGCTCACAAAAAACTTCCGCCTCCGGGCCTTGTCAGGGGAAAACAATTACTAAGGATACTCTGATCCAACTGCTTTTATTATTAAAAGTCAACTTCCTGTGAAACGTGCTGCCGACAGCCTGAAAGAGTCGTGATTATGTGTTTTTGTATATATAAGTTTATACAAACTGTAATATACCATCGCAGTCGCAGTTTGAAGCAGTCGAAATTAACAATTTCAAGCTGTCCATTTGTAACCGACGTAATTTGTAAATTTGAAGTAACTTGAAAATCAGTGACTTTAAAAAGAAATTATGCACTAGCACTAAATTTACTCATATAAAATAAATTGGCTGTATCTACCTTCACACCACAAGTGCGTGTGTAATTAATAGAAATATACCGAAATGTAACTTAAGTCAAATACAAATTAAAAGCCAAACAATAAAGCTGCCTCTCAAAATCACAATGAAATTAAATTAATTTTAGCATAAATTAAGCACCGAAATTAATAATGATTATAGGTAATAATAGTAAATTTGTTGTCCTAATATTTATATATTATTTCTCATTTACTGGTGTTGTTTTGTATTTAGTTTTTTATAATCTTTATGTTTATGCAATCGCAAGCAAAGTATGTTTAGGTCCACGGGGATTTGCTATCCGTTCTCGAATCCTATACTGGGACCTTTGCAGGACGGTCCACAGTACTTCCTATATTGCCAGCTTAAAAAAAATACCGGATACTACTCCGGAAAGTTGAAGACTAATAATGAAATCCTATTTCTGAAAATGGTGTATGTTCTAACGTAACGTTACGCTATCAATATGTACCATAATATAGGTACCAAAATATATTATCTATTTTGTTATATGCTGTAACAATGCATCGGCCACGTATTATTATGCTATCGAACGGTAACGTATTCGTATTCAACTTCACTCTAGTTGGCACTCGTGACTGATTTTTGATCGAAACGGACAAAACTACCTTTTAAGTAAATTGCGGCGTATCGATATTCGATCACGCATATATTTCCACTGTTTTAAGTCAATATATTTGTAGTATTTTTTACATCCCGTACTAGAAACAGCCGTGGAAACGAGAACTTTCTAGTTATGATGGACATTCTCTCTACAAGAATTGACGTTGACTCCACCTCATACTGCTGATTCTGACGATCATTAGGTGAGTGCGGAATTTCAGAAGCCGTGTACAATTTATGACCTAGACAATTAATGTGACAATATATCAATGTAAATTGCTTCATCAAAAACGTTTTTGAAGATAGGTTATAAATTGATAAGTAGGTACCAAGGCAGGGAAATGTATTTTTTAGAGGTACGCCAAGAATGAACAAGCAAAACGCTGCTCTAGTAGATATATTATGTCCCTTTGTAAACAATACATTTTCTGTTTATTACAATTGATTCTAAGTATATATATAGTTATAGTAACTATATCCGTAAATAAACATTCAGTTCAAACTTAAAACCAGTAAATCAATCAGACTATGGTAAGGAACAGCAATATTCCGGGAGGTAGCAAATATGGACCGACTCTGATAACTCGATTAGTTCAGTCCAGCATTTCAGTGTGCTGTCTCATAGCGCCGCAGCGTTGCTTTGGGCCCCAGTTATACTACATAACTTTACTACAGTATTGGTGAAGTGCCAATAAGAATGCTTTATGTGGCAAGTAACTTATCAGTATTAATTGCGGAAAGAACAGTCTTGAAGAACACCATCATACTAACAGTTCATTTAAATAATATATGTCAATAAGACCTCTTAATAATCAATCAATTAGAAAATTGCACAAACTGCATAAATTGCATATGGTATTAATCCATATTTATAAGGCTTTTGGTAGAATAGCTTAACTGACAATGTATCAAAAGCTTGAATAATATCGACAGACACGGTTCGATTATCGAAAAATGGCTTCACATTAGTATCAGTATACAGGTCTTACCAGGACCTCGTTGTCGAGGTCCTGGTAAGATCTGTTATGAGAAAAACCAATAGTATTAATAATTCGGTAAGTATTGAGCTTCTAGATTTGAAAAGAGAGAGAGAGAGAGACAGAGTTTCTAACTAAGGAGATTTCAGTTTCAGACAAATCGGTAGTATACTCTATCTATCTATAATCGGTAGTATATCTCTAGGAGGTAGACTCTGTACCAGGGTCGTCTGCATGGGTACTTCCGTCTTACCTATTTCCGCCGCCAAACAGCAGCGCTTTGCTGTGTTCCGGCGTGAAGGGTAAGATAGGCAGTGAAATTACTGGGTATGTGACTTTACATCTTATGTCACAAGTTGGCAACGTACACTGTGGTTCTTATGAGGTTTGCAGATTTGCTGCGAATCTCGTGGGAACCACATGTACTATAGGCGACTGTTACCACTTACCATCAGGTGGGCAGCCTGCTTGTTTGTCAACTTTAGCAATAAAAAAAAAATACACTTCTGAATTTCTGCAAATGTATGGATTAACTGGCAATATTTTTCTTCTGTGTAAAAGCTTCGGATAAATGTACATCTGAAATTCAAATGAAGATGCAAGTGCTGGAAACACTAAGTTTTCATTAAGTAATTGATTCGAATTGAATACCAATGAACTTATGAATAAACAATTAAATTACTTTGTACAAGCCATGTACGGCTATAAGAGAAACACAATGTTCGAGTTAACCCTTAACACCACTTGGTATTTTCAGCGTACACATCTACACTCGTGGGGGACCAAGTCCCCACTATTTGTATTCAATATTTAAGTAATTTAAACAAGAAACATATGTTTAACTGAAAAAACAGGTTTAATCGTATTTTGAACATAAAAAAAATATTATTCCTAGCTACAAACCAAAAAGTTGTCAAAAAATTAGTTACATTTACAGTGTTTTCTTCACAACCCCAAATAATATTGAAAATTAGAATATAAAAACTTTTTTCTAATCTATACATATAATAAGACAGTTAAAATATTTTGTCTGTACATTTAGTATTTTTGACTGAAATGGATAGAGGGGCACTTAAATAGATTATTAGAAAGCAAAAAAATTTTTTTTGAATTTTTTGTCTGTCTGTCTGTCTGTCTGTCTGTATGTTTGTTCACGTTTATCTCCGAAAGTACTGAACCGATTTGCTTGAAACTTTCACTATTTGCTTTGTTTTAACTCAGAATAATATCTAAACTTTGTTTCATCAAAATCGGTTCATTAAAAAAAAAGTTATCGTCATTTTAATGAACTCAAGGCATGATAATATTGCGAATTATAATGTACACCATTCTTACATAAGTTACATGGGAAATTTAAAATCTAAAGACAATTCATCATCATGATACAATACATACATAAGATAACGTCGTTATCCCTGCGGGGTAGACAGAGCCACAGGTTATAAGACCCCAAAGGCCACGTTTAGCATGTTCGTGGGCAGTGAGATGGAACAGGGAACCAAAATACGATGAAACGAATCCAGTTTTTATCAAAATAATATGATAAATGCGAAAGTTTGTTTGTTTATTACCTCTTCACGCTTAATCTATACATATAATAGAACAGAAAAAATATTTAAGTGTAAATCAGTTTCATTACGCATGTTAGTTTTTTCATTCTATACATATAATAAGACAGTAAAAATATTTTGTCTGTACATTTAGTATTTTTGACTGAAATGGATAGAGGAGCACTTAAATAGATTATTAGAAAGCAAAAAAAAATTTTTGGAATAATGTGGTATATAAAGAAATTCTTTGAGTTTACTTTACCTCAAGGAATTGCTTTATACCAAATATTTTAATCGGTAAAATCGTATATTAATATGATTTGTGTATCAATAATTTACGCAGACGAAGTCGCGGGCAACAGCTAGTAAACCAATATACCTATTAACAAAAACAAACAAACTCTCCAATAAGTTTAAGAACATGAAAAATCACAATAGGAACAGTCGACCAATATTTTTTTTATCTTATTCTAAAAATGTCTTAGCAGTCTCAATAATTAGTTTTGACATTATAATTATAATCTAAAATAAACTTATTGCTGACATTTGGTACATATTTTAACATCAATAGAATAGATACACCGACCTATCTGCTGGGCATTCAAATTTTGAACTATATTGCACCAAAAGTTATAAATAAAAATATATCGCAAAATGTGGTGGTAAGCGCATAACTCAACAACGCCTGGACCAATTTGGCCAATTTTTCTTTTAAAATGTTCGCTAAAGGTCAAGGATAGTTTCTACGATGAGATAAATTCGAATAATTAACGGAAAACCCCTAAAAACAGCAATTTTTTCCCATACAAACGTTTTCTAACTAAACAGTACAGTCAATTTGAGCTTAATTGTTATTGTATAAAGATCATATTGCAAGCACTCACTGTTGTCTAAGCAATGTAGGTCTTCCTAACATCAAAGAGTCAATTTGCGCTTTATTAACGGTATATAAAGTTAAAAATCCAAATATATCTTTCAAAATAGTGTGCGTGTGTGCGTTGGAGCACAGAATACGTTGGAGGATTTAATGTCACGTTCCAAAGTTGAATATTTTTAAATTATTTTTTATTCATACAACGCCCTACCACCAGGGTGACGATTCTGTACAGGAGAATTTTTTGCCCTGACTATAAAATAAGTAGAAACAAAAAACTGGCACTTTGCAAATGTTTTTGACAGGACAAAGTCTGTCTGGTCCGCTAGTAAAATATAAAAATACTAATATGGAAAAATACCTAGATAACTACACTCGTGGGGGATTTAGGTCCCGCAACGGTATGTACCTCACAAACCACAACGTGAACCACACACATCCATTCCCTGCTAGCTCTCGGGCCGTATTGGGAATTGTGTTATTTGCAAAAAAGTAGGCGGTGGGGGAGCTAGGTCCCCCACGAGTGGGTTAACCTCAGCTAAATGACGACATTCTAGTAAATAAAATTTTGCATTATTCATCAATTCATGACAACATTACAACATGTTCTCATGCAGTGCGGAAGTGTGGTCGATCAACGAGCAAAACTTCTCCACCCCCCCCCCCAGTATCCCTACCAGAAGCATGCGGAAGCCTTCTTCTTCAAGAGGCTTCTGACATTCTGGGAATATCTGGATTGGTTGGAGTAAGAAAAAAGTCAACCAGCACATGACGCACAATGGCCCAATCGTGAGGATAAGTGCGGATAAAAGCCAAACTTAACTATGTAATGACCACGTATACGAGTGTACGGATATCGATGTTCTTTTACTATTTTAAAACCTCGTGAATAGTTTGTATGGTGACAGTCATATTAAAGTATTTGCAACATGACCATGAATTGACCCGTCATCGTTGTCGTGACTATGCGAATAATGGTGTGCTATACAGTATTATAGTTTTCTCCAATAAAAGAACGCTGTGAAAGAATTCGGAGCAGTAAGGGAAGGCTTATACTATAACATAAGAAGTACCAAATAAAAGGAAGGGTCTCCTGGGTGTCTTCAAATTCAGATAATTCAAATTGAAAGTGTAGTAACTGAACCATATCCATGATAAAGCCATTAAAAATAACAAATCCAGTAGTTTCCAGATTATCGCAAAAATTACATAACCATATAAGTTGATCAAAATATAAATGTTAGGAGCAATTACAACAGAATCTAAAACTGCAATGTGAGAGCAATCTATACTTAGCTCAGCTAGATGTATTGTGTTCAGAAACGTTTTATACTCCGGTAATTATATTAGAAGTCAATGTTAATCAATATCACGAACGGGCACAGTGACGCTACTCTAAGCACGTTATGGTTGCTACGAATACATAGTTCGTCATACATTACTGCCTATCCTATCGTCGTTACAGAGCCTGTGCTTTTCAGATTTTTTTCGTTAAATTAAATCTAATTTACAAACTGGTATAGGTTCAACTTACAATGGTTGAACTATATGATCATATTATTCGTATATAAATTTTGTTTAATCTTTATATCGCCTGGGAAATCGCTAATTCCAAAATTACATTTTAACAAGTATCGACCACAGCAACGAAAAGAATCGTTTGCACTCTGCCGTAAAATAATGTATAAACTAAGTAATAATTTTAATACAACTACTACGACTACTCCACATAAGAGCTTTTTCATATATTCGTCGATGCTTATCTCCTGATCTTAAATCTGTAATAAGGGATGTTATTGTCCGCAATATTGTAAAACAAATCGTGAAATAAGCTGACCACAATCTACTATATCGACAAATAGGCCCCTGCTTGAACTATTTGTGCTGTGACGCGGCGACACGTACACGGCGATAGGAACCGTATTGTATCCATTATAAGGGGCCTATTCAATGCGGCGGCCTCTGGAACAAAGTTTCACTCCTCAGTTATTCACGACGGTATCTCCGTCTGACGTTAATATCAACTGAGGGCCGTAAATAAAACAGACTGATAGTACTGGATTGTTGTGTTAATGTCACAATACATTTTACCTATAACAGGAGTAAGAAAGGAATTCGATAGCGCCATGATTCCGATATTTTGTAATACAAAAATAAAATTTAATAACATTAATACAAAAATGAAACGATGTTATAATAAATAATAACAAGTTAATGTTGTTTGTTATAACCTTACTGTAAGCCTAAATTAGTTACTAACTTGGTTGCATGCGGTACTCATAAAATATTTACGTAGATAAAATCAATAAAATAATGTCTGAAATAAATTATTATATATAAACTAAAAATGATATGAATATTCTATAGTTTGCTAACTTATATTTATTATTATAATTTTTTACCTTATAACTTTAGTATATATGTTGTCCTACTGAACATTATTGTTTTATCACACAGGATAATTGAGAGTCAGATGTTTTTTTAACCTTTACCTATTTATTTTATTTTTTATTATACCTATTTAAAGACACCAAGGTTATTGAAATCTAATAAACTGCGTCTTCAACAAGTTCAATATGATAATTCAACCATCGTCATTTCAGCCCAAAGAAGTCCAAACCGACGGTTCTTCACTGTTGGCATGCAGCTCCTTCTGTGATTTTCTTAAAGCTGTCAGTCCAGCTTGTGGAAGGCCTACCTGATTAAATAATACGTTTATGTGCCAAGAAAAGTACATATTACAACTTACGTTAATGAGCACCGAACTCAGCACAGCTAAACGAAATTGAGTAATACAAGTAAATTGACTATAAAAAATTAACACACCCAAGATACGTTCAAACATATAAACCTCCCTTAACATTCGCGTTAAAAAAGGGTTCATGTACTGAACATAAATACGTTTTAGTCAATTTGCTAGTTTAGGAACTTTAACTTAAGAGCTTTATGTAAAAATCACACGTTGTAAATTATACGTTAATTTATTATAACAATTTTAATATTGAATTTTGTAATTGACGTAAAACATAATTTTTTTACATACGCCGTACAAGTCGATATTAGTATTTTTTGCTTCGTAGAGTCACGTACCACAATTAAATCTACTTATTGGATTATTCTAATATTTTTGATACAGATCTTACAACTTGTGATGAATACTCTAAACAAATTTTGTAAAAGGGTTAATAATAGCTATTGTACGCCTTGTCGCCTTTCTACAGTCCTGGGTCTTTTAAAAGTGATTTGACGGCAACAAGGCGAATATGGCAAGTATATATTGTGTATATTTGCTCTTCATCAATAGTTATCTTCGTATTAGAAGTCGACCTTCACTTACCCTTAGATAACATTTAATCATGACGTACATACATAAAAGTAATAACCCCTGTTGTCCCCAAAAGACAGAGGTGTAATATATACCCACACGGCACCAATTTTTATGTAGTCTCAGTATAATATTAGAGGAACCAATTTACTACTGTCTTTGTGTTTGGTAGTTATATTGGGTGTTACAAAAAGTCGAAACAGTATTTGTAGGGTATATATCCATCAGAAGCGAAGTTTTTCTAGAAACAGTAACTTGATTAGCGATAAAATTTTAGCATGACTTGTGCAATGATAATATACTAGTATTAATCCCACTTTGACCTGACGAAGAACTGTTTGATCCAACGATTGAACGTAAGCGATATAGCATTATGTTTTTTGTTATAAATCACAAAGCAAAAAACAACGTTACATCGTTAGTCTCTCAGTGGTTTGTTTAGTCTTTATGTACTGGCCAAGCATACGAGTATTTTTCGTTCATTGAAAAAAAGTTATAGTAAGTAACCCTAGGAACTTGAGCTTCAATTTCCATATAACGTATACGTTACATAGTTTTATCAAAGATAAATCTAGAGTCGTAGTGTTTGTCGACAATATGAGCAGAGCTGTTAGTATTTTCTTTATTTTTCAGAGAATATTCCTTATTGGGTAACGAATCAAAAATTTGTATCCCAGCAAAAGATGAAACCGTGGAACCAAAGGCGTACTCCTTAAGACTTATGTTCCTATTAGGCTCTTATTTATTAATGCCAAAGGTGACGCGTATTTTATATTGGTCACTCGGTTGATACAATTAAACACCCATCTTATTTTTTGCTAGCTTTTATAAAGCTGTTATAATTCATTCAGCAAATAAAATCAAAATAGGTAAGTTTATGCGACTTATGACCACGTGACTGTCATCATCAAATCATTGCTATAGTATTGTACTTGTGCCTTTCAAAGAGAAACCTAACCATGATCTGAGTACACCATTTGATATGATTCCCTGGTTTCGAGATCCGTCGATTCGTGAGATTTGATGTTGAAGTTTGCGATCTGCGAAGATTTCAACACTCGGTTTTCCAAATAGAAAGGAACTTTTTTCTTTCTCCAACCTTGCTAAGAAACTTTTTGTTCAAACTATAGGATCTCAGTTATCGTATCATGTTTGTTTGAACAATATTTGAGCTTTTTTTTGCGTGGGGAAATGCTCTTTATGCATTATGACGCCGCGCTGACAAGGCGCGGCCGTGTCTGGGGCCCTCCGGGCCCTCCTTACCCACTAAAACCCCCCGTTGTTTTTTCTAAGCCCATGCGGGCACATGGCAGGATCCGCTTTGCGACTCTACTGCCATGCGCCCCGGAGCCGACTCGACCTAGAATTGGTCGAGCCAACGCCAAGGAGAACAATATTTGACCTGGTTCTGATAGTTTTAAATTACTTCTTTTTTAGAGATTCCAATGAATTACTTAAGTTTGTAACCAATTCCTGTATATGATTTTGGGCTTTTCAATTCTGTGGGCTTGGTAATAATATTAGGCTAGGTAGAAAGCTTTATAAATAATCTCACAAAATCGCTCTTGCTTTATTTATGTGATTCAGATGAGAAAACTGACTGAGCGAGTGACACACTTATGTAATTTATGTTTGCTACACAAAATGTGACTTCGGTACATAATTTTTTTCTACTATATTAAGTGTGATTAAAATGTATATTTTCTTTCTTTCTGCGCCGATGAAAGCCGAGAAATTCCGAGCGGTAAAGTAATAACGATCGTACTGTACCTGTGACTTTTATTTAAAAACAGCCCATTCATTATTGTACCTATGTCATAGCTCAGTCATACAGTGAGTCACGGTTTTCTTTATACTTATTTAATTTGGTATAGCGCCGTCGTCGTGCACTGGATTATTGTGTAAACGCGCCCACTTTGTAGATTAGGAAGCCTTGCTAGTACGTTAACTTTTAGAAGAATCGATACTATTTACATTTGTGTTAAAGTATTGGAAATAATGCGGTACTTACTTAACTAGTTTTGGAACGGTAAATACGGATATACAATTTATTGTTGATTTTTGGTTTATTTAGCTGAAATTTGTAGGCACGTGAATGTAAAAATATGATAATTAGACAAAGGATTTATTGTGCTATTATAAATTTAATATATGGAACGAACAATGACTTCTCACCATAAGCCGCAATACTTTTATGTGTCAAAGCGAAAATAACAGAGCTATACTCAGGGTCTCTTTGCATAATCGAATTAAAAATTCACAGAAAAACAAGGACCATCGCATGCGCACAGAAATACAAGCATTAAATGGCAGTACGTAGAGCTCAGTGCTCATAGTCCTGACAAACATTGGAACGGAAAGATCTTGGAATGGCAAGCGTATAAGACCGACGATTTGGTAAAGATTGAAAGAAGGCACTAAAGCCATCGATTTTTAGATCCCAGAATACTGTTCAGAAGTACGAGTAGTTATTAAAGTTGTTGGCAGGCAGTAGACACACTTACCTTATTGTAATCTTCTATGCTATTACATCTCTGCTATTCATGTAAGTTTTTATCAGTGGACATCTCAACACAAATAATGACGGATTCAAATTACATGATGGTAAGCCAAATAAATGCCAACATTTATTACAAGTAGAGTATTCAGGAGATAGCTTCTCCTGAGTACTCGCTGGCCGCAATACCGACGTTTCCATTCCAGAGATGGATTTGTAAATCAAATTATGCGACGTGGTTTCGTATCGGAGAGGACTTTATATGTTTGAGGAATGAAATATTATTGAATTTCACTGTCGAATGTTGAATATTGATGTAATGTTCAATGTTGTTAATTAAACGTTTAAATTACACTTACGTACTGGATTTACGTAGCGTTATCAACAATAACGAACCTGAATGAATTTGCTATAAAAATCAAATGTTGTATAAAGTTAGCCAGGCAGACCTAGAAATCCAACTTACCTTCAAATAAAACTAACAAGCTTGTCAAAAATGGAAAAAATTGATGCAATTGATTGATATTTAAGAAGAAGTCATAATTTCAAGATCATTCAATAGCTTTCAGAATTTTTCTGTCATACAGTTGAGCGGAATTGCATAAATTTCGATTGACTTAGACTATATATAGCTGAAGAGATTTTTAGATTATTTGTTCGATTGGAACAGTTGACATATAATATGAAATTCAAATTTTCATAAGAATATTAATTTTTATTAGAACAACCTCAGAAATACCGATAAGAAAGCGAATGCCTCGACCACAGCACCACCAGTAGGTACACAAACAGTACATGTTGACCGATGCTACTAAATAAAGATACCGCGAAAAATGTTGTACTAACAGTACTAATTGTAGTTGTATAATACATAATGAATCAATGAATCATTTGTTAGCGTACTTGAATAACCTCGGCTGTAAGTCAACAGGAGATACAGTTTTATTTACATTTTTATTGATAATTAAAGCAACTTATCTAAAATGATTAAGGCAACTTACAATTTTTAAGTTGAAGTTACACTAATTAATCTTGACGGATTACATTGTTGTCATTACGTAGCTTGAGTGGATAACTAAGAACCCTCGCACTAAGTTCTTCAGCAAAATTACAAAATATTTGGATGGGATAGAAAAAAATGTATACTTAATTCAAATGTTGCACTAGGTTTAACTTTATAGTGCATTACAAAATGGATTAAGAGATTTTATTATTATATTATAAAAATATAGTTTGTCTTTAAATTAAACTTAATTGGATTATTAATTAATGGAAAACTAATTAATATCAATAAACATCGTATATTTTACCTATAGATAAAAAAGAAATGAAAAATAACACGAGCTACAACTCAACTACTAACGAATAGACTACGACCAGAAGACTAGTAAACAACAAACTAGTAAAGAATAATAAAACAAACTTGTTAAGAAAGACCATGTGATCGTAAACCGTTGTTCTAGTACAAATCGCTTGTACTAACACATGGACAAACAATAAAGATACATAAACAATATCCTACATAAAGGGTTTTACAACAAGAACTTAGTTTTGTACATTAAAATAAAATAATGAATTTAAATGTCAATGATTCAAATGTTTATTGAATTTAAGAAGCAGAATTTCGTAATGAATAATGATGTGGTGGTCAAGAATCGCCACCTGTAGGTAACTATTTACAAGTGGCGATACTTTCATTAAAGTATTTTGTCACTTTTTAGTAAAATGTAAAGTATGTTTTGTTAATTATTTCACAAATAATAAGTTTTAAAGCTATTGATTCGATGCAATTGGGTCCGTATAGACTCGTTCTATAATTTAATTGCACGAAAAATAATCCAGCGGTACATTATTGTTTATGCAGTTATGTTAAACAATAACTGAAACTACTGTCCTCGTTCTTCAAAAAAATTAATTACGTTACCTGTCTAACTACATTTCGATAAATAAACAAATGAAAAACAGTATTTCCAATCCTTGAATAATTTATTAGTATTCCAAGTGCTAAAAATCGAACTTGAGGAATAAAAATGTAAACGCATGAATACAAGAAAAACTCAATTTAAATGTGATTGATATCAACAAAACTTTCTTTTTCCTGATTCGCACTGAATATTCAACGATTTTTATTCCGGAATTTAACACTGAATAATTAATTCACGATCGGAGGAGGTCTTTCGCGGAACAAGCTTGGGTAATGTTGTTAATGACTTCTTTGTCGTTAATTTATTAATTGTGAGGAAGTTTACTGTTAATTTTTTATTGCGAATATTCGAACGAATGTTCGGACGCTTACAAAGAAAGAAATACATTTTATTTTAACTTCACACTACAATATATAATTAGTATATTATAAACAAGATAACTAACATTTACAACAGAGAAATTACATAACGTCTCGCGATGTCAGAATGTGAGGTGTGACATTACCAAACCCTTTGACAAGTTCTGGCACAAAAGCTTTCTTTCCAAGTTTCCGACATACAATTTTACTATCCGGTTCAGTATACAGGTCCTGTTCATCTGACTTCTTGCTTGAACGAAGAATTCATATCCATCCAGTCAGTGAATGCCGGTGTTCGTCAGGGTTCAGATTGATATTCTATCCTTTTTCTGTTGAATGTTAATGATGATGATGTTAAATGATAACATTACTGGGGTTTAATTTCAATAGTTTCGTAGCCTAATGTTTTGAGTATAGTGTAAATAACACAATGAAATTACTAGTTTTTTTTTATAGATTTAATGAGAACTTTAAACATATAAAGGAGGTTCGGTTCAGTTTATTTATCTGATGCCACCTGTTAATTGATGACTCTGTTAAAAGAAACATCACCTTATTGGTTTTCTTGCTGGCTCTTTTTAGTAGTACAAGGCCTACCGTCATAGATTTGTGAACCAATTTCGTAAGTTCGTTGACGTGCAAAAGTAGTCCTAGTTAAAGAATAAATTATAGATTTTGATTTTGTGAAGGTTGCGCAATAAGTTTTATTAGCGATGTTGATGTGACTAAGAACCTTGAGTCTCTACAAATACATTACAAACTAAGCGTATTCTATCGTTTACTTTACACCTTGACGAGTGTTCTGAACTGCTTTTTTCCCTGACACCATCTCAACCCTTCTGTTATAAAACCACGCGTGCTGATCTGCTGTCACATACTAACTGCTGAAATACTATTCGAACGTGAACAAAGAAATATGGCACTATCAAGAAGTTGGAATTTTTTGCCAGCACGCGTGTTCCCATTTCTAATTCTTTTAAAAGATACGTAAAGATTAACCTTGTAGGTTAGTAAGGCCAGGCCTTAACCTTACGTAACTGATGCAGCGTGTTCCCTTGCATAAGCTATTTTTGCTTTTGCTTAGCATTTTATAAAATACCATCAACTTTAAATTAACTTTTCAAGTGTTCAGAATGAAACTAAACCAAGATTGTCTATGTCATCATTTTCATCATTCTGTCACAAAACAGTACAGTTTGATGCTTTGAAATAAAATTACTGGATGCTGTGACCTTACATCTCATCCCTAAAAATAGGCAAATACACTGTGGTCATGCTAATCTCACAGTAACTGTTACCATTCACCACTAGGCAAGCATTCTGTTTGTTTGTCAATATACAATTATAAAATAGAATTTCAAACACAGCTTCAATAAAAGTTAAAGACGCGAAACCTTTACTTTAACATTTATTTCATTATCATAGATATTTCATACGAGAAACGCCCACTGCTGGGCATAGGGATCTCCCAAAGAGAGATCGATCCTGCATCCTAGTATCCAGCCACTTCCTGCTATCTTTACCAAATCGTAAGTTCACCTTGTGGAACTACCGCCCCCATGACTTTTAGTTATTCTATTAAAAATCTGAACAAATTATAAACAAACTCCACACACAATTATTTATAACCCTCTACAAAAGCAGAGTATTATATTATATCCAATACACAGGCCATAAACAAAAAATAATATAGACGTATTATCATGAGGTGAGTCAATAAAAACCCATAACATATGTATGTATGTAACACAACAATGTGGTCAATAACTGTGATAAAATGTAGGTTTAATGAAAATAAGTATAAAAATCAGATCCCGAAGTGGTGACTTCCATGATAAAATCAATCAAGCCTGTGAGCATGAATTAAGTGAGTTATCTCCCCTCTGCTATACTCGCTTTTATGCGGAACCGTAGCCCTTTTTGCTGCAAATTAAAATTGATTGGACCATTGTACGAATTCAATTGAATTTATTTCACGAAATCATTCAATCGTTACAATCTTTGGTATACCTTGTATTATTCGATTAAACTTAATTTGAAACCTAATAAGTAATTTCTGAGTATGTAGAAATTGATTATACATATATACCAATTTATATAGACATATAAAATTACATTTTCTTGTGGATACATTTTCTCATTAGTAAATTTACGTGACTCCACGTTGACTAGGCTAAAACATTATTGGTAAAATGGATCTGATGACCAGGTTCAAAGTTTCAAAGGTTCAAAGTTCAAGGTTTCAGGCTTATTTTATAACCTTATACCGTGGTATAAGGTTATAAAATAAGCCTGAAAGTAGCGCCAGTGGTAGAAAAAGTGAGAGGAAGTAGATTAGCATGGTTTGGACATATGATGCGGAGGGATGAAAGTCATGTCACAAAACGAATATTGAATATGAAAGTGGAGGGATACACGGGCATAGGAAGGCCGAATAAAAAAAAGATGGATCATGTAAGAAGATATAAGAATGAAAGGAGTAAGCATGAAAAAGATCTACTGCGCCGACCCCAGATAATGGGAAATGGGCAAGAGGATGATGATAACCTTATACCGTGGTACTAAACGTTAAAACAAATTTAAAGAAATATTATATACTTCATAGTTTATTAATATAGCACTCACTTGCAATTTTTATGAAGTTGCAGTGTATTATGGGAAGAGTCAGATATTGCATCTGGATTGTTGCTTCTTCGCTGAGAAATAACTACGGTAAGCTACGTTAGTAACAGCAACATAACGACAGCAATAAACAGCATAAAGCTATTTCTTATAGCTGAACAGAGTTGCTTGACAGATGCAAGTACAGTATCAATCTCTATAAACATTGACAAAATTAAAAAACAATGGGACTCTGAAAACGGCCGCAATTTTAGATCTCACCTTATGAAACGTTGTCAAAAATTGATTACGACGACAGCGCCAAGATGGCGACCAATTTTCGCCAGACCCTTTTGAAATAGCAATCAAGAAAAATTGAACTGAAAAAAAGCATTCTGAGTAAAACAGTTTTCTTCACTCCCCACTCTCATAGTGATAACACGCTGTATTTTATTCTTATCACGTAATATTAATACATTATACAAACTGTTTCAAGACTGTTGAAATAATATTTAATTTATAATAGTCCAATAAGTAGACCTGAAAATTTAATTAATTTCGAATTAACTGACATAAATTAAATACTGATTTAAATAACCTCCTTTTTTTGAAGTCGGTTAAAAAGAAAGCAAATGACGCTAAATAATATATATATATATATATATATATATATATATATATATATATATATATTATATATATATATATATATATATATATATATATATATACCTGAGGCTTGGGATACTTAGGATCAAAAAATAATTTATTTAGTTTGCTAGATAAAAATATGTTGGATTACTGCTAATACTTTTCTACCTAATCTTCACTTATTAAGTATTTGTGAGTAGGTACTAATATGTGTGGAAGTCCTTAGGAGAGCCTCATCTTAAAAATGACCACCAATAATCATCGCGGTTATTTTTAGATGAAATATATAATAATAAGAAACGTTGATTTCTTATTATTTTGATTAATAAGAGATTTTCTTTATAAGTATAGCAAATGTCTGTTAGTTTTCACACTTTTCTACTTTCATGAAGTCTCAATGTAACAAGGTTATCGTCACGTACATACAAGTGTAGTTTACGACTGTTCCATAAAATATTAAAAAGAAACCTTCACATCAAACAGCAGGGCAGGGAAACTCGGTAATTTATGTGACCTACTATTTTAGTGTAACTTACTATTTCCTTTACGCGTGCCAGGTGAAACTCAACTGTCTGTTTAAAGCCGCTAAGATATGTTTTTGAACGTGTCTAAGTCAGGTACAAAGGAATTCCACGTGAAACGTTAAAACAAAACGAACGTGTGTCTCTTTGCAATGTAGAAATAAAATTGTTAAAATCATTCCAACTAAAATCGAACTTTTCAAAAGATATTTAATTGTACATACTCGTGTTATTGTGTTTATTTAATTACGAGCATAGTTTATCATTACCGCACACATCACACTCATTACCACATACCTGTCGACTTTTGGAGATTTCAAATAATGTACCAAACACTATCGGTAGTAAATTTGAGGTGAGAGTGAGATTTTAAACATAGTATGAATACATTCTATTACAATTGTAATCATTTATTATCATTTAATTTTTAAGAGGTTTTATTTAATAACGCGTACTAATATTAAAAATATGAAAGTAAGTCTATATATTAAGTTATCACGTCAAAACTATTAAACCGATTTTTATATATTTTAGTATCAAGATAGTCTGAGACCCAAGAAAGAACATAGGATAATTTACACCACGTTAAAATATTTTTGCTGCGGAGAATCAGATAGAAAAAGCTGGACTGATATAAAGAGATAGTTTGAAATCCGGGAACGACATAAGTTAATATTTAACACAAGATAACATATCTTCCTTATAGAAAAATCCGAGATAGCCCGGGTAAAAGCGCTAGCAGAAAGCTAGTATTATTATTATAGTATTGGAATCGGAACAGAATATGCATATCTATGCGACTTCAAATTGCTTGGCTTGGATGCTATTAAGGTTATTTGCACGACCCGAAATCGCTTGGTCTTGATGACATTATTTTTTACAATCGAACCTCAGATGTTTGCAGGTAACAAACATCAGCTTAGAATAGATAGAACAATCGTAATTTTAGTTTTTAATGATATAACAAAACTAACTTCGACTTTTCAAGCTATTGAGTGGTAAGGTTTTTTTGTATTATAACATTATCTAGTATTTCTTTACTTTATTTAGAGACAAATTAACCTTATCAGTAACCTATTCGATGTGTGTTTGTGTGCCTTTAATATTATTTTAAGTTAAATAATATGTTACTTCCAATGGTTATATTGTACGGTATTCTGTACAGGATTATTGTAAATTGCAATAATTGGTTCTCATAACATCCACAGAAACAAATAGACCGATGACACACGTATTCTTTACCTGTCACCGCACTTATGTCTTCTTCACTATATAGCGAGGAGGACCTGTGAGACATTTCTACGAAAAGCTACAATAACTCGCTGTTCAGTGGTCTAATAAATTGTATGAATTGATCTATCTGAGAAGTACACCAAAAATAATGTTATCAAGTATATTTGGTGGGAACCCTATTAAATTTAAACATAAACGTCACATAAAAATTCCCATATAAAACTGAATGACAACTCTTCACATTATGGTTAATTTATAACCATAATGTGGAGAATCGTCATCATCAAGTTAAGCCTATATCAATAAATTTCAAAATAATTGAAATAATTTAGTTTCGCTATTCATACTAAAATCGTAGTATATAGGTAACTAGATTAATCAATCACGGCCATTGGTAATTTGAATGAAATTAGCTGTTTTTCGGTTGTACCCCACGATTTAACACAAAATGAAACGCAAACTCATATGCATACTATGCACGTGTATGCTTCACCTCGATATGTCGCTCACTAAACACGTTGAACAATTTTCCTCAAAATCAGTAAATATTCCTTCCGTAACGACAAACTGTGGAAAGGTTTAGAAAAATTCATCGTTTTACTTTGATCGGTTAGGTGTAGCGAAATCTTTACGTGAAATAAGATTTTTCCGCTCGAGCTGTCTCAACACGACCTACACGAGCAACAGGCGAACCATATATCAAAGTCAATTTGCATTCACTTCAAGTGATGGCAATAGAAATACAACCTTTTAATGGAAAACCGAGCAGGAGTTCAATTCGCCGCAAAATAGCCTGTTACCGATCATAAGGTGCTGAACTTGAGTATTGTTGATTTCTTGTTCAGTATTTGTGAATTGGCAGAATATGATTTATTGAGAGATATCGAATATGTTTCAATTTTTTAATACTTCAATCTTTAGTAACATTTTGGTCGTTTTTGTATTTACCTCCCCTAAACTACTAGTAATTGAATACCATCAAAATGAGTATATAATTATTATGAATTAAAGTGCATATTTGCCCCAATGACTTGGCATCATTAGTCTCACAATAATAATTTGACTGTGTCTGAAAGCGCACGAGTGGAATTTGTTAAGTAATACTTGACTGAAATATATAGATGAAAAAGAATTTAAAGTAAAAGGAAAATCTACCAAACACACAATCTTAATATACTTCACTATATCTACTGTAAAAAACGCATGCTTTGATATCGATGGGGCGACATTTAAATTAATAAATCGATATAACTTCCTCCCTATTTAGTTTACTACGTTTACTTGTGTTATTTTTAAGTATCTGTTCTCGAATACACTCTTCTTTTAACTTTTTGGACATTCTGTGCTTAAATGGTACAATCGCTATAGAGTAAAGAGATTATGACCTCACAAGTAGATCTCCACAGTACTATATTACAGTTTTTTTTTAGTATTCTCTTCTGATGAGGCGGGAAAGCACATAAATAAGAAATTGTAAGTTATAAACATTGTAGAGTTTCCCAACAAGTGGGTGAAAATAAACATGCAGAACACATAAATCGTTTCGAATTCCCATGTAGCACCCACTTCTATAAACGGACCCAACTCGGCTGGAGAACGTTTTTAAAATTACGCGGCATATTCTCGAGACTCAAGACAAAAGTTTATGATCCGTGCGTATTTCCAGTTAATCTAGCCACTCACAAAGCACCTTATAAGGAGGTTCAAAGTCACCTAATGGGCAATGAGAGGACTATGCTCGGAGTTGATTTGCATGATCATATCAGCAATGATGATATCAGAAATTATGAAATCCGCACAAGAACCAACATAACCCAAGGATTGTGAACTTTTTGTGGCAGTGGGAAGGACACATTGCTCGCAGAACTAACAGCTCCTGAAGCGAAAAGGTCCTCGAGTTGGTAGGCCTCTCTAGATGGGCAGACTATATGCTGAAGACCGCAAGAAGGCGTTGGAGCGCAGGACGCAGAAGTGTGGAGATCCTTGGGGGAGGCCTTTTTTTTTTTGAGGAAAATGCATTAAATTGCATACCCCGGCTGTGGCGAGCCGGCGGTTATGTGGGGCTCTCCTCCCCAGAAGGGGTAGGCCTATAGTTTTAGCATACCCCGGCTGTGGCGAGCCGGCGGTTATGTGGGGCTCTCCTCCCCAGAAGGGGGAGGCCTACCCACTAAAAACCTCAGGGATGGCCTTCCTCAGGCATGAAGGGAGCCCCCGGGAACAAGCTACTTAGAAACTTACAAAGCTACTTCCGGGAACGTAGGAGGTCACCTACCGATTGACTCAGATACTCACCGGGCACGGCTGCTTCGGTGAGTATCTGTGTCGAATAGGACGGGAGGGATCGACACATTGCCACCACTGTGCATCCGACCTCGACTCGGCCCAGCACACGCTGGCGGAGTGCCCCGCGTGGGCCTCCGAGCGCCGAGTCTTGGTCGCAGAGATCGGGCGAGATCTGTCTCCGCCGGCATTGATTGCGGCAATGCTGGCGGACGAGGGAGGTTGGAGGGCTGTGGCCTCCTTCTGTGAAGCAGTAATGCTCCAGAAGAAGGCCGCCGAGCGGGATCGGGAGATGGCCGATCCCACTCGAAGGAGGCGGCGCCGGGCTCGGTAGCACAGCTGTGGCGCCGCCGCGGGTCTCCGACGGGCGCGAGGAAGTCGCGACCGCTACGGCGACCCGGAATGAACCACGCCTCTTCCGTTGCCGGGGCGTCGTCAGTGGAGGAGACCGGGGGAGGTAGTGAGCCTCCTCACAGGAGGGCTCCCCTGTATCGAGTGGGGAGCGGAGGCTGGGGGGTCCCGGAAGTAACTTGGTGTTCCCGGGGGCTCCCTACATGTCTGAGAAAGGCCATTCCTGAGGTTTTTAGTGGGTAGACCTACCCCTTCTCCTGGGACCGGATGGGGTCCCGGGAAAGGTGCTAGCGCTGGCGCTCAGGGCGTTCGGGAGCACGGTGAGACAGCTCTTCACGAGCTGTCTCCGCGAGGGCGTGTTTCCCGTTGACTGGAAGTCGGCCAGGTTGGTGCTCCTCAGGAAGGAAGGAAGGACCGGCGACGTTCCATCTTCGTTCCGTCCGATCTGCTTACTGAACGAGGCGGGGAAACTCTTTGAGAGGGTTATCTCCGCTCGTATCAGCAAGCACCTGTCGCGCGCGGGTCCCGACCTATCGGACTGCCAATTTGGTTTCCGGTGGGGGCGATCAACGCTGGACGCCATCCAGCGTGTTCGTTCCCTGTCGGAGTCCGCAGTCCGATCGGGGGGGGTGGCGTTGGCGGTGTCGTTAGACATCGTCAACGCCTTCGGCACCCTCCCCTGGCAGGGACTATCTGCACGACAGGACGATCGGCGTGATGAGACGGGACGGGATGGTAACGTCGAGGAGGGTCGAATGCGACGTTCCGCAGGGGTCGGTGTTGGGACCCCTGCTATGGAACCTCGCATACGACGCGGTCCTTCGCACCAGCCTTCCTCGCGGCGGGGCGTTGATGAAACGAAAAATGTTTGCGATACCTCCTTTTACTTTTAAATCAAAATACAATGAAGTGTTAAAATTATAAACACTGGGTCCTTATAACATTCTAGAAAATAATGTAATTTTCATCGTACAAACATTTAAGAAAAATGTCTTGGTCGCCAGGAATTTCGAGCTATCGTAGATTAACACTGTACTAAAAATGTAAGGTTGGAACTGGTGCGTATCTTCATTGTCTCAGAAAAAAATGAATGAGTGTAGGCGGAATGTCGAGCACATGTACAGAGAAGAGGCTCTCGCCGTACAATGAATTTGCATTGTTTAAAAAAGGTATTGTTATAAGAAGAGGGAAAATTCACACCTTGAAGCATAGGTAGAATAAAATTAAACGAGATTAATTCATGTCCCAATTTTGCATACGCGCTTTGAGAATCTACCCTAATTCATAATACAGCTCAATTAAAAACTGATGTCAGTAAAGACAGTAGGATTACTAGAGGAACTATTTGTTATGATACACATTTTATATCAGTAAATGCTTATGAATTTTTAAGTCACTTACCGATTTCATAAAATTTTATTTACATAGTATAAATTTTTAATCAAATAATGTCTTATTTCAAAGTGGAAAGAGCACGTTGCTCGCAGGACTGACAAGCGTTGGCACATAAAGTCACAGGCATATACTAGAAAACATATATAATACTAGCTTTCCGCCCGCGGCTTCGCCCGCGTTATATTCGAATTTCCCACAGGAAGGATATGTTTTAACAATACTGCCATACAACCTTTCACCCCCTCCTTTCAACCTTTTACAACCCTTTTCTGCTTTAAAAGGTAGCATCTGTCCTTTCTCAGCCTCTAGACTATCTGTGTACCAAATTTCATTTAAATCGGTTCAGTAGTTTTAACAATATTTCCATACAACCAATAATCCCTCCTTTCAACCTTTTACAACCCTTTACAACCTTTTTTGCATGAAAAAGTAGCCTATGTCCTTTCTCAGGCTCCAGACTATCTGTGTACCAAATTTCATTTAAATCGGTTCAGTAGTTTTAACAATATTTCCATACAACCAATAATCCCTCCTTTCAACCTTTTACAACCCTTTACAACCTTTTTTGCATGAAAAAGTAGCCTATGTCCTTTCTCAGGCTCCAGACTATCTGTGTACCAAATTTCATTTAAATCGGTTCAGTAGTTTTGGTGTGAAAGCGGAACAGACAGACAGACAGACAGAGTTACTTTCGCATTTATAATATTAGTATGTATGTATGTATAGTATGGCACAAAACAATGAGCTTTTCCACAAATACTATTTTCACAGTACTTTTGATTAAAATTTCACCGTCTTCAATTTTCACAGATGACACTCCAGTTTTATTTATTTGAGTTCATTAAAATGACGATAACTTTTTTTTTAATGAACCGATTTTGATGAAACAAAGTTTAGATATTATTCTGAGTTAAAACAAAGCAAATAGTGAAAGTTTCAAGCAAATCGATTCAGTACTTTCGGAGATAAACGTGAACATACATACAGACAGACAGACAAAAAATTCCAAAAATTTTTTTTTGCTTTCTAATAATCTATTTAAGTGCCCCTCTATCCATTTCAGTCAAAAATACTAAATGTACAGACAAAATATTTTTACTGTCTTATTATATGTATAGATAAACCAACTTTAAACATTTTATATCTGATTTGGGAAACTGATTCAATCACTACAATAAACATTTTATATTTCTGAAATATAAATCATATAAATAAATTACTACTTTTATTAAATATTTGTAATAATGTCGCTTATATCATGTGTTTTTATAAAATACGGTCATTTATAAGGCGTGCTCAGGGATACAGATCCAACGCGTAGAGGTTATTTAAGCAAATTCAATGAAAATGTGTAATATTATTATTATTACGAGTAAAAAGATGATAAATAAGTTGAATTGAGTTTCAAATTCAAAGTTTGCTTCAACATATAATTAGTCTCGCAGCCTCGTTAATTGAAATTTTTGAGATCGATTTCATCTGAAGGAGTGCTATATGATATAGCTAACTTAAATTATCGAATCGATATCGAGTTTTTATTTTCATATACAGCTAATTAAATAATCGCTTGGCTGTTATATCAAAATCACCCTTGTCCAATTAAAATTGATGTACTTAAGTTCTGTACACTCCATTGTAATAACCAACATACTATACCTGTCCATGGTCATCCAAATTGCATGCAAAGACGTTGGTTAGAATAATTTTATTAGTGCCAATTTCATTCGGGCAAATTCTAACTAATTCAGTGAAGTTAGAGTTTCAAGCTAGAGTTTGAAATGCAAACAGTTGAAGTTTACTAACTTACAATGTATACTTGAGGGATTTCACGTATAAAATAAGTATTTAGAATATGTCGCAGTGTTTCATTCAAAAAAGCCGGTAGCACGGCAACGACTTGAACTTAATCTTCAATAATTATTGTTGTCGAACTTCGTCCATTACTTTCGAAAATTAAATCATCTTTTGAAGAGGTCTCTTTTTACACGCTTTCTATAGAGTTGACTTGTTTGTAAATCTGGGTGGAATTTTCTTTTCAATTTTTCGAGCACTTCCTCTTATCCGAATTAAATGAAACTTTGCATACAAGCTTGGTCCCGGTGACAATACACGACTAGCTAAGAAACGTCATTACAAATCCAATATGGCGGCCTCCCCAAGATGGCGGACAGGCTGTTTGAAATCCACCCCCACGATATGGATATCAAATGAAAGGGTTTTCTGTCAGTAACACGAAAAAAATAGTCTCGTGACTCAAATCCAACATGGTGGACATCCAAGATGGAGGATTGGCTATTTGAAATGCACCCCCATGATATGGGTATCAAATGAAAGGGTTTGCTGTCAGAAATACGAACAAGTTAGTCACGTGACTTAAATCCAACATAGCAGACATCCAAGATGGCGGATTGGCTATTTGAAATGCACCCCCATGATATGGGTATCAAATGAAAGGGTTTGCTGCCAGGAATACGAACAAGATAGTCACGTGACTTAAATCCAACACGGCGGACATCCAAGATGGCGGATTGGCTATTTGAAATGTACACCCATGATATGGGTATCAAATGAAAGGGTTTGCTGTCAGGAATACGAACAAGTTAGTCACGTGACTTAAATCCAACACGGCGGACATCCAAGATGGCGGATTGGCTATTTCAAATGCACCCCCATGATATGGGTTAGCTGTTGTTACCAGGTTTTCCCGTGGGAGAGGTATTTTACAGCGGTAAAAAGTATCCTATGTAGATGCGAAAAGTCGATTCCATACGTGGAAATTGGGGTATACACCAGGTTAATAATACACAAGAAAATTAATAATACACGGGAAATACTCTAGGTTTTGAATATATGAAAACTCTATGGTGAGAAAAGGACGTCGCCCTACGACTGAGTGAAATATTTGTTTTTTTTCCCACAACTGTAGTGATGATGATTTGCATGAAAGATTGGTTTGAATACCAATTTAAACTGGATCATCGAGCGGCAATGGAGTTTTGTGTTATTGTAAGTAGATTTTTGTATTTTAGAATTTTTGTAAAGTAGATTTTGGAAGAGACAGTGTACATTGGATAATTCCAAAATCTATACAGTTTCCCGCAACAAACAAGAAACAAATGGAAAGACGTATGCTCCCAATGGTTCTGTCATGGGCATCAACAGTACATAAAATGCAAGGAAGTACTGTTGATGCAGCGGTCATTTACCTTGGATCAAAACTGTTTGCTCGAGGACAAGCCTATGTAGCCTTGAGTCGTGTTCGTTCTCTTGATGGTCTGCGCATCGAAGAAATGGATTGTGAAATGCTTATAGGTAATAAACCTGTCAACACTGCTGCATTGAATGAAATGAATCGCATGCGAAATCTTGGTTATGATCCAAATGATGTGGATGAATAAAGCCAAATTTCGCACATTGCATCAGGGAAACCTACCAAGCTACATAGAGAGGCGGATAGGTGTTACTTGATGTGGTTGTGGAACGGGTTCGAACGCTTTAAGCCATTCGCTGATTGGCGTCGAACATCAAACTCATCATCATCCACCAAATGACCGCATAAAAAATTTATAATGCATATGCATACAGCTTCAAGACGCTTCAATTCTATTGATCATTGCAAAAATCATTGAATAAGTAAGTCAATGAATTTTAATTGCTTCAATAGAAGTGTAACTAATCAACTTTTACTCTATTAATTAGACAGGTGGTTGCTCTACATCACATTTTTTTACAGTCAAGACTAAAAAGTAGGAAAATAAAACACCTTTTAAAAAAAATTTTAAAAACACGCTTTCAAAAAAACCAGTAAAAACTGCAGACTAAAAAGTAAGAAAATAAAAAAAAGTTTAAAAACTGAAGACTTTAAAACCTTACAAATTTTGCGCACTAAAAAGTAGGAAAAAATTTTTTGACACCCTCCAAATGAATCCAAAATTGTTAAGACTAAAAAGAAAGCGTGGGGCCCTCATCATACTTCAACCATATCTTTCAAGTATTTCTAAAGTAGTTGATTCTAATAACTTGTGATGACACAAAAATAAGTGATGTAGGCTGAGAGAAAAATATTAACAAAACCGACTTTAATACGCAAAGTAGCACAAAAATCTTTGTTACTCATGCAAGTTACATCACGAATCGTTCTAATGTATCATCTGCAATTGGCTCATGTAAGCGCAAGTCATGCAATTATTTCAATATACATTAATATATCAAAATGAAATAGAAAGATTAAAATTTGGTCACCCAATTTTCAAATGAAATATTTCTAAGTATAAATACTACAAAAGTATGTAATTTTCCTTCCAAAAAACTAAAACAACTAGTAAAGATAACAGAGGACACAAACTTTTTAATAAAATAATATATACGTTGTTAACCATCCATAACTAGTTCGAGTAAGGTGTATAGCGAATAAAAGTTCAAATACGTAGACTTCAGTAGACTTAATATAATAAATTATAATTAATAAAATAAATTATAATTTAACAAATTAAAGATGTTACGACAGTATGAATTAAGAAGTATGATGAGGGCCCCACGCTTTCTTTTTAGTCTTAACAATTTTGGATTCATTTGGAGGGTGTCAAAAAATTTTTTCCTACTTTTTAGTGCGCAAAATTTGTAAGGTTTTAAAGTCTTCAGTTTTTAAACTTTTTTTTATTTTCTTACTTTTTTTAAATACTATAAAATAGAATTTAAAATAAACCTACCTATAAATGACTGTAGGCACACGCCAATACTGCCATGTTACATATCACTCTCTCGTTCACTGTGGCCACAAATTAAATATCACGTATTTTTGAAGGGCATATCAATGAAATTGAATAGAAAGTCGAACAAACTTTATAAATGATGTTCAAAGACTTTTAACTATGTGATTCACCTAAGTAAATACATTTAACTAGCAACAGCATAGCAATTTTATAAGTTGGCAACACTCGCGCATTCAGACTTGCCATTTACATAGTATAATATAGTAGTATAGTATAGAATTACTGAAATTTAATAGATTATATATGATAAGTCTACCAATTATAGCACGCACAACACACACAAAATATTGAGATAATACAAATTGAATTTCTGAAACATTTACGCTATCGCGACTGTTGTGGAAGCAGGAGTACAGGGATTTCCGTAGTTATTACGCCTTTTGACGCTGGAGACTATACGTTGTCTTATCGACATGTTATTTCTTCATAAGATACAATGGTATGTAATGGTAAAATGGACAGCATTGATGTCTATACTAATATACTAATAATATTATAAAGAGGAAAGATTTGTTTGTTTGTTTGTTTGTAATGAATAGGCTCCGAAACTACTGGACCGATTTCAAAAATTCTTGCACCTTTGGAAAGCTACATTATCCCTGAGTAACATAGGCTACTTTTTATCCCGGAAAAATTGTCAGCTCCCACGGGATGCGCAATAAAGGCTTCGCTCAAAAACTACTGCACATTCTTGAGCAAGGTTTTGCGGTATTTTTTATCTCGGAAAAACGGATAGTCCCACGGGAAGCGCGATAAAACCTTCGCACCATAAACCGACTTCCGCGCATATGTAGCCGTAGGCAAAAGCTATGACCCTTAACCCTCTATAGACCCAATCCCGAAATCCACGCAGGCGAAGCCGCGGGCAGAAAGCTAGTTAATAATGAATGTTATAAGTATGTAACATTAATTGTTGGAGACATTTAAATAATAAGGATATATAACATCACAAATATATATAGACTAAACGCATTTATCAAATTAATTTTTTGATTATTATAAAGAGACTAATACCTACAGTCAAATTACGCAAGCAGTTTTGCGGAAAATAAATAAAAATAAAGAAAATGTGTATCGTGTATCTTCTGTATGTATTTATATTAGGATTTTTGATTGGAAAAAAGTATTTGCTTTATACATTTTTAAATATATATTTTACATCATTTGCTGTATATTCTTTATAGAAAATAAGTTTGTCAGACTAGATTTAAAGCCGTATATTTTTAATTATAAGACAAGAAATTAAAACTAAAACACCATTAGGCAATGGCGTGTTTCATCCACATTCTGATAAATATTGACTTGTAATATAGTATACGTGTATACACAAACACACAGGTACTATTATTCAATCACGCGCGAACCACGAACCGTGGAGGCCCTAAAGATGAAATACATATTTCATTTACCCAACCCGCACCTGACCACGGCGAATATTGCACAATAATCACTTTTTTAAATAACCAGTATAATCATTGTCAGTCAACACTTGCACTATGCGATTTACTTACTACATCATTACTTTAACTCTCTCAAATAGAATACTTATGAACTGAAGATGGTGAAATATTAAGCTATCACGGAAACTTGTTAACGAGATCTTGTAATGTTTTCAACGACAGTATCGATTTACAGACGGGAAGGTTAAGTATTAGTCGTCAAGAGTTTGGATTATTGCCTTCGTTACTTATAATAATCGTTCTTATCATAATTATTATTTTATACTAAATACATACAAAATACCCTTTAAAGCACAACAAGTATATTTAATTGCTATTGTAAAATAAATAGGCACGATAATACATACAAATGTATAATGTAATAAATAACACCCGGTTAAATTAATAATAATATTCATTTCATTTAAAATAAAAATATTCTAAGGCAATAGTTATCAAATCACTATTTATTTGCTCTTTATAATAAAATGTTATGCATACTGCCAATATTGAAAGTTGTCACACAGCTAACTTCTCCCAAAGCGAAATTTGGAACTTCAAAACAATGTTGTAGAACTGCATATGTTAATGAGAAATGTTTGAAACTGGAGAGGGTAGAGCAAATAATTAATGAACCTGAGAATATAATTGCAAAACTGCAGAGAAATAGTTATTAAGTTTTTAGCCACTATAGAAAATCTAATTGATTCGATGAGATTAATTAAAGAAATGATTAAAAATATTTAATAACAAATAATGTACTATATAAAGACAGTCTTTAATGGTATATATGTATAATATCAGTTTATAATGCCACTATTATTTACTATTATATAATATCCTATTCACTATTATATACTATCCCTTCTAAAGGGCTCATCCGTAGCCAAATGTAAAATTTTAAAGAATTTCTTACAAGATAAAGCTACTGAAAACTCACGTAAAACAAGAAACATAAAATACTTCTTTTAATACTGAATTCCTATTGGAGACATTCAATTTCAGATTCATACATTTATTCTAGGAGGTTTATACTCGTATATATAATATCTACTCGCTCCATTCCAACAAGTAAGCTTTCAATTTTCATTAAAGGTAGCACTTAGACCCTCAAATATTCAGATATTTATCGAGTTCAGTTAAGGCACAGATACCTTCGAAATAGCATCCCCGAAATATGATGGTGTCGTTTACATTGTTACTGGGCACATCATGCAGTGGATTGAATAGCCGCTTATCGAAAATGTGAGTCCGGACCTGTGAAAAACCCATAAAACCTGAATATAAAAGTATAGCTAAACCAGACATTATCGTGAATTGTAAATATCCATAGGCTACGAATAATTTGCATAGAAATGTCAATGCTTGACTGGTTTAGAAATGCTGTTAGTGTTCATGTTAGCTATTTAGATAAAAATATAGATGTGCTTTTCTGGACTTTTTACCAATGACTTGTTTCAACCACTGCATATGGACAATATAAAATAGGCAATACAACAGGACCAGGACATGACGAATTCTAGGAAATTCTATTCGACGTAATTCGACGAATTCTTTTGTAACATTTATTTATTTTGATAAAATATATTCTTAAATATTTAAAGTAAATATTTAAAGTTTCTTCTTATATGATAGATGGTAGCGCCATTATAGGATTTCGCCAAACTCATGGTTTTGGCTTAGAATACTTTTTTAAGGCCATGTGCGAGTCAATTGCTTATTCCGGCCGTGAAAGTACGTGAACGCAAGTGGATAAATAAGTAAAGATTATAACATACAAGACAAATGAAATATAATATAATAAAAATATACTGTCTGTAACATAAAAAGAATTAATAAGTAATACCCAAAACAGAAAATAAATAATAATATATAATAATTCAATCAATTAGGAGGCTTTGACAAGACAGGTGACCGGAGACTCTTCCATAGCCCGCTTTTCATTACCACCAAAATCGAAATACAATAATCCACAAACGTTTTGATCAATAATGATAATAGTTTCAGAGCATCTAACTGACTATAGTCTTTAGCTGCAATTCTCGTGGTGCATGAGACCCAGTTGGTACACTCCACGCACACTTTTATTAAATTTTGCTTAAATGGCCTCTACGTGTCGGATCTGTATCCCCGCGCACGCCTTATAAAGGACCGTATTTTATAAAAACACGTGATATAAAGTACAATAATAATCTTTATTTTTCAAATACAAGCAATAATCAGATACATATACTGATATCCATACCAGGCTGGGCCTGACTTGCGGTTGTCAAAATCAAAGAAATTAACATGTTGTACCTAAAGGCTATAGAAATAACAAAAATATTTGTTTTATTGTTATACTAGTGAGATGCAATATACATGTTGCGCTTTCATTGTAAAGTGTGTGCATATAGTGTGGATGTATGGGTGAAATTGTGTGTGTTAATCAATGACAATAAAGCATGCCAAAAAATAATGATAAATAAATTATAAACTTGGCGTCATGCAACAAGGCGAGTATCAACTGCAGTCATAAGACTGCAGTTTATCTAGTTTAGGATATGATTATTCATATCCTAAACTAGAGTCCTCAACACTCCTCAGATTGATTGTAGTTCCATGTCAATTAACAGTTCATAATTTTAATTTTAGCCTCGAGGAGTTGATCTTGTTTTAAGACTGTCCTCTGGGCTCTCTCTAATATAATAAGTGCAGAAGAAGTTGTTCCACCCCAAGCCTGGATACAGTAGTTAAGAATGGACTGACATAGTGCGAGGTATACTGTCTTCAATATGCTGCCATCGGTGAACTCCTTCATGTATGCATCATGTAAGTGACTTCATGGTATGCAGCAGCTTACGAACCCTGATTGAAGTCACTAATATATAATTTTTGAAGCTAAGATTCTCATCAATTGTTACTCCCAAGTATTTTACGGAGTCAACTCTGTGGATCTGGTCACAGTTACAATTTGAAGAGATGGTGAGACTGACACAGTAGTAATTACAGTGAACTTTGAGGCTTAGAAAACGAGATGGAGGTGGCTTATAATTAGATATTAATAGTTGTAATGACAATAATTATAAATAGATAATAAAGTTTTATGTGATTATAGGATATATTATGACGATGTTAATGAACGTAAGAAATTAATCAAATTAAATTAATGAAATTAAGGGAATCAAATTTGGAAGGCTTCGCAATATAAGGGGAAATTATATCATACAACGAGAAAAATATATCGTCACCTCATATTTAAAGCTAATAAGACATGAGATTATATATATAAATAATATATAAATATATATATGATTATGGGATACTGATTTAACATAGTGATTCAAGTAATGGGTAATTTAAAGCAGTAGATTAATTTCGAGCTGCTTAAATCACCTAAAAATAAACGACTATAATTAATTAGTCGTACATTTTAGTCGTCGTAGATCCAATAGATCCAAAAGAAAAAAATATTTTTTTATAAATTAGATAGAAAATAACATATGACATTAACATCCATCTTTTTTTTTATTTATTTATTGTTAAATTATTGTTTCAGTTTTGCAATTAAATTTTAATAAATAAACACACAGACCACTTGCCAGCGGATTATAAAATTACATTTTTTAAAATCTTTTATTTATATTATTGGTTTGTATTGAAACAATATATATTAAGGCTTCGTCTAGACGTTACCATGACAACACAATTTATAGTTTCACCTAAATTTATGACAGCAATATTTCATAAATACCAACAGACAAGGAGACGCATTATCAAATACAATGTACGATATAGGTCAACGGGGCATTAACAGTATCTATTTCAGGCGGATCGATCGTCCGACCTATTGCACTAAATACGATCTGAGTTTTCTGTGCGGGCCTAAAAATAATAACACACTGGGCCGTAGTTGGCACGGCGGTGCATTAAAAATGCAGGGGGAGCGAACACGCGAAGCTTAGATGTGGCGAGAGACCCGAGACACACGGCCTGGCTGCCTGGCTTAATGATGTGTGGTGTTTGTATGTATATAACCAATAATGACTTATATGATTTAAGGATATTGTTTTTGTAACTATTTGTATATTATATTCAGTGCAATTAGATTTGATCCATTTTATGGTAATTTTAAATATTTATTTTGCATATGGATAACTAGGTACTTCTTTTATTTAGTTACTAACAAATTCTTTAAAGGTGCTGATGCAGGCCGCCTTAGGTAGAAAAGAGGATGCCTGTACGAGGGCGTCGTGCGATCCGTGGCCATGTATGGGGCTCCCGTGTGGTCGCAAGACTGCGCGAGGTTCTGGGACGCTCCCCCCCATTCGACATCCTGGCCGACATTGTACGCGGCGACGTAGGCGTCGCGGCGTGTCGGCCGGGGGGGCGATGGGGGGAGCGCCCTGGAACCCGCGCACGAAGTGCCTAAGCGGGGAGTGGCACCGACGGATTGTGGCGGCCTGGCGTGCGCAGCTCGAATTACGGATCTGCGCGCGCCAGCGGGCCGTCGTCGGTGCCGTGCTCCCGCACCTCGAAGCTTGGCGCCGAGTCTTGGTCGAAGAGATCGGGCGAGATCTGTATCCGCCGGCATTGATTGAAAGGGGAACAAAAAAAAAGTAGAAAAGAGGATAATTGTGAATTCATCTCGATTTCTAACTCTAATTGTGAAATTATACCAATCCTGCAACTGGGAAAGATTTGCATAAAATGGCTGGAAGTTTTCAGACTAAGGTATTTTTTTTTGAGAAACATTCCCGAATATAATTAAAAAGTTTAGTTCACAGGTATTATGAAAGGACTTCTTTGTTAATAAGGGTATCAGCAGCAAAGGCAATGTCAGCTGTGGTGTCCTTGAGAGATTAGAAGGAGTTAAAAATCAGGTACCTTGCTTCGTATAAAAATTACACCAATATATACAGGCTTTCAAAATTAGTCAAATTATTATTTACATATTTACTGATATTAAACATAGCAGAAGCGTATTAATTCGACCTTATGTTTGTTACGCTATTACTCAACTTTTTGAATTAATTTTGATGATTTGGCTGTCGGACGCGGAGTGGGCGCTAGTCGCTATAAGCCGGCGGGGTCGTGATGGTCGTTCGCAAAGGTTCCCATGACCTCGTCAGGGCGCGATGTAGCACTCCTTCGGGATTGAGCTCTCGCGTCCAGGCGTAATCGGGGGGGGGGGGGATCGGTGAGGTTTGTAGTGGGTACGCCTACCCCCTTCTGGGGAGGAGAGCCCCACATAACCCCGACTCTCGGGGTAAGCAATTCAATGCATTTCCCTCATCGTAACAAAAAACAGGTTATCTTTTAAAGGCTTCATATAATTATTATCTGAAATTGAAATGAATTTTTTAAAGAAATACTACAAATAAAATAATACATTAATCCTTAAAAAAAATATACCTCATGTGTACAAATTCAAACTAAAAAGGGAACAATTATATTTTAATTACTTATAAGCAAAAGTTTTAAAGAAGCCTTAAAAAACTAATTGATAATTAAATATATATTTAATATTACTAAGCAGTTATTTATGACTCCGATTGCAAATATAACTGCTTATAAAATTTTAATGGACATTAAAATAGATGAATCGGTCTACTATATATTTGCGCGGAAAAAGAAGAACGTAAACAAATTATCTGAATAACGCGTGCTAACGTTATTAAAGCAATACAAAATATAAATAACATTATTTATTTTCGGGAAAATCTATATCACCGCGCAAGCCTGGACCGTATCTTATAAAGACGAGTGATATCAAGCTACAATACATTAATACAAATGGGCAAAAGTTTTGCAGACCGCGACACGTCCTCAGCGACCCTCCCAATCAATTAACGCAGGACTTTTGACCTGCTTGCGGCGGCGTCTGATCTGTCGCATCCCTTACCATCCCCTTTTCGGCACCCTTCTGCTTAACCCATCAATATAGGCCGGAGTCATTTCGATGTACTGCACCTCTTCTAGCGTATATGCTCTCTTTTATAAGGCAGATATGGTCTTCTTTATCACGTCAAGCTAGGGTCATTAGGACCAACAGCTTAGGCTGAGTTGAGCTGGTAGATCTTTCGGGTCGAACCACCTCGATGCGTCAGGAGTCCGACATAACCTTTCTAGACAGGAAACCTCTATCCGGCTCGAACAACCGTGATCATTCCCCTGAATGTCATCGATGATTATCAATAAATTAATTCTAAAACTGTAAAAGTCATTAGCAGCTAACAACTTAGGTCCACAGAAAAGCAATAACAAATGTGGATGAAATATTGACCGCTGTGCTGTTTAAACTTACAAGTTAATTCATTAATAATGTCCACCGTTGCATACGAGCCATATTCCCTGTAGTGTTCATATCGCGTGCCAGCGAAATATGTGTCACCCTTGTGTCACCTTTACAATGACATTTTGTTAAACGTAAAGCAACGTCTGACTTTTGATCCTTTGCTCCCGAGGGACTAATTTATGTCGCCGCGAGATTTGATACCTCTATTATTAAAGTCTCGAATGTTGTTTAAAAACGCGCAAACTTAAATCTAAACTAAAACACATATCAGGTTGTGGTGTATGTAAAGTAAAGCACGAAAGTGCATGAACTAACATTACGAGATATTTGGAAACACGCACACTGCAGTAGCAAACGCATCCATCCATACGCAGTGTTGCAGATCTTACCACTGCATACAGACAAACACATCTCGTGTGGGACAACACTTTGGATGCATGATACCAAAAACGCAAAATGCCTAGCCTAATTTGATCGTTTTCAGTAAAAAAAATATCCATGCATCGTGTGATTTTAACAACATATGGCATTAAACCTATTATTCACATATCCGGGTCTCCTTATATGACTGAGTTTATAAAAAAAAAGGACCAGCGTACACAACATCTCTGAGTGTGGAGAAAGCTACACGGTAATGCAAAGCAACGTCTCAGCTGTCACACGTATGACTGCATTTTTCTTCAAGTCGAAAGTTGTACTGGAGCAATGTAATAATTGCCTAATAATGGCACAAGACACCTTCCTGTAATCAACACTAACATACTGTTGAGTTTCTCTAGGACATAAAAAGCAAATGAATTTCAGATATTTATAGCTTTTTTTAACTAAATAAATAACAAGTAACTTTATAAATAATGTTTTGATTTAATTCGATTAGATAGGATTTTTTTTTGTAGCTGACAATAAATAACAAGCGTAAATCCATTTCTTTGGATGTCATTCTCTTAATGCTCTTTTAATGCAAATGTACGTTTCAACGGGTTTGATCGATTAGCTTATACTTACGGATGACAAGCTGATAAATATATTGGCGAATATTGTATACATTGAACATATTAATTCATATTTACGTTTATATGTAAATAACTACAAAGTATCTTAATAAACGTTGAAAGTCAGTTTTATTAATTATCTTTGAGTTTTTAAGTACAGGATAACAAAATACAGTCTTCGGAGACAATTAAAATTCCAACCTCTATCACACTTGAAGCTGTTACGTTAACCTCGTTTAAAACGGTTTTTCATAATAATTAGCAAACATAAACAATCCTACTAATATAATTCTTACCAATCAAACGGTTATTTAAATGGAAATTGTGAAGATCGCTTAGTCTCTCGAGAATAACGACCAATCATCAATATTGAATATTTCAGTCAATTTCTCTTGTAATGGAAAGGGTTCCTTGCTATTTATTAATGAACAAAATATAATTAAAATTGCAATCATTCTGGCTGACTACACAGTTCACTACTTCACTTTTCTAATTCATAAGTATTCTATATTTTATTTAATAAACACTGAACTAAATTAAGCATGTATTAAATGGAACCATTTCACTGCCTCTTGTAGTATCTGTACTTATTTAAATATTTTTTGCTGTATATTTTATGTTAAAAATGTTTCGTCTTATAAAGTGTACTGTTTAATATGAATAGTAAGTATATAATATATATATAGTAAGCAATTATCTGAATATATTCAAATTTCAAATGTTGTTCACTGTTAATAACCACGTATTAACATTGAAACTTGAAAATTATAATAGATTTTTTGGAAACTTGACTTAGAATAAAGCAAACTTGCAAATGTGTGTTTGTCACTTTCCATTTTATTTGAAAATGCATAAATAATAAAAAATTGCAAACAAAACTTTCGACATCTTAAACATTAGGCCGAATTATTTAATGCGCTACAGCACGCCCAAGTCTAATATTTTATTTACTTTTTTTATTTGTTTAGTAGTAATTTAGTTTTACACCTTGCAAGTGATGCCGTCTATATAATAAAAAAAAAATGTAATTTTTACAAATGAATAGGCATTTACCGGGCACCGCAGCGTTAGTAGGACTCCCACAACATGGGCAGATGATTTGGTGAAGATCGCAAAAAGGCGCTGGACGCTAGCAGCACACGACCGAGCCATGCCAGGTGATGATGATCATCACATAACTATTTTCATATGAATAGCTTTATTTGGCAGCTTATTTTTCTGGATATTAACTCCATCTTAAAACCTGCCTACAGCACTAAGGCGTCGGAATTAGATTGTGTATAATTGAATAAAATGCCCCCATTTCTCCCCCTCTGCTCTTAGGGCTTGAGGAAACGTATTCCTTATTTAGATTGATATCTCAAAATGCACATATTGAATTTACGCTTATATTTACGAAATATAAAGTAAGCTTTGATGGGTTTATTGATATAACTAAGTCTTATTCCAAATGCCGTAGATCTTCTCAATTTCAATACGAACTTGTTACGTTTGTGCGTAAAATAACAGACGACAAATATCGTTAGCAATTCTAATATCTTAATCTTTTAAACATGTATCTTATTACAAACGAGAGATTCACGTTACGTGCTTATATTTTCGTTGCTTGTCTGACGGTAGTTCTATTGTGTAAATAATGAAACTATTTCTTATCTAGATGAAAGTAATAAGAACATATTTTAATAGACTGGATTTGGGTCGTATATATTTCTTTTTATAATGCGTACTTTCTTTTGTTGCTAGTTATAATCAAATTCGATTTTGTTTTAATTGTTGGTGTGGTTTAAAGGGAAACGAAGTAGTAATGGTGAAATTTTATGAGGGCAACTTAAACTCCGATATATACAATAACATAATATTAGAAAATGAAATATGAAATATATATGATTTTTTTTTGTTTGGAACATTTTTAGTGCTGCAACCTCAGTTGGTCAGATTTTTTTGATTAGCATACGAAACAGGATCGATTAGCATCAAAAATTTTTTTTGTGAAAAATGCAAATTTTCCTGCTAACCGTACATTTTTTTTAATCTGTGGATGGGAGTGAAATTCTTTTGAAAAATTATAGATAGTCTACTAAGACAAATTTCTTGTAGCTGCAACGGTTAAGGTACCTCCCTTGGCTGCCCCATTGAAACTTTCCATCCTGTATATGTTAGAATTTGGAAACTGCAATAAAATGGCATATGCACTGCACTTTCTATGCGGCGTAACCTACTAGATATGGCATTTTTGCATAAAACTTTGAATAACGGCATTGACAGTCCTGAACTTCTCAGTCACTTCTCCATTAATGTTCCTGCTAGAATACCAGATATCCGTGTAGTCTATTAAGAAAAAAATTCTGTAGAACTAGAATGGGTTGCAATTCACCAGTTGTCCGTTTGGCTCGTCTTTACAACAGTTATGCCAAGAATTTGCCTGAACTAGACATAAACTTCCATAGCCTTCCTAAATTTATGAGACTCTTGAAATCTATTGACATTGACACCTCCTAATTTTAAGCATATATTATTATTATTTATTATAATTTCCTTAGCGTTTTTTTTTGTGCTTTGCGTTGTGTACTTTCTTTAGCGTTTTTTTTTCTATGTTACCTTTAGGAAATTATTTACGTATATTTGCATGCTGTGGTTACTTATAATTGTAAGTGCAGTTGGCTGAAGACCAACATTTTCACTGTTAACAAAGATTTATGTTTACTGTTACTTATGTTGGTGACCCTATTAATAAATAAATAAATAAATAAATAAATAAATATATACGATGTAAAAATAAAACATACTATTTTTACGCACATTTATTATAAATTAAGTATGAATATAAACTATTACTGTATCAATTTTTATTCCTTACGTCTTAAGCACAACATGTTTTTATATTTTTTAATACGTAGAAATTATTTATTTGCTTATTTGTCAATTTCCTTAGCATTTAATTTGTAGTTTAAGTATTTTTAATAAGCATTAATTATACAGAGTAGCTATTAGATTGACGTTAAACACAATTAGATTCATGTCATGCCGTGTATATAATGCGCTATTTCGAAATATGATTTCTTTTTAGATTGTTTTGAGGATTTTTGTCCCAACAAAAATATTTGTTTCCAAGCAAAAAAGTAGAAGAACTAAAAAATATTTTTTGGAAATGAATTCAGTGACTTTTACTTTTATAGATAACGTTCGTGTATTCGTTCGTATATCTTTGATGAAAGTTATAGAAATATCAATTGAAAAAAATGCGTTTAATAAGGCTACTCCTGTACCCGTGTGTATAGTATAAATTTAAATTTATAAATAATTACTGTCGAAATCCATTATAAAATAAGTAATATTCATTAACATTATTCAATACCTACAATATTAATTACAATGCGGATAAAAACAAAACAAATAATATATAAATATTTAATCATCAAAGAAAAAATTGATTTTGAAGAATTTCATAATTAATGTTATAATTTCAAATTTTTAAGAAATTTATGATTGTATAGTGTCGCAATAAATCTCATGTCTAATATTCAAATGAACTATTTACGCTATTTTATTTAATTACTCTATTTAAGGAAAGTAACGATCAATTCACCGCGCTGCCGCATGTTGAGACTGCAACACAGTTGTCCAGTCCATACCCAGCATCAATCAGACCTGACAGTTTCTAACTAAAGCAATCAAACTGTGAACGATTCAATGTTTGTAGATATTTTAACACAAATGTATTTGAAATAAAATTGGACAAACTGAATAGGTATGAACTATGTACGACAGGAAAACTCTGACCTTTCATGTCACTTGATGGTAAGTCACAAACAAACCAAACTTTTTTAAGATGATGGTAGCTAGCTAGATGGTCAAGAAAGTTCTACAACTAACGAAACAGAATAAAAAACCTTTGACTTATAATAAATAACCGGACAGTTTGAAGAGAATAGCGATAAACGTATTTAGGAAAAGTACAATTGAATTATTATTTGTAAAGCTGTATTTATAATATTAGGGATTTTTTAAAATAATATAATGTTAATAAACTGTGGCTATGTGATATTATTATTGACTTTATTTTTCTATATTATAACTTATTATCAAAAATGTAGCAATATGATTGACATATAGGTTATGTTATTGTTATTTTTTGACATAATTGGTTTGTAAAATTTGGAGTAGTAAGTTCTTGATCATTGACATTAAATGGTTATTTTAATATATATTCAAAAATTAATTACCTATTGCCATTGACATCTGTTATAGTACATTATGGTACAAGTGTGTAATATTGGTGATTACCGCTGAGGCGCATTGAGGCCCGAGCCGTCAGGCGAGGGTCTTAAGGAGCCGAGGACGGTAATCATCAATACACATGTGTATCATACAACGTTTTTCAACACACTTCTGAATAAAATAATACTTTAATAAAAAACCATTTTACATAGTAGATAAAAAGTTTATTTAGAGAAACAATTAGTAAATGTGCAGTTAGTAAAATTATAATTAACTATTTTTCTTCATAAATTGTATTTGTATCTTAATTAATAACTAACTAAATAACTTCAAAAGAGAAAACGAGACGAGTTGTGAAAAATGTTTCGTAATGGCGGGAAAAATTAATCAGTTTTCCTATGCGCGCACATCGGCCATAGACTAATAAATTTCGTAATGGCGGGAAAAATTAATTAGTTTTCCTATGCGCGCGCATCGGCCATAGACTAAAAAATGAGGTTTCTCTTTTTTTTGGGCTTTTCGCGGATAGCTTTTTAGCGCAAATGTAAGCGTAACTCAACCAATAATATTAAAAAAAAAGTACTATTACTCACTCGTGAATAATAGTAATGAAAAAGTCAAAGTTTGATTATAGGTGTCATTATGTGCCTAATTGCCATGGGATTAGAGCCACTTTATGAGGAAGTGTGTTGAAAATGTTATTTATTACTGTTAATTCTAAGAATAAATGGTCAAAGAAGACTAGTATAATATGAATTATGTTTAATCATTCAATTGCGTTATGTATTTACATGCATCCAATGTAAGCGAAATAAGTGATACTTTTTACAAATTAAGTATTTAATCTCATTATCTTTGAAAGTTGTAGAAAATTATCGCACGAAAATTTTAGACATTAGCATTTTGACAACTGACTTCCCGACCGAATTCGAAAACATAATAATGTTTTCGAATTCGGTAAATTCCTAAAAATGAAGAAGCATTATGTTTTTTTTTTTTATAATGGCGGGGCGTTGGCAATCGACACAACTTAAA
This sequence comes from Scirpophaga incertulas, assembly GCA_036419045.1. NCBI lineage: Eukaryota > Metazoa > Arthropoda > Insecta > Lepidoptera > Crambidae > Scirpophaga > Scirpophaga incertulas. The sequence continues at coordinate 9,445,892 of CM071641.1, forward strand.
AGGCAGCCCTTGTACAAATATTGCTTAATTGTAAACATTTTCTCATCCATACACGTCCATAAACAAAACTTTCTTTGAATTTTTTGCAAACCGCTTAACTAGTTAGTTTGATTTTACACCCTATTCTTTTTCAAATTATCCATTAAGTAATAAACAGTGCGTCTCGTATAAGCTGCAAGTCACAAGTCATCTGTTAAATTACATGACATGGCTCTACGTGCTATCTTCATTTTGCGAGATAAAACATTTTGCTTTCTGACAGGATTTTTTCCTTATTGCTTTGATCGCCTTTGTCGTATAAACACTGAGTGGACAGCCAGATCTTTTTCTGTCACAATCAGAGGAGGTTTCATTATACCTTTTAATAGTCCAGTAAATAAACATTAGTCTAAAGCCAAGCGAATTAATAGTTTTTAAAATTGTATATCTACTTTATCACCCCACCTCATTTTAACATCACAAGAATATTGGACTACTGATTGCCGTTAAAATAAGCAAACATAATGAACATTCACACAAGAATGAGAGATTCCAAATTCAAATTCAAATTTCAATTCCATATTAATATGTTGATAATTTTTAATTGTTTTAGTATTGATAGGTTGACGAAGTATATTAAACGCTTCGTGCATTGCGATAAACTTAAGAATGCTTCAACTTAGGCAAGTCAATGTATTCATAAATATCAGATACATCTAAAGCTGACCTTCGATGTCTAATTATTTTGTTGTTTTAGTTGAAATATAAATTTACCACACTAACCATTTATATTAGATTCAAACAAACTCATTAGGTAGGTATTGCCCTTCAATTGGACTTTGTTCGGTATCTAAACAAATTGACTATATGCGACGGGCTGACAGAGCGTTACTTACAAAGACATTGAAGAATACGACAAGCCGAAGGTTTGCCCATCCCAATTAAGGGATAGCTGTGACCTTTACATTGCTGTCGTTTCGAATTGTCAATTTATTGTACAAGTACATTTTACAAAAAATAAAGAATGCCCGTTTTCAGTCTGGTTTATTCACTTACAATAGTTATATGCTATTTTATTTGTTGTATATTTATTTGGGAAACTGCGGTAATGGCAATCTATTGCTGTATCTTTACATAGTATAAAACAAAGTCGCTTCCCGGTGTCTGTATGTATGTATGTAGCTATGTATGCTTAAATCTTTAAAACTACGCAACGGATTTTAATGCAGTTTTCTTTAATAAATAGGTATATTCAATAGGAAGGTTTATATGTATAAAACATGCACAATGTAGTAGTGGAGCACTGACAATTTTTGAGATTTCTAATGTGATGTCGTAAATCAACTCACTTTTTTGTGCTTATATTGCAAACGCTGGCCAAACCCTACGAGATTGGTCAAAATGATGTACTACAGTATTGTACAACTTACAAAAGTCCAGTCGCTAGTGCTTTATAAATTAATTTTTCAGAATTTTCCAAACGGAGTGAGATTTACCTCATAGTGCACAGGAAAAAGCTATTATGTATGATTAAGTTACAGTTTGGGCATGTGAAAATTAACAAGAGTACTATCTATGAAACTTTACATGATGATCTTCGGACAGCCTTTACGTCATTCGTTGTTGCAGCGGTTGTTGTAGTGCAAATGTAAAACTTGACGTGTTGCTGACCGTACATATTCTTTTTACAATTAGTTTAGACCCCTAGGGGTCAATGACAACCTGCAAGGGGTCTAAAAATTTGGGGGTCCATGAAGTGAAAACGGGGGTCCACGATATCTCAACTACCGATGTGCCGAGTACAGTTTGACTGGACTGGACTCGCCTACCCGAATACCAATATATTTTTATTCGAGTACGCCGGACTCGAATCCGGTACTCGAGTCAGGAAGAATCGATTCGTACTCGCTAACTCGATTCTATTTACACGAGCTTTTTTTTTTTTGTTTCCCTGAGGTAAGTAGCGGGTCTACCCAAAACCGAAAAACATGGCAAACAGTCTACGACACCAAAAAGTTTGGGAACCTCTCAATTAAATGAATACAAAAAAGCCTTAATCTTTAATTGCTTGCGTTAATATTGATCATGTCTCTAAATCTCACAAAATGAATTATTATTTCATGAAAGCATTCATAGTCGTTTACAAACTAGTTTAAACTGCACCCTTATTACTATCGCAATACATTTATCAATAACACACTTTCAAAGATAATTATTGTATGCACAACGTGATACAATTTCAATACAAACGAGATATAACATTGATAGAAACGCAATAAAATGTCGATACTACATTGATAAACCACGAAACATTTGCGATGGAACTGCGATACAACATTGATACTGAATCGAAACAAGCACTATTATCATCGATGCAAACTTTATTCAAAATCGAAATGAAATTGATGTAATTATTAAGAACAATATCTAGGAAATGAAGTACGTACGAGTACATTGTCTTATTATACATATTCCTCCAATATTACAAAAATGGTTCTTGAATCGGTTGCTCATAAGCAGCTCTATTCATTCCTCGACTCCAACTACCTTCTCTGTCCCTTCCAGTCTGGCTTCCGACCATCTCACGGTACAGTTGGTGCTTTGCTGAATGTTACTGAAGACGTTCGGTTAGCTATGGATAACACCAAGCTCACGATCTTAGTTCTGTTGGATTTCAGTAATGCATTTAACTGTGTTGACTTCGATATTCTCCTTGCAACCCTCCGTTCGGCAAATATTTCGAAGGCTTCACTTGATTGGTTTTCTTCTTACCTGTATGGTCGTCAACAAAGCGTTAGGCTTAATGACATCTCATCTTCTTGGTCTAATTTAACAGCTGGTGTTCCTCAGGGAGGTGTTTTGTCCCCTTTACTCTTTTCTATATTTATAAACAATATTTCTTCTATTATCACTTCCTCTTTCCACCTTTACGCTGATGACCTGCAGCTGTACAGGCACTTCGAAACTTCAAACGTTTCGGATGCTATTTCTGCAATCAATGCTGATCTTTATGTAATTAACAAATGGGCAACATCTTTTGGACTTATTATTAATCCTAACAAATCACAAGCTATGATTATGGGTAGCAGCAGACTGAGGACTAAATTAAACATGGAATCGGTCCCTTGTGTCATATATAATAGTGTAGTAATCAAATATTCCAATACCGTAAAAAACCTAGGTCTCATAATGGACTGTAACATGACCTGGGCTGCACACATTAATGAAATTAGTAGGCGAATGCATCATTCTTTTCACTCTCTCAAGCGGCTCCAATATTTTCCCGTTCAAAACAAAGATTATGCTAGCGCAATCCTTACTACTTCCCATTCTCGATTACGCAGACGTCTGCTATTTAGACGCAACAGAAGAGTCGTTAAACAAATTGGAACGCCTGCAGAATTTAGCCATTCGATTCATCTTTGGTCTTCGTAAATATGACCATGTCTCCCAATTCCGAACGCAACTAAAGTGGCTTCCTATTCGGCTTCGGCGTAATGTGCACATCCTTTCTTTTCTTTACAAAATTTTGAAGGATCCCCAAACTCCTGCTTATCTCCGCTCCCGCTTCCAATTGCTACCTCCTCCTAACCGTCCTAAACGTTCTTGTATAACAAGAATGCTTGAGCTTCCCGTTACTAACTCCCGTTTCTTCTTTCACTCGTTCTCCGTTCATGCCGCTCAACTTTGGAATAAACTCCCAACTAATATACAAAACTGTCCATCCATATTTTCGTTCAAACGTCAGCTTAAAAATTATTACCTTTCGCAAATCAACACATAGGTAACGTATGTCATTATATTTCAACAACTCCATCGTTTTGTACTGATCTGTAAATTTTTTATATTATTCTTATTATTATTTATGTAATGTGTATGTAATATATCTATTAATATTTATATATTTGTGTTTAATATTTATGTATTAATAATTATGTATGTATTATATCTATGATATATATGTAAGTATGTATACACTGTATAGGTGTTATCTTTTAGATATACATATTGTTAAAATAAATATTTAATTAAAAATTAATACTAGATTTGAATACACTTGAGTCATCTCACCATTCTACTACTTCCACTACTTAGGCTGACTGGAAGAAATCTCTTTTAGAGATAAGTCCACCTTTTGTTTACTTTAGTCTTAATAACAATATGATTTACTACGTGTACAATAAAGTGTATAAATAAATAAATAAATAAAATGGCCCTTATTACTATATCCATAAACTGTTTCTTAAGACATTTTCAATTGTAGCATATGTTAGTGTCGTCTGACAAAGGGAGTTAAATTATGTAGAGCAAAGTTATTATAACTTAATAAGTCTTTGAAATTAAGTTAGAACTTTATTCCGGTACAAACGAGATCAGTTATACGGTTTGAAATACGGGCCGTAAGTTAAGAATTCTTTAATTATGTGCCCGGGAACCATCCTCTAGTATTCAGAGGAAATGATTAATTTTATTCGTACACAATAGAACCCTCCGGACTTACGATAATGAATTCGGTTGGTCGAGTGGTTGACCACATAATGAGGAGTAAATATGCAATATATTGCCGTATCAATGTTTGAATAAGCATTGTAATAACACGACAATTAAGTTGTATGTATTGGTTGTTTTTTTAGGAATAAGTCATGGACGTAGAAATAAATATTTTTTTACTATTACTACTACTATTTGCCTTTACTTATTTGTACATCTTAATTGTAAGTTTAATTATTTTTTTCCTTTATTTTAACCCTACAGTAAATTTAGATTATTAAAGAATTTCACAATTTGTTTATTTAAATCAAAACTCCAACTTTAAGTTGAATTGTAATATTTTAAGGGGATCCTCAAATAGAGACTCCCATATAACTGCAGGTGCTCCTCAACGTTGCGGTAATTTTAAATGTCCTTTTTTTTTCACCGGGATACAATAAAATATAAACGTGTAAGAAATATTTATATGACTAGAATGAATGATTGGATGAGAAAGGACTTAGGATACTTTCTTGAATAGTTTTGCCAGTGAGGCTATGTTAGTATTATCTATACTAATATTATAAAGAGGAAAGATTTGTTTGTTTGTTCGTTTGTAATGAGTAGGCTCCGAAACTACTGAAACGATTTCAAAAATTCTTTCACCTTTGGAAAGCTACATTATCCCGAGTAACATAGGCTACTTTTTATCCCAGAAAACTGGACAGATCCCACGGGATGCGCAATAAAGGCATCGCTCATAAACTACTGCACAGATTTTCATGCTGTTGTCATCAATAGATAGAGTGATTTTTGAGCAAGGCTTTGCGGTATTTTTTATCTCGGAAAAACGGATAGTCCCACGGAAAGCGCGATAAAACCTTCGCGCCATAAACCAACTTCCGCGCATATGTAGCCGTGGGCAAAAGCTATGAACCTTAACCCTCTATAGACCCAATCCCGAAATCCACGCAGGCGAAGCCGCGGGCAGAAAGCTAGTAAACAATAAAAAAGATTGTAAAATAAACAAATAAGATCCTTGCTTTAGGTTTTAATTAAAAATATACACATATATATATAATCATGCTTATTCTTCCTTAAAGGTTATCCAGAAGTCGAATTAAACACTACGGGCAAGTGTAATAGGAAGCGATCTTAATTCCCATCAGCATCTATACCGATCACCAATAAGCTTCCGAAGTTAGTTAGTCTGGCTGGGCACCACCGCTCGTGATTGGGCCATTGTGCGCATAGTAGAAGGCTCCTGCGTCTGCCTCCTTCCTACTCCATCCATCCTAGTTCTTCCCAGAACGCCAGCAGCCGCCGTGGGCTGCTGCATGCTTCTGGCAGGGACGCCGGGGAATGGAGAAGTTTCTCCCGTTGGTCGGCCACACTTGCACATTCCATAAGAACATGCTGTGGCGTTTCCTTAGCCTCCATGCACCCTCTGCACAAGGGGCTGTCTGTTATACCAATTATGTACAGGTGTTTGTTTAAAAGGCAATGTCCAGTCATGACTCGAAAGGTCATAGCAACCATAGTTGCTATGACCTTTCGGATCTTGTCTCTCTTTAGTTTGATAAGGGAACGTGCAAGCTTCTTGGAAGGTACCGGGACTGCTTCCTTCGTTCGCTTCAACCCTTCCTATGAGGAACTATACCTAAAAGAATGGATAGCTAATCCATTCTTTTAGGTATAGTTCCTCTGTGCTATTGCGCAGCCAGGTTTTTACTTCTGCCTGTGGAATGGGCATTAGGGGTTCTAGTCCATACACTTTCGGGTTAGAGCTCCTTTTTGCCAACTCATCTGCCGCGTCGTTTCCGAGTGAGTCACTGTGTCCTTTTATCCACTGCAGGGTTACCCGGTTTATGTCTGCAACGGCTTGGAGCGTATTATGACACTTCAGTATAAGGACAGAGTTGATAGTATTGTTTTGGATAGCCTATAAGGCCGATGCGCTATCGCTATATAGCTTCCGAAGTTACTATTACAATTAATAATAATGTATATTCATAAAATATATTTATCTTATTAAATTATCTGTGAATACAGACAATGTATAATTTCCACTTGCCAAACAATTAAAATAAAACTTATGATATATTTACGAGTATTAATAGTATTAATTCATTACAAGACTCGCTGTTCAAGTGCAAAAAAGTAAATGTCGTTGTCCTAATCCAAGGTGAACTGTTAATTTGGTGAAAATCATGATGACCATGGATATTAGCAGCGAAAGGCCGATCGGTGCGGAATTGTTTGAGGTAGACCGCTGGAAGAAAGACAAGTCCCACACCAAAAACCACAGCGTCTGCCTTTCAAAAGTCGGTAAATAAAATCAATACAACGAAATTGAATTGAAATTCACTCATCAATACGCAGTTGATAGTGTACAGTATAAGAGAAACAAACATTAACTAATATAAAGTTGGACGAAAGCGAAGTTCAATCACAGCTCGTGTTTCGATTGCTGTCTGTGCTAGCCGCGAAATTTCGCAGTTTGCTTGTAGTAGTGATTAATAGGAAAGTTTTGTTTGACCACGCGAGCAAACCACTGCAATGATTGCGTAGCTCGCCGCGTTTGGGTTATTAGTTTGTTCGATAGATTATAAAGACCAATAAGACATTCGTGCATAGCTAATTTCAGAACTTTAGATTATTTGTTACATAAATTATTCATTTATTGTTTTGAGAGAAGTACAACTTTAAATTTACATTGATTATTCTACATTTTAATAAGTGTAACTATGCGGGGTTGTATTTTTATAAACCATAGGGACTCATATGGGCAGGAGTAGGACGAGCCTACACTAATTATATTAAGGTAATAAGGCTTTACTCAACGTAGCTCGTAAACAAAAACTAAGTACTTTAAACAAAAATATTAAATATAATTTTTCTAATGTATTTATTATCAACAGCATTATTACCAATATAACAATAGAAATATGATCTCTAATTAGCTGGAGCAAATTGACAGTGGAGTTCAATGGCTATTGCTGAACAGTGACCACCTGTCATAAACCTGGATTCTGTCACATGCCTATAGATCTTGTCATTATCTTAGTTTTTGTCCTTTGTTATTCTAGAAGCTGTCAGTTTGATATATAATCTCAAAAAAATGTCACACAATTAATTCTACAAAAATAAATAACATTTCTTATTTTGCCTAGAATGCGTGATTTTCCGTATGACAGATTCATGAAAGTTCAAAACTTCTCCTTGGTTGGCGTAATCATCATCCGTACACTACGTCCCCCATTCCACACCGCACTAAGAAATTCCAAGATTCCTTCTTCTGCCGTACTTCCCGCACTTGGAATTCTCTGCCTGCGTAAGTGTTTCCTACATCCTACAACATGGGTTCCTTCAAAAGAGGCGTGAAAAGGCATCTTTTGGGCCGGCAGGGATAGGGCAGGTAGGAGAGTGGAGTAAAGTCACTATCCTATCTGTCATCTCATTTGGGCCTCTTTCACCGCTTAACATCAGGCGGGAGGAGGTCATCTGCCCCGCCTAGCATATAAAAAAAAATGTTTGCTCATTAAACTTCATAGATTAAAAGTGTTTATAAAATGCCATAGACTATAAGTAATACTTAATCTTTGTATTATTAAAAATCTGTCCAATTATGGAATGATTTGCTTCTCATTATTCGAAACGCGAATTCGGTGGTTTCCTTTAAGTCACAAGTAAATACGTGTTATTTGCGATCAATTTCAGTTTATTTAATGTTAGTTCATTTCATGTATCCATGTTCCTAATCTTATTTACACTTAGATTTCATCTCATTATTTTCATATTTTTATGGATGCCTGGAAGAAATTACTGTGTAGTTACGCCGCCCTTTGCTATATTCGATACTTTTTGTGTTGTATTTAGTCACTTTAACAATTTATTAATTATAGTTGTATACAATACATACAAAATATCAAATGCGTACTTTCAAACAATCGATAAAATTCGAAAAATATTGTTTCGTGACAAATAAACATATGAACATGACATTGACGTTTCCTTAAATAAAAGTGTCACCTCTAATAGGCCAATAATATTTTCCTTGATTTGGAATTGTTTTCTTTTATTTAATTAAAATTTATCAGAAAATCCCTCATTCTTAACTATAAAACAATCACATACAAGATTTAATCAAATTCGTCACGAGACTTCGGGCTCTAAGTGCTTATCATCAGGCTAATCTGATGATAAGCACTGATGATAATAGGTTAAAAATTTTGTGAGCGATTTGTTGAAGCTGGTAGCTATATTGCACTATAAACGCGTTATCATGAATTGTTTCTTTGGTCATGTGACGAGGGCATATCTTATTCATTAGAAGTTAACTCGGTAAACTTGAAACATCTCACAGTCAATAAATAGACACGAGCTGTCAACTGCGGACGACGGCGGAATTCCAAATATAGTATTATTAAATAAATACGTAGTTTTATTCTTTTATGTTATGCGATTTCGAAAATCTGATATTTACCCTGCTATTTTTGACGAAGACCAACCATTTTTTAAATTAGTTCAATTGTTCTTGAGTTATAAATTTTGTAACTAATACCAATTTTTTTTAATGTAATAATACTAGCTGACCCATGCCCACTTCGTTAGGCATAATATTAATATTTTTTTTTAGTACAGTGTTATGTTTTAATTTCTACTTTCTACTACTGTAATATTATAAAAACTACTTTTTGTAACTTAAATATAAAAGTTAGATATACGCTGTCGTTGACTTTTTTGGAAGCATTTTCAAGCTCCACATCTTTTCTCTAGAACTCAAAAATATATCTTTCATAGATAAGGCAGCGTTCGTAAGAAACGCTTTCATTCGACCGTTTTTTCTCCGATTTACTTTGCAGAACGAACTACCACATAAAATCCTTTTTATTTTTTCGTTTTTTTATATAACCTATGACACTTAGTAATAATGTGGCTTTCTATTGGTGAAAGAATTTTTAAAATCGTTCAGTAGATCCCGAGATTATCCTTTACAATTGAACAAATATACAAACACACAAACTTGACTTCTTTATAATATTAGTATAGATGTATCCTACAAATTGCTATTTTGTATGGAGATTTTGAATAATTTCGCATTTTGTACTGTTTTCTTTATATACGTATTAATCAAGATATGAGATAATTATTGACAAAGAATGGTAAACAAATATATTATTAAGTGTCACAGATATCTGTCAATAGACATTAAACTAGATTGATAAAAATATATTTAAATAATTGTTTTCAGAATATTTCAGCAAATAAAGTACAAAATTCCGACAATAGTTAATAAATAATGACTAATAGATAAAACCATTACACGTTATACATATAAAGATTATACTATGCACATTATACATATATTCAATTATTTGTAATGAAATAAAATCGTTCTTCGAATTAATTATAATTCGAAGCAATTAACAAAATAACAATTTTAGCACAGCAAAACAACAAATGATTACATGTATTATTTAGCGGATCAAGCATATACAGTATCGCGTAGGCCTTTTGTGTCGGCAAATTACACTGTTTACTTGCCAACCTGCGACTGGTTCGTGACAAAAGATAAGCAGCGCAAGTATTTCTGTATTGAGCGTGAAGGAGCTTTGTGCTTAAAAGCTCCGAGAATTTTTATTAGCGACTCAACATAGCTAACAATTGTGAGGTTTAATATCGCAATGGCATTCTTACATTTCACGCTATACCTTAATGATGAATTTATGTATTAGAATGTTGCTTTTTCATGTAATATTGTCAATTGACTAAATCTACTGTTACTAAAAAACTAGTTCTACACTTTTTCTAGCTAGTGGTTAGTACACTGGTTTCAAAGTGTAGCCATCTCTGAGGTCCCGGGTTTGAATCACGTTAGGGGCAGATGTTTGTGTAATGAATGCGGGTATAGTCATGATTGTTAATATATATTTATATCAAAAACATTTATATATAAATATTATAATATATGTATGTCTATCCGTTACCCTAGACCCCATAACACAAGCCTTACAAAGCTTACTTTGGGCTAGGCTAAATGGTGTAAGTGTTGGGTCGGGTTTTTTTTTGTTCCCCTGAGGAAAATGCAATAAGTTGCATACCCCGGCTATGGCGAGCCAGCGGTTATGTGGGGCTCTCCTCCCCAGAAGGGGGAGGTCTACCCACTAAAACCCTCAGGGATGGTCTTCCTCAGGCATGTAGGGAGCCCCCGGGAACGCGAAGCGACTTCCGGGAACCCCCAGCCTCTGCTCCCCTGCCGATACAGGGGAGCCCTCCTCGGGGGAGGCTACAATACTTCCCCCGATCTCCACCACCGACGACGCCCCCCGGCCACGGAAGGGGCGTGGTCCTGCTCGGGTTGCCGCGGCGGCGCTGCAGCTGTGCTATCGAGCCCGGCGCCGCCTTCTTCGAGCGAGTCGAGGTCAGATGCGCAGTGGTGGCAATGTGGTGGCAATGTGGGCAATGAAATCCACAAAAGAACCAAAGACACCGACATAGATCGAAGAATTGCGAACCTTAAATAGTATTACAATACCTAAATTAAATAGAAGTATAATACTACTTTTAAGCTTTGTACTACTTTTACCATTTGACGACCTCCATAGTCGAGTGGATAGTACACCGGTTTCAAGGTGTCGCCATCTCTGAGGTCCCGGGTTCGAGTCCCGGTGGGGGCAGATGTTTGTGTGATGAATGCGAGCATTTGTACCTTAGTCATGGTTGTTGATATATATTTCAATAAAAATTATTTATATATGTATAATATATGTATGTCTATCCGTTACCCTAGATCCCATAGCACAAGCTTTACAGAGCTTAGTTTGGGCTAGGCTAATTGGTGTAAGTGTAAAAAAAAAAAAAAAAAAAAAATGTGTCGATCCCTCACGTCCTATTCGACACAGATACTCACCGAAGCAGCCGTGCCGGTGAGTATCTGAGTCAATCGGTAGGTGACCTCTTCCTTCCCGTGGAGCCAAGCTTCGAGGTGCGGGAGTACAGCACCAACGGCCCGCTAGCGCGCGCAGATCCGTAATTGGAGCTGCGCACGCCAGGTCGCTACAATCCGTCGGTGCCACTCCCGCCTTCGTGGTGCACCCTGAGCAACGATGATGGCTAATAGTCTGACAGAGGGCCCCCCGAGAGGGGGAGCGTGGGATGGCCGGGTCCAATCTGGTCGGCCGTTTGAAGCGGCCGGTAGTGGACGGGCGAAGCCCCTTCTTCTTTAAGAGGGAGGTGGTTGTCGTCCAGGGAACAAATTTTGGGTCGATGAATGGCAGAAAATATCCGGCGGCCATCCTCGTGGTGGCTTGGTGCGGGCGTGGTAGTGTCCGCGAGGGTTCTTATGGCTTCGTCAGCTCTCGGGATGACGCGCTCGCGCCCAGGCGTAAAGGGGGGATCGCTGAGGTTTTTAGTGGGTAGGCCTCCCCCTTCTGGAGAGGAGAGCCCTACATAACCACCGGTTGTGTAAGTGTTAGAAGTATAATAAAAAAAATACTCTAGTAGATACTTTTATCAGTCTGTACTATTTATTAATAATAGAGCTGCAAGTGTGTGCTGTTTTTACAAATTATTGAATTTACATTTCTGAAATTATAAATCAGAGTCAATGACATATGATTCTAAAGACCCATACCAGGCATCGCTTAAATTTGACGTATACGAGTATCAAAAAATATTTACTATTAAACTTTCTTATAAAATTCATTTTTTCAACTTTCACTTGCGAGAATTAAATACAAGAAACATTTATCACACTTGTGGATTCATTTAACTTCATTGTATGTGAAACATCATAAACATGAACCAAGTCCCTAAATATAGCAACGCCGACCTGCCTGAAATTTATTGCAGAGAAACGCAATAAGATCTTTATACTCGTATTTCTACGTTATGTTGATTTGGCATACATTTGTGCTAACACTCATCATCAAAGCTCATACACGTTCCCGACAAAGGGTACACAGCCTAATAACCCTTTTAAAAAAAAAAGCCTAATAACCCTAACTTAGAAAAGGTTCTAAGTTAGGGTTATTAGGCTTTCGTCAACATCAATCTTGTCACCGTCCGAGTGCCGAATAATAATTGTAAATATGAAACTACAAGAATGAAAACAATAATCAATATTTTTCGTTTTTCAATTTTTATACTTGTTTATAACTTGCTTGTTTATACTTGCTTATAAAGGTAACGGGTTCTTAATATTATTATCCATAACTTATGATTAGCAGGAAAAAGAAATTCTGTATTTATTTTGTCCTCCAAGTGTTCTTTTAAAACACGCAGAAGAGAAACTCGCCTTGCGCTTCGCGGTGTAACACCACGGTCGTATCCCCAAATTGCTTTGCACACATGCGGTAATTAGTCTAACTTGTTCGCTGACTGTCCGAAAAGCCAATCAAAAGACGGAGCCGGACTAGCTACATCCATCTGAAAAACAGAAGATGTCCGGCTAAAGCTGAACAAGCGGAAACCGTTTAAATATGCGACAACAGTACAGGCCCGGCGTAAAATTTCATGAAAAGTAGCAATATGCGGTGGATAGAAGAGTAATGATTTCAGCAAAAAGAACAAATTGTATTAGTTAATATTGTTGATGTTAATACAGCATAAATTTTATTATTATGAATGTAAAATCGAGAGCAGGGAATTAAAGTCATTAAAAGTCCTTTTCGCTTTACTACAGATGTATAGTACATTCTTTGTATACGCGTAGTAATACGGCCCAGTAATACGCGCAATATAATTTTCAACCCAAAAAAAAGCTTCAAAATAACGTACACACTTTAAATTACGTAAAATTGTAATCAATCACCGGGATAATTAAATGTCCGCACTCATGTATCATAATCATTTACGCAGTAAACAGGACTAGCATTTCAGATTTTATAAGTAAGTTACAACATATACTGTTTAAAATTCAATAAAGATGTATCTATTTAATACAAATCAGCATCAAAACTTACTCGTGCTCAGATATTAATATATATATATATCTCATTTCTTTTCATACTATTATATTTAGAAGACTGAGAATTACTAATCATTATCTAATTGTCACTGTTATTGTTTCTCAATGTCTACAGTATAAATAATTATATAACACATAATCATTTCTTTGCTTACGAAAAGAGAATGTTGAAACCTATGTTATTAACACAACGCGTGAACTCGGAGACTCGGTTTTTATATTTATGTCAACTTGATTCTATTCATTGCCATAAATTCAACGGACGACCTAAAAATATTTCACGCGAGAGCGACAGAAATTTAGATGAGAACGTATTAGTTCAATGTTTGGAGAGTATTCAAAGTTACGTGGATGTCCAGGAATTAGGGACTTGTTCAAATACAATATGACAGTGGAAGTAGTGAAGTGATAAGGTTGTGTATTGAAAACTAAGATAATATATATAAAATAATATAATGTAAACCACATATTTAATAATTAATATTATAATGTAGTATGTATAATACAAAAGTGAAACATAATACGTAAAATATATAAATAAATAAAATAAATAACTCGGTGAATACAGAGAAGAACTATTGAATATAAGATACAATTAAGTGTTGATAAAAGTAATATTTTTTAAACTGACGTTTAAACGAATATATTTATGAGCAGTCTGGATGTCTGCTGGTAGTTTATTCCAGAGTTGAATGACACATGACATTTTTTTTATGGCATAGGGCAGCAAAGGAGCATTGCCGGCCTTTTAAAAGGGAATAAGGGGAGAAGGGGGGGTTGGGCCTCCGGTACCCTCACTCGCTCGGCAAAACACAGCGCAAGCGCTATTTTACGCTGGTTTTCTGTGGGCCGTGGTATCACTTCGGTAGAGCCGGCCCAATTCATGCTGAAGCATGGCTCTCCCACGGTAAATGTGTGTTGTGATGGTATACTAGAAGGAGAAAAATACTTGCAAAGAGACATGGGGTGCATCCTATGCTTCGTGAAAGTTTTAATGCCACGGGTTCAATTTCCGCACGGGACAAATATTTGTACGACCTACAAAAATTTGTAATGGTCTGTGGTATTTATAGTTTGTGATAGCACCCACGACGATACAAGATAAAAATCTTAGTGTGGGGCGACGTTATTAAAAAAAAATGATGGGTAAATTAATAAAAGAGGAAACAAAGATTTTTAAATATGTCGCATGCATATTTCTACTTTTGTTAATATTTTTGTAAGAATTCCAATGGACATCTCACTAGAAAAACAAAATATTCAGAGAATACATTAGCTAGCAGATTAGTTCACATTGACAGACCTGTCTAATTGTACTATCAATAGACTTTCAGTCTAATTGGGAACAGGCCCTGTTATTAGCATTCTAGGGGTAGACTCCGAGAGCAGCCTCTGGATAAGGGAAGATTCCGCTGAATTTCCAGCTTGATCGAATGATAATAAGCACATAAAGAAACTACAAAAGTTTGTTCCAATCTGGTTGTTTGAGCATTTGAGATTTCTGTTTGTAACTACACCCAAGACACAGAATAAAAATCCTTGTGTAAAGCGACTTTAAAAGAAAACTAACTATTTGAAGATCGCGAGACTTTCAATTTTGTTCTATGAAGAAGAACTTATTAAAAATTGTTTCAAATGTAATAAAAACACTTGCAACAATTTTTCAATAGTTGAACCAAAAATATTTTTAGTTTTTTTTCTATAAATTTAATATTAATTATGACAAACCAACAAACGTACAATAATATGTATACGTATATATACAACAACCTGTATGTAAATGACAAATAGAGTTCTTTGCATGACCAACACCAATAAATGTACAAGGAACAAATACAATAGCTTTTAAAATTATTATCAATTCATATTCATGTTCAGATGTCTGTTGATTAAAAATTTGTGTCATGTCGTGTCAACGTGAAGTGTCATGTCGTGTCAAAGTGAAGTGTCATGTCGCCGTCAAATAGATACGTCATTAAGACTTTTTGAAAGTCTACATTTATTCGCCTTTAATAATTATACTTAAAAATGTCTCACAAACATTATAAATAGAAGCTGTGTAGATTAATATTAAACATTTGTTATACATAATAAAGTAAGAAAACAAATTTAATAACTTCGAATTGATTACTTCGAAATGGATACATTTTTTTGTAACATAAGAAAAGAAGAGGTACTTTTAATATCAAGTACAATAACCTATATATAAAACGTTAAAAGCTACACCGGATAGGATGTTCTCATCTCTAAGCGTGTTCTCTACATTCCGCTCCCCGTGTCTTCTCTTATAGCTCAACATCATCCCGCTTACTTATGCCCTCATATATACAACAAAGTACCTGAATTACGCCACATCGTGAGCTCTTAAGGCTTTCATCTAAAAAACGAATAAAATAATGGTTGCTTTCTACTACATATGATGAAATTGAAGCTCTAATTTTGTTGTCTATCTATAAAGTGAATATATATGGTACATTATTACAAATTTATAAAAACCCCATGGTGTTTTTATAAGTGTGGTGATGATTTTATGATTGTATAATCATATCTGTTTTTTTTTTATTATTATTACCACTTCGTTGTAATAAATTCATGACATAGTGAATTTCTTCATTCATAATGCGATCATCTTCACTATTGTGTCACACCTCAGGTTCACAAGATGCAGGCTTTTGCCCAGTTTTTAAGCTTATTATGAAATTCTGAGTTACTATTGTTATAGTGTTAACAGGGCTGGCTTTACTATGTCAGCATGAGCTTGACACAACTACATGTTGATCTTAAGCCGCTCCTTATTACTCCTTTGCGTAATACAAATGTTAAGCTGGACTTTTTTCTGACTATCAAGAACGACCGTCGACGGTCCCGATTACAATCCAATTGATAAAATGTACATATGAATTTCGTGTTTCACATTTCATATATACATATGTACATATTCGGACATATATATATATACATCTGTACATATCGAAACTGTACATATATACATATGTACAGTTTGAATAGACTCGTGCCCCTAGTTGGTGACGGATATTAGCTATGGTAATTCTTAATATACACGAATATAGAATATAATTTATCATTTAAATTGATTTAGATATTATTAAGTTATAAGATATGTAATCACATAACATGTCTTTATTACATTTATAAAAAAACATATATTTTCAAATATCCCCCTTAATTTTTTAAGCGAGTGGAAATATTGATAAATCATTTCCAGTATGTGAACCACTGTTTTAATACTTTTAAGATATTTGTGATTATTTATGACACCTTATTTTTGAGATGATCTTGTGAAAGCAATAGATGATTAGCTGTGATATTCCACAAATCGCTTAGATATAGCCTACTTTATTTTAGAACTTGACTTTGATGTTTGCTTAAGATGTCTAGACTCAAGCTCCGTCCAAGCCATGTCATATAATGAAATACTTTATTTGTTTAGGAATTTATACTTCTATATAATTATTTGTATAATTATTTGTTTAGGAATTTATACTTCAATGGGTCAATCTGAAACCACTTCTCTCATATTTATTATATTGGGACTATTTTTTGTTATATATTGCGATGATTCGGAAAGAAGATATGAATGGAAAGAGTTACTGAGGTTCTTCTTTCTATTCTTGTTCCTTTTCTATTTCTATGTGTCATCTAATTTTATAAATTCATTTTAATTTTGCAAAGGACAATTAGCATAGTATTTTGATTATTTGCCATTAATATTTTGTGTTTGACACGATATAACATGGCTGGATTATTCGAAGTACCTTAATAATCATGAGCACAGAAGAAATACTTAATTTACGAGCATTTATAAAAACTGATCCTCAGTATTCATAACAAAATATTTGTTTATTTACAAAAAACAGCAGACTACACAGAAGTTATTCATTCTTTAATTAAGATTTAATCTCAGCCCATGATTCGGGAAATACAGGATTAAAATGGAATGAAAAATGTCGGACTTTCTGTAAAATATGTTTTTTTTGGTAAACAAGCGGCTCGTGTTAAGTCGAAGGACTCCTGTTATTAAAATTTGTTTCACACCTACCAAATATATTTTTATAAACATTTTCATATTTATTTTTCCAAAATGTTTAATATCAGTTACACAGAAGATATAAACAAGTGGTATTACTGCCTGTAAAAATTCTATTTCAGACAATCGTACTATCTAGAAATACCCACCTCCGTTCCGTTTTGACAGGGGGATCTGTAATTCTATTTCTCACGGAAGCAGACTGAGAGTCCAGACAAAAGCACCAGATTATCTAGACAATTTTGGATACAGTTATATAAAAGCTCTGTAGTAAGAGGAGTCGCGGCTCGACCTAATCACCCATATCGCTCTTGTCTACATTTGCTGTTGTCCAAATCAATGTATGTCTATTATTACTGAAAGCATATTATAGCACTGTTGATCGACCTTGAACGTGTGTTGGTCACTTGAAATTACAAATAATTGCTTCCGACATATAAACATTTTGGTATACGGGGCTCTTTGCAACGATATTTTGAAAATTACAGAAACAATGGTAAGTTTACTGTAAAAATTGATAGTACGTTTATATTATTAATTACAAACCAACCACAACACAGGGCTCAGTCCTAGGAGTTCTTCACTTTTTTATGTAACACATTGTTTTAGGCTAACGATAAAATTGAACAATGTTCCTGAAAAAACGCACTATTGTGGGCTGCAAACGTCAAAGTGATGAGGGCGAACGTTATGTCGCGTGGAATGATGGCGTAAACTAGCGGTATGTAATAGCGGTATATTAAGCGGTTACAGTTATATAAAAGCTCTGTAGTAAGAGGAGTCGCGGCTCGACCTAATCACCCATATCGCTCTTGTCTAAATTTGCTGTTGTCCAAATCAATGTATGTCTATGTATGTCTATTATAATGATATATTTATACACATAAATAAATATACATTTTTTTTATACTCACACCAATTAGCCTAGCCCAAGGTCTCTGTAAGACTTGTGTTATGGGATCTAGGGTAACGGATAGACATACAGATATAATACATATATAAATATTTATTAAAGAAATATATACTGCAACCATGACTAGGGCAGACTAATGCTCGCATTTATCATACAAACATCTACTCCCACCGCGACTCAAACTTGGATCCTCAGAGATGGCGATACCTAGAAAGTGGTGTAGTAACCAGTCAACTAAGGAGGTCGTCGTAGCCGTCGCTTAAGCCGTAACGTAGAATTCTCCAAAGAATATTATTCAATTATCAATAGCAGTTTAACAATAACGACACTAGTCTATTTAAGTATTGTAAAGTTTGTATAGCTAACTATACAAACTGATTTAGATGTTACACTATTTAAAACTTTTTCAACTAAAAAGGTTGAATACAGCTGTCTAATTGATGGGACCAATACGGACGGAGAAAAACGAACGCCTGCTTACCTCTCGGTTCTCGAATAATAAATGCACTACCTCCCGAGTTAAGTTCAACTAATAACGTTAACCAGAATAACATAAAATGGAGACTTAGGTTTTACTTCCTCAATTATTTAGGAAATAACTGGTAGAGGGAATTGGATTTTTTTTTCGTTATAAGGCTACAAACCTTTGTAGTTTTTTAAAATGCTAATTAGCTTCATGCTGTAAACGTTTTGTATATTTATAATGAATAAAGAAAAAATATGACAATTGTATGTTGAATTGTCAAAGCACTCCAATATCGATAGATAGCGAAAGCACAAAATGAGAGTGACGACCTCTTGTTTTAATAGTTCAACAAAATGCTTAATCTAACTCTTCAACTAACCGGAATTACATGAAGAACAAGCATGAAGTATCTAAATTGTTCACTTTGGCTTCAAGTCTGTATTGTGAAACACCATTTAATACTCCGCTTTGATAAAGATCAAAAGCTCTCCTGTACCAAGCATTAAAAGCGTTATACCTATAGATTAATAATTCCAACTTTTAAACAGCGATATTTAACGAGTCAGTGATATAACAAAAGATTTTTAGATGGGTAATAATAAGTAATTAGTTCCGTAAATAGGTTGTAATCACCTTTTCTATAAGTATACCGTCACTGTTATCTTCTTAATCTTATTATTACATGTGTATAATCGAATCCCTGTAATAAACGAAGGAATTAAAATAGAGTATGTAAAAAATGGTTTATCAATAATATATTACCTAGTCTTAAGTATTTTTTATATTTAAATTGTATTTTTCGTATGACTTCTCAATACTAATGTAAAAATTAAGAAAAGAAATATTTGAAAATCTGTTATGAGTAACTATTTATCCTGATTATATGTAACATCAATCTACGTTTTTGCGATACATATTATGTCATAATGTTTATTCATAATTTCATTATAAACTCACTAGCGCTATTTTCAACATTACAATAAACAACCTGTTAATGTAAAAAGAAATTTCCGTAAAAATGGAAGGCAAATAATGTGGAAGGTATCCACGCTCATTAATCACTGTTATCACTGACCGTTCACAGCCTTCGTTGTCCAATTTAAAAGACGTGTCTCTGCTTTCGTTCCACTATCTACATGTAATTACTGAAACATAATTTCTTATAGCCCATAAGGGTCATCCCAGTTAAAAAGTATGTTATTGTTTGTACAATTAACGTAGTAGAACAACATAACGCTTATAATGTGAATAACCGTACAATGAATAGCCGAAAACGTTGCTTGACAGCATATTTTCACTCATTATTAAAATACTCAGAAATATAAAACTTTTTGCTTGAGACAATGTGAAAAATGAATGGGTTGAGAATAGTGTGTTCTAGCGGACGATTATCGACACAGAATATGAACATTCACTTGAAACCTTTATTTGGATCTTAAACAATTGATCTTTTCGCGACTCTATACACAAAATACGTTTGAAAGCGATGCTTTCACAGTTAATTGGAATAACTTTATCATTCATTGATACAAATATATTCATAGATAATCATAGATAGTACAGTCTCTGGAATAATAATTATTCTTACTGGCCTATTCAACCATGTTATCCATTTTTTAAATATCAGAATAGTCAGACTCGAACTTTTTTCCTCTTAATAGTGAACTGGTATCGACTCCTTGCAGCAGCTACTCTATAACACACTGTAAAACTGTTGTGAGACAGTCTTTAGAGATAAATACACCTAATATCATAAATATATAGTGGAATTTTGTGACGAAAATAAAAAGCGGATATCTTTCTATTAATATACTAACAGCGGTATATTTTCTAACGAAAGAATATTCAATAGGATATGACTATTCAAAGCTAAATAAATGTCGTTCACCTTTGACATTCATATTTCATAAAAACTCCAGTCTTAACGATAATTTATCCTATTCACAAATGACTTGTTTAGACTAGACTTTTTTCTCTATGGTATCATACTTGTTGGTTCCCCTCACGATAAGGCCGGCGCCACTTGGGCTTCGCGCGCCTCTTCTAGCGCTTTTGGGCCCCTTGTATGGGACTGCGCTGCATCGCCCCTCTCCTGGGAATCGTGAGGGCTCACGATTTACCTATATGGTTCTTAGAACTTAGACACAGGCTGAGTATCCTGGGTACATTTCGTGCTCCTTGTGAGGATTCTCAGTCTTCCTCTCCTAAGGGGAAAAAAAACATGTTGGTTGGTTGCAAATTGCCAACAAAAATTAAAGACATATCTTTAGGCGCTCTAAATGGGCCGAGAATACGCGTTGAGCGCTACACATTCGAGTTGGATCCGTCGATTGACCTCGTTCTAGAAGTTGAACCTTGCTAGATGGACAATTTGTACCAGATATATATACTCCAACAACTTCCAGTGCGGAGCCTCATAAGAGTAGGTGCTCGCTGGTAATTCGACGAGATTTTCATTTTCTCCATATTCGTATTAGGTCACACTCGTTGGGAAACTACTGAAGTCTTCGAGCATTGAAAAACAAAGGTGGATGTATTTGCCAATAATTATAATGACCACAGTCCCCACCAGTCTAAAACATTAAATATGCCTTCCAACGCAGCTCTGAACTATTTCAGCGATATCACATCGAAATGTCTCCTGAATCTTCATTCAAAGTCGTATTGAGCTTAGGCAGAATAGGTGGACAGACATTGTGGCGATTTCATAGAGTTACTAAAACACTTGAATATATCGATAGTCTATACTTGATTTGAGACCAATTCACTTCGCATGTCCAGACGGAATCTCATAGTCAACAAACACCAAACATAACTCTTTGCTCTTCTTTATAAGATGCCGCAACGTATGTATGTGGTCTATATACTATATTGTAGCCTTTTGTAGAATTTGAAATAATCTGGCTTAAAAAAACTGTTTTTTTATATAAGTTATCGATTTACAGAACCTAATAAGTTATAAGTTGCTAGAAAATTTAAAGCAATTACATTATACTGGTTAAAAAAGTGATCAGCCAACAAACTGAAAGTATATATTCCAATGAAAAGACTTCAGAACTAATCACTTAACGAGATTAAGATATTCTACAACTTACAACCTCGGAAGTCGGAGTTGGTTGGAAATTATTTAAGAATTTCCGGTTAAAATTAACAGATGGCTTAAAGCATTTAATAGAAATATGTCTAGTTCATGTGCTATAAGTGTATTAATAGTATATGTGCTATTCCTCTTCTCGTGAATAAAGTGAGAGCCGAACAAGGGGACTAGGGAGCGAAATAAGGAAATTTTCCTCAATTATATCTTGTATATCTTTGTCAAGTGACCGACCAGCTGCATTAAATCTGCCCTGTATTACAGTTATAAATATTAACGTGAAATAAATTTGATAATGTAATGAGATAAAATTATATGTATATTTAAACCCTTTATTCTTTCATTTAATTCAGTTAAAATATTCAACGCGCAAAAAATATGCCATTGGCCTTTCGAATTCATTTGTTTTGCTTATTGTGAAATCATACAAAATTATGCACCCGCGTGGAACGCCCGAATAAAACAAAGCAGGTATTCACACGCAGCAACACACCAGATTTTACATGTAAACCTAATGATCATCCTTACGACGCTCGAAATAGTGTCGATTTTCGCTGTACAAATATGAGCTTGACGTGTGGCCGTTGTATAGCATTATCTGGGCAACGCTAAAAGAAAATTGGATCCTGAACTTTTATTCAAACTTATTACACCTGTTCAATTGAAATAGAGTTAAGTAGTAGCCCAAATATATTTAAAAAGAGTAACAATTTTATAATTATTTCAGGGAGATAATATTCGTAGGATGATTTTGTTCTTGTCAGATATTTCAACATAAATATATTCTCATGTTAAGTGAAATGCTTCACTCAAATCTCAAAACTATTGTCACTGGTTCGAAGTTTCAAGAGGATTCCTTTTGGTGCATAAGTTATAAAATTTGATTATGTTATAATGGGACATAAAATATAAATTGTGTTGTTTAAAATATATTTTCTATAGTTTGTTTTTTCTATTAATCGAGTAATCAATACACCGGTTTCTCAGGTCTCGGGTCCCGGGTTTGAGTGATGAATGAAAGCATTTGTACCTTAGTCATGAATACATATTTCTATAGATAGATCCCATAACAAAAAGCTTACATAGCTTACTCTGGGCTAAGCTAATTGGTGTAAGTGTAACAAAATATTTATTTATTCATTTATTTATGTTCTTCTCAATGGTAAAGGAAAATTCTTTAAATAATTTCAACTTGGTAGGCTATATTCATTGGCAGATGTTATACTTCTAATAAATATGCATACTAATCAACGCTCACAGTCAGCTATAAGTTCCTTAAGCTTATTTCACATCTTTATCGAAAGGTCCCAGCTATAAATATCATATACAAACAGACCTCCTGTTTGTATATAACATTTATAGCTGAACTGAAATCGAGAGAGATATCGCACAGGCGCGGTGAAGCCTACATTCAGTTGACTAACTCCGTATAGTTTTTGTAATCAGAATACATTTCATTTCTCACAATAAACAGTACACGTTCTTTATTCAAAAATTAAAAAATCGGAGTAACGCCCAGTAGTGGCTAAATTTTATTGGCATATAGCAAATGTGTTATAGCTTTATTTGTAGCTGTACTATGAATATAGAGAAGTAGTACTGACAAATTGACTTTCATAATCCCTTGATCGCACCTTTAAAAGGCAAGATAAATGTCAAACGAGTCCTATATCCGCCTATTGACTAACCATCGTCAAAACAAGTCAAATCGGAAGAACCCAGAAACAAATCATAAAATACATATAAAGAGAATACATATAAAATGATTAGATAAAGTTATAGGTACCTTGTCGTTGTAGAATATCTCATTAAAAGTTTATGATTCTTTTGGCCCATACGGAAATAATGTACGCAATATTTACAAAACAATTAAACTTTTAGCGCACCGCCAATCCCAAGTCTTATGAATTATTATAAAATCTCACCCAGCTTTTGAATAATGCCAATTCAACGAAGTTTGTGTAATACCTTAAGCATTCCCATTTATCTTGACTACAACTGCGGTAACTGAGTTCGTTTACGTGTCGAAGCCAAAGTAATCCGCGTGTAATTAGTTCATGAATGAAGGGCTACCCTCTGAGCCTGAAAGCAAAGATTTAAACTCAAATTTTGTAGTACATCGCTGCTACAACGTCCAGTCTTCGGCTACGCCGTCGACAGGGAGTGGAAATGACCAGTGATCTTCGTTCACGAAACATTAAACTGCAGGCTTAGAGAGTAAGTCGCTTGTTGTGGTGTTCGGCGAAGGCGCAATTAGGTGGCGATGCAACCGGAATACGAAACCCGCATTCTATAAAACCGAGTTCGGATTTGGTGGAAAATCGAATAGAACTGAAGTTGCTATTTACATTCAGTCGATACGTGAAATGGTTGGGTAGATGGACTATTGGTGACTTGAATAGTAGCAAAGTTGTCGCTAGGAAAAAAATACTCTTATAGTATTCATATACTATTTAGTATTTTTTTTACGTTACTTCTGGCTTGCATCTCTGCAAAACTATGAAGTTTACATCAGCACTCACTAATTCTTCTATATACGATATGATACCGCGATACCTACCTTTGTCATGTAAAATAGAACTTATAGAAACAACGTACGTAAAATGGGCAGTGTGACATTTTTAAACATTGTTTCAGGGGATGTAAAATTAGTATACCCCACGACCCTTTTTTTTGTGAGCGGAAATGCTCCTTTTGCACTCATGACGCCGCGCCGGCAAGACGCGGCCGTATGTGGGGCTCTCCGGTCTGAGAGGATCGGCCTACCTACTAAAACCCTTCGGTGTTCTCTGGACCCATGGGGGGCACATGGCGGGGTGCACTTTCGCGATTCTATCGCCATATACTCCTTGACCCTGCCTCAACCACATAGAACTTAAAAGTTTAATTATTTCTTGTTGATTAATGTGTTAAATTAACGTATTCGCAAATTCTTTGGATATGTTACTTTCCTAAGGTAATTACGACCAAAAACTCGTGAAAAAAAAGTACCTTCGGATTAACTTGTAAAAACGGCTTTATTACGTTGAAGTCAATATGTCGTTGTTATCATCATCCTCTTGCCCATTTCCCATTATCTGGGGTCGGCGCAGTAGATCTTTTTCTTCCATTCCTCTCTATCAGCCGTCATTTCCATGCTTACTCCTTTCATTCTTATATCATTCTTCACACAATCGATCCATCTTTTATTCGGCCTTCCTCTGCCCGTGTATCCCTCAACTTGTGTATCCAGCCAGGGGTTTTCATGCGGGTTTACCTTTCCGGTGATCCTGTTATGGAATACGGGTACGCGACCCCGGCTCCCCGAGCTACTGGTATTCTCATACCCTTCCTGCCGAGAAAACAGTATCCTTACCCCTACGTTCCTACCCTTAACCTTCTTTTCCTTTCCCAAATTGGTAGCTTCCTCTACCAACAACAGCATTCCCAAAGAGGGTTGGTGTCAGGCAGGCGGCCGACTTGCCAAAACCCATGCAGTACATGCAGTACATCAATATGTCGTTGTTATATATAATATAATATTAAATTTGTAATAAATATATGTTTATTAATTAACTAGCTCTAGCCGTTGCTGATTTTCATGCTGGTTCTCACCAGTATAAGGTCTAATGTAGCAATGTCGTAGCTTCTTTGACGTGCTAAAATGATTGTTAATTACACCGTTAAATAATTATTGCAGCTAATTATGTCTACAGCAAATACTATAATTCAAGGACATACGCTTTTCAATATATTCCATCAGATCAATTTTTAGCTCACGAAAACTTAACAATATTATAATATTTCAATTCTATGCTATAATTATCGTAATTCCTTTGGTGGTTCCTATACCTATGTTACAAGACGCGTACAATTAGGTTAAAAACTAATACTTACTATCATATATGTCTTACAAAGTGCATTTCGTCCTCATAGGTATTTAATAAAACCTCTATCATTCGAAGTATGATGAGGAGGTATGAAAACTTAAATATACACATGGCTGCAAGCTGAGACCTTGACTCTGCCTGTAATTTCTATACAATAAAAGCCGTTTTCGTACTGTAACTGTTTATCTTGACGTGCTACTAGCCGTACGTTTTAAATAGAAATTAATTCCAAATTCATTTGAGAAAATGAAAGAGATGATAAATAAAAGCTTTTATATCCATAAAATACTTATCAAGAAAACTCATTATTAATAAAACCCATAATTTTTGCCAGAGTAGCTAATTAAATTGTCTTTATATAAATGAAACAATTGGCTAAAGTTCCATCTTTAGACCTAGTTAGTGTTTCCATTACGCCAATAATTTTATTATTCTGTACGGCTTTTAACTGCTTTGGTAGGTACATAAAATACAGAAACATTTGTTTTATTAGTTTTGTCGGCGTACATTTATTGCCGTCTGAAAATAACGGTCTATTTTGTATTTTTGAATTACTAGCGAAATTAGTATTATTGTTCGAAACCATTTCTGTAAAATGAAACTTGAAGAAGAAATGGAACAAATGTTTTAATAAAAATGCTTTGCGTCGGCAACTTGCGTTTTCAGAGTCAATAGATAGATGATTGTAGAATAGATTACTTCTTACCTATCAGAAAATATTTTTTTTTCTAAATATCTTCGATGTACACACTGAGAAAAATCTAAGGCTAAAAGTGCTGGAACAACGGCAGATTGTATTGGTATGAAGGCGAAAAACCGACCAATCGTAATACGATCAAAAACGTCTTCCTACCAGCAAACTTTAATAAACTTAAGTGAAGGCGAATCGAACATGCATGCATACCACGCATATGTCTCTACTACCACGTTTCTAACCTTAATATTAGACTAATTACCCTTACGAAATAGCGATAAATGTAGTAAGTCAGGTAAATATACAAGTACTGACGATACAATATGACATCTGTAAGGCGATTTAAACGGTAAGTACAAGTTACAAGTAACGTATCTAAGGCATTTTATGCTTTCTTTTAAGGTTATAATGTCCGTTCACTAGGCATCTCCTGCCTTACCGTTGAAACTTTTTTTACGTACTTACTATATTAAAATTCTGCCGAGGAAGATGCCTTGTCGTGAGGCATCCTTTATGTCTTTATTTCTGTTGTATTAACTACCCGTAACGTATTTTCTCTCTGATTGGAAGGCGTTTTCTATCGTATTTATGATAAAAATTACTGTTTCCTAATCAATTCCAATTTCTAGTAAAACTTTATTAACCTGCTAGTAATTTATTTTAAAACATTTCATATGGTTATTTTAAACGTGCCTTCAGGTACATTAAACATTACCACACAGGTCTTTAAATAGTATGGTAAAGTATGATAGGCCTTGTTTACGTTTCAAAATATCCTACGAAGACCAGAGAATAAGCCTGCTGACGATTGGTAACCCAGTTTATTAAAGGTCTGAATAACTTGCTTTACTATCAAAAGGGGCTTTTAGAACCAGGACAGTTACTTGCTGTACAGTCTATTTGCGGGCGCATGTACACGACAGCAAAAACTGTCCAGGTGGGTTATTTTCTAACGCGTCGATGATCGGTAATTGTAATCGAAATCAATGATTTGAATTAAAAATCCCAATTATGCGCAATGGATGTTACTATTGATCGATTAAAATGACAAATATCACTTGGACTTGAATAAAATGCTAAATGTATTAAAATGGATTTAAACTGAGCAGAATTATTAAATCGATTCGATTGCGATTGCCGATTAAGTCATAAAATCACCCCCCCCCCCCTGGTTCTAAAGTTACCTTAATATGAACCCTGATAGTAAAGCAATTTAATCAAACCTTTAGCGAAATGTATCTGCAGAGAAGAATATTGCTCATCTAAAGGATATTTTCCAGTCTTCGTAAATTTCTGTAACAAATGCATATTGTTAGAAATCTAAGTTAGAATAAAAAGTTATATTTAATTGAATAGGTAAGTATTGTAATAAATCAAATTTTGTTCGAAATAACTTTATTAAACTCAAAACAGATTCTGTAATGTTACAGAAAAATCAACAATATAAAACTCTTCTTGATTAACAATAAATATAGACAACATAATTGTATGTAGTTTTATTCATTATGTATTCTTATTATTACTAATGATTATAATTTACACATAGTGACAACAATCACTGATCTGACAGTGCAGATTGCATTAAAGATTACATGTTATATATAATTGTTAAAGTTCCAACTGACTTAACCTTAATAACTATTAGTCTTATATAGTTAAAATAACATCGAAAAATAGTGTACCAAATCAAAAAAAAAATAGTATTAATTAAATTGGTAAGAATTCGAATACATCAAATTTTGTTTGAGAAACTAAATGCAAACAGAGACAAATCAACAACTAACACAGAACTCTTTTTAATTAACAATAAATATAAACCAACATACTTAATTATATGTAGCTTTTTCATTATTCTTATTATTACTAATGATGCGAAATTATTTACACATAGCGAGAACAATCAGTGATATAGACTGCAAATTGTATTAAAGATTACTTCTTATAATTGTTAGTTTCAACTGACTTAACCTTAATAACTATTAGTCTTATATAGTTAAAATTACATCGAAAAATAGTGTGGGATATTAAAATAAACTATGTATTAATTGAATTTATAATATCGAAATAAATCAAGTTTTGTTCCAAAAAATAAGAAACTATTAACAAACAAAGACAAATCAACAAATAACATAAAAATCTTTAATTAACACTAAAATAAAACCAACAATTATTATAACATGTAGTTTTTTTTCATTATTCTTTTGGGCAAGTATAAACGAATGAAAAAATTAAAAGATTATTAAATTATATTTGTAAATTAATCAAGTTGCCATCGTTACATAACAAACAAACTGCTATCCATTGTCTGTAAATGTGTTTCTTTTTTAAACATTTCACCAATACCCTTGCCCATGTCTGAAATTGTGCCCAAGTACATTCGGATCTTCGTTCAGCATAGAATCTAATATCAAATGAGCCAACTCTTTTCGTTGACTGTAATCGAGGATGCCTTTTGAGGCATTATCACTTCTAAGCAACGCTCGTCCCCTGTGACTGCTTTCCAAAATAGATTTCATCTGAAATTAAAATGGGGACATTTTAACTAATTACTTCTGTTACTTACTTTCTATCTGATAGTGCATAAGCCAAAATTAAACTACTTTATTATCACATACAAAAACGAATACTATATTTAGTATATTAGGTCCAGTAGAACCTCTTTATTCCGGCACTGCACTAATACTTACTGCACTAATTTATTTTAAATTCATTGATTTGTAATTAAATGAAACAATTCTTAAATGTTAGTAATACGTCACTCTAGTAATCCGGCGCTCTCAGAGGGGCGTGATGAGGGAATCATGTTGAGACATGATACATACTTGTATATACAAAAACAATTGCCAAAAGTATCATTTCAAGCCAAGAAACAAAATTGACAGTTTCTTTACTCCAATAGAATAGTCCACCAGAATCTGCTTATCTCTCTGTTTATAATAGGCCTAAGACGGTTATGTATTTTTTTCAAGAGACAAATAAATCTCTTTTCGTCCTTAATTCAATACATATGTACTTTCCATACTATCATTTTCCAGTAGATTATCCAGCATTTTCACTAAACCAGCACAACCCTAGTGTGATATCTGCCCGATTAACGAGAGTCTATGCCGGACTAACACTCGCAGACTGTGTTCGAAATACCTACTCATGTAAGAAAGAGAGTGTAGGCGTTAAGGTTCGGAAAGGAATGCGCCGGTTTGCACATATAGAAAGAATGAAGATGAAAGAATGACGAAGCAGTTAAAACAATGCAAAAGTGGATGGATGTAATTATAATTTTTTAATTCCCCTCTACCTCGAATTCGACTCTAGCTACAGCCCTATGCCGGTTATAGTTAGACACTTATTTGAGCGTTTATTTTATTTTTAAAATCGAGTAACTGAATCAGTGAGTTATGGATAAGCTAAGCATGCTTGTTAATGGACCAACACTTTCAAAACGGTCAGTGTCGTGTTCGATGAAAAGTTAATTAAATATTGATAAATACTTACTTTTGAAGGTTTCAATCAGATGAACTAAATCCCATTTTTAAGAAGGTCTATAGTATATTGATCAGCCATCTCTAACTCACATTACTCACAACAACTAATATTATAATGATGCAACGACTTACAAAAAATACGTTGCAATAACCTCGTACACGCTCGTACCGATGAGTAAATCACTACGTTTTAACTTATAACTCGTGACACAGCCGTCTTTTTAAAAAATGACTGAAATGACAAAAAATCAGTGTTGCCAGAAGTAGAATACAATACCCACCACGATGAAGCGTTTTTACCTATCACTTATGGAGAGGACTACACGGATAAATCGGATAATGTGTAGCAGACTAATATTTTACTACTCGGCTTTTTGCCGAATACTTTTGTATTTTTTTTTTGAGCCGTGTACAAGTTGTATGCTTATTCGAGCCGTGAAAGTACAAGTTATGACAAAACATTTATACTTACCTTTAATAAGCAAGAGATGTCCGAATTACTTTAAAAAACATCGGTATGTAAAAATCTAGGGTTGCTGTGTTTTTTACTGAACTTATTCGAAACGATTTAAACGATTTTCATTAAATTTTCGGTGGATTAGGAATTTTTTATACCACTACGTGACAGATAATGCAAGCGAAGCCGCCGGCAATAACTAGTAATTACATGATGTTCAGTGATGACATTTCTTAAGGAGTTGAAATAATTGACAGAGGTATAGGTGATCGGCATTCTTTTGTCAGAACGGAAGATTTTCAGAATTATAAACATAACTAGCTTTCCGCCTGCAGCTTCGCCCGCGTGTAATTCGAATTTTCGGGGGGAATATCAACTTTTTCCTGGATAAAAAGTACCCTATTATTTAATCCGGACTTCTTCGGTTCAGTAGTTACGGCGTGAAAGCGGAACAAACAAACAAACTCACTTTCCGATTTATATTATTAGTAATAGGATAATATTTATGTTTAACTATTTTATGATCTGTATAATAATATTTAAAGTGGAACGATTTGACTGTTTTTTTGTGTTGAATAGCCTCCGAAACTACTCAACTGATTTCTGTGATGAGCACAAGTAATTCTGACTTCTTTAATTATATTTCTATGATAAATATTTATCCATGTATAATATATCCGTTACCCTAGATTCCATAACACAAGCCTAACAGAGCTTAATTTGGGCTATTACACTTACTGGAATTAGCCTAGCCCAAAGTAGTACAATTCAATTTAAAAAATGTGTTTGTTATTTTTCTATACTTAACCGAACGTGTTTTTATTTATCCGGTTTGTTTTTGCCCGCAAATAACTACCCAACCAATTTCGATAAAGTTTAGCATACAGGTGACTAAAATGCCAGGGAGTGACATACCTTGAGATTGACTGGGAAGACATTGAAGTCCTTTTAAAATAAGAAGTACCTACTCTTAAAGATTCATAGTACTTACCTCAAATTTGAAGTAATTCAGTGGACCTAATAATTTATGATTCATTAATTTTGGTTTCTTTTGTATGGAACAGCAGATTTTTTAAGACAACAAATTTACCTCATATTTGGGATAAGCACTATGAATCATGAATACCTAGTCTTATTTTAATAGGATGTTAATGTTGATGATGTCAGTAATCCTGTATATTTTTTATTTATTATATAGGTAAACCAACATAGGCGGAGCCGCGGGCTTTGGTCTAGTCATCAATTTTCCCCTTAATTGTGCAATACGACGATTACGTTGGCAACACTCGATTCTATGATTTCTATCGTTGTAGTATTGTCAATATCACGGGGCTTACCTTAGAAAACGCGGTCGGTAAAATGATTTGCAACCTATCATGGATAAATTTTAATCGTTTTATGACACAAAACGCCTTACAGACCGTAGCTTTGTTAATAAAATTTTGTCGAATTTCGTGTTAACTAAAGGCGAAAGAAGCTGGATTTCCTTGTAAAATTGACGTCAACAAAGACGTAAATGTTGTTCGTCAGTCTCTTTTAGACAGTTTTATGTAGAATCTGACTTAGTCTAATATCGAATTGTCTGTATACTTACGGCGAAATTAGTGCTAACTCATTAAAAAAGCGACGACCAGAATATAGTTTTTCACAATTTTTTTACGACTTGTCGTGTTATTATAGCGATTTTCTTAGAAAAAAATAATTGATTAACGCTTTTAGTACCTATCTACCGACGACAAAATTTATGTATGTAAGAATATTGATGTGAAGACATTTCATTTTATTTTCTTCTCCATCTTAGTAGGTACCCCTACGTCTTGTAAATGGCGGTTTGACAGTAAAAATAAAAAAAAAACAATTTCATATTTATCATAGGAATTTAATTTTAATAGGGACGGTCAACAGCACATCAGGTATAAACTGTCAATTTATCTCAGTCGATTTGAAGCTTTTTCTGCCCACTTATAGGGTTGAAATTATCCATACATATATAAAATGTATAAAAACCATTTCCGTTTTTCGTCAGCTAGTAGGTAGGTATTATTTGTCAGAAATATGTCTTGCGGTACCTATTATGACATTTGTCATTACCGTGTAAACAACTCTGTGAAGTTAATATTTGCCGCATTGAAGAAGCATTTTAAAACTTACGTTTACGTTTTATTTAGTTTACTTAATAAACGCATTTAGTGTTACTAAATCATAAATAACCTTTTCGAAAGACGAAAAGCGCCGTTGTTTATGGTTATATTCACCGGTTACTCACCACCGTAAGAATAAGGCGTTTTTAATAGTTACTACTAATTTCTTGACTGGAAAAAGGCTAATTACAAAAGTGCCTTATGGTATGTGTTATTTCAACGGTTTCGTTTACTGGAAATGACAATACTATTTCAACTATTTCGCTTAACTACGCGAAAATAAACGTAAGCGTAACAAAATCACAAAAAGAAATTACAATTTAACCGTGTAAGGCGTGTTTCGTCTTAGGCACAAAATCCATTTTTCTCAGTGCAGACATTGATTAATTGAAGATTCATAACATATAGCTTTCCAACTACGGCATAACCTGCGTTTTATCAATTTCTCTGTGGTAACAACTATCCTATGACCTTCTTCAGATCTCAAAGTATCCAGATTCTAACATATATAAATACATCATCATCATCACAGCTCATATACGTCCCCACCGAGGGGCTCGAGCCTACCCTAACTACGTTAGGGCGATTAGGCCTTAGTCAACCATGCTGGCCCAGTGCGGGTTAGTTGACTACGTACACCTTTGAATCGGGTGGAGGGAAGAAGCTCCACACAGAGACCTATAACTGCTGGAGTACCACAGGGTGGATGTCTGTCGCCGGCGTGTTACACTGTATACACGGATGACATCCCAAAGGAGCACGAAACCACGTTGGCCCTATACGCGGACGACGCTGCCTTCGTCACCACCTCGCGAAGACACACACATGCAGCAGTCAAAATGCAGAGGCAGCTCGACAAGCTTCCAGAATGGCTTAGCAAATGGCGCTTGGTCGCGAATCCCGCCAAAACGCAAGCCATTCTGTTGAGCAAAGCTGCCTCACTGCCACCTCAACTCCAAATACTGGGCCAACAGATTCCATAGATGTCGCAAGTCAAGTACCTGGGGGTCACACTTGACAGGCAGATCACGATGACGCCTCACGTCAAGAATATCGTCAACCTGACACGCATAACACGAGCCGCATTGAGACCACTACTCGCAGCCCAGAAGCTACCTCTAAGATTAAAGACGGCATTGTATAAACAATACGTGAGACCCAGACTCAGCTACGCGGGGCCGGCCTGGTACGCCCTGACGGGAAAAGGCGCGCGCCAGAAGATGGCTGCGCAACAGTCTCTGGCGTTAAGAACCATAGTGGGGGCCCCCAGATACGTGAAGAACATAAGAATAGCGCGTGACCTGAGGATGGAGCCACTTGAACATCACATAAGGAAACTGGCGACCAACCTTTTCAAGAAAGCGGCCCACTCAAGGCACCCTATGATAACCAACATCGCCCCATACCACGGAAGACCACCAGACAGACGTCCCTACCCTAGGAGTCTAATCCTAGAAGAGGAGGATGACGAAGAAGCCACCTAAACAAACAAATAGAACTAAATAAACACCTAGGAGACCACTGATGGTCGAGCGGAAAACAACGCACCCATCGTGGTCACACAGGAAAACGAAGCCAAGGCGGTATAACCGCCGCCCCAAAGCCGCAGCCGTTGTTACGGCTGGCGATTGAACCACCGAAAAGGAGAAAACCCCTGAACGGTCACCGTCCCATGAATATGTGACGAAGATAGTCCCAGACACCTTTGAATCGCTTCGCAGATGTACGCAGGTTTCCTCACGATGTTTCCCTTCACCGTAGGAGCGACGGATAAATGTACTTACATATGAAATTCAGAACGAAAAACACATTGGTACACGGTGGGGATTAGATCGCGGGCCTCCCGATTCTATGCGGCGCACAAACCAGTGCCGAGACCACAGCGCCACCGACGCTCAATAAATACAACTTTACCTTATTGAGTTTTCCCACAAAAAGAGTTAATTCTAATAATAAACTAATTCTATGTCCCTTCTCGGATGTCAAACTATCCTCATACCCAATTTCATGTAGTTTTTGAGTTTTATGGAGTTATTTCATTCGTTACAAGCGTAGGAAAACCAAAACCATTTGTTGTGGATGTAATATTAATTAATAATACATACATACATGTACTCAGGCTCGAGTGTCGCATCTGAGGACCCCCGGCCTTTGCTCCCCTGGGTGCGCTAGGGAAAGCTCTTCTCAGGGAAGAGTGATCTTGCCGTCTCCTCCCCTCCAACCTCCCTCATCCGCCAACATTACAAACTTACTGACGAGCAGATTTGATGGATTTCTATTAGTCAGGAATCATCAAAGTGTATCACTCAAAAATCATTACCGTTTAACACAACTGTTACATCTATAGTACGAAAAGAAATAATAAAAATAAAATCTAACTGCTTCATACAGATCGTACCACTATTGAAATTATATAAATATTTCTGAATCCATCATCATTACGAAAATGTTGAGGTCTACATTATTTTTATTCTCTGCATTTTGGCGATAGGGCGTGATCTATTATAAACTATTTTACACAGCCTATTTTATTACAGCTAATGGCGCCATTTTGCTTTTCTTTATTCTACTTTTACGTGTACATTTAGCGATAGATTTTACATGTCAATTTTATTTCTAATATCTACCCAAATAACAAGTACAGTTGTCAATAGAAATAGAAAGGCAATTAAATCCCCTTGCATAATTAATCAAACCATCTCGCGCCATAAATTTAGTTTCTTATTATAAGTTAAATGAACTATTAATGTTCTCGGAAGATTGTTTTAAATTATGATTTATTTTAAATTACTTTATTAAAGCAGTATTTAAAAACAAATTAAGGAAGATAAGAATAAAAAAAAATACTTATTCAATTACACATACCAACGTTCTATCTAAGCAAGTACATGTGGCCTTATATCCAAAAACCTATTAAAGCAAATTATATCTTGGCCCCATATATTTAATGTTGCCTATTCAAGTTATTTCCTAGGAATTACAACTAAACGAGACCGCACTTAACTTAGAGCCCTTAATAGTGAGTGCTAATAAGGAGTACATTATGGCATAAGTCACATTTAATTTATTCAAAGCCGTTCCGTCGGTGA
This sequence comes from Scirpophaga incertulas, assembly GCA_036419045.1. Taxonomy (NCBI): domain Eukaryota; kingdom Metazoa; phylum Arthropoda; class Insecta; order Lepidoptera; family Crambidae; genus Scirpophaga; species Scirpophaga incertulas. Next base: position 9,481,565 of record CM071641.1, read on the forward strand.
AATGTATAATTGAATGTGAGAAATGTTTTAATCCTCTAATTAAGGCAGGTAATTGAATTTCGTAACAAAAAAGAAGTTGCGCCTATAAATAACTTAAATGTACCGGATTTTATTTTAAACAGTAAACAAAAAATTATTGCAAATATTCATTAGGGAACTGTATGTTTTATGCTGTGGGTGAAATCATTAATTACAGTTATTTCAAGTTACACAATGTTTCTTATTAATAAATAAAGTACATATTTACGTTAAGAGAGCTATATCCATCTCAAAATGCCACCAGCTGTTGACTAAGACCTAATCGCCTTAACAGTGTAGTCGTACACCCCACGTGTTGAGATTTAAGATGATAAAACACATGTTATATGCCACGGTACAAAACAAATTTATCAGGCTTTATCAAATCTAGAAAAATTAGCAATAGAGACATCCAATATAGCATATTGATATATCCTCAAAATTTAAAGTTCAATAAATAATAATTCACAATTTATTTATTCACTTTAAATGTCTCATCTAACTGTAACTGTTTGTGTCAACACAAGTTAACCATATTTACATAGAAGACCTAATAAAGTTTTACCTTTTTGTTTTTGTTTTTTTTTTGTTCCCCTGAGGAAAATGCACTAAATTGCATACCCGGCTGTGGCGAGCCGGCGGTTATGTGGGGCTCTCCTCCCCAGAAGGGGGAGGCCTACCCACTAAAAACCTCAGGGATGGCCTTCCTCAGGCATGTAGAGAGCCCCGGGAACGCGAAGCGACTTCCGGAACCCCCTCCGCTCCCCTGCCTACAGGGGAGCCCTCCTCGGGGAAGCTACACTACCTCCCCCGATCTCCTCCATCGACGACGCCCCCCGGCCACGGAAGGGGCGTGGTCCATCTCGGGACGCCGTATCCGCGGGCGCGACTTACTCGCGCCCGCCGGCGACCCGCGGCGGCGCCGCAGCTGTGCTACCGAGCCCGGCGCCGCCTTCTTCGAGCGGGATCGACCATCTCCCGACCCCGCTCGGCGCCCTCCTTCTGGAGGATCACTGCTTCACAGAAGACCACAGCCCTCCAACCTTCCTCGTCCGCCAGCATTGCCGCAATCAATGCCGGCGGAGACAGATCGCCCGATCTCTGCGACCAAGACTCGGCGCTCGGAGGCCCACGCGGGGCACTCCGCCAGCGTGTGCTGGGCCGAGTCGAGGTCGGATGCGCAGTGGTGACAATGTGTCGATCCCTCCCGTCCTATTCGACACAGATACTCACCGAAGCAGCCGTGCCCGGTGAGTATCTGAGTCAATCATCCATTTAGACAAGACAATTATCCATAGGTGACCTCCTCCTTCCCGTGGAGCCAAGCTTCGAGGTGCGGGAGTACGACACCGACGGCCCGCTGGCGCGCGCAGATCCGAAGTTTTACCTAAGTTTTATATATTAATACATATAAAAAAATTGCTATACTTTCTGCGTTTGAACATATATATTCTAAGAATTCTATTAAGAATTTAAATGTAACACATAAAAAATATGCACGTGGCATAATCTATGAAGGTTGTAAACGCATTTGTTTTTACAAAAGAGGAGTTGCAGATAGTCCTCACAAGTGTACAGGAAGCTCGCCCTGAATACCTTAAAAGCCAAGTGCAGAGGGGATTATGTTGAAGTCAGACGGGATGGATAAAGTCTAGTCTGCCCACCAACTAAACTCTAAACTGCAAGTCCTAATAACCTTTGGGCGGGTAATGAAACAAACCGCTCCTTAAAAAGGGCGCGATGCTAAATACAACAGATATTATTCGTTTCGTAAAGCGTTTATCGTGTGGTATAGTTAGTGCGATACTTAAGAGTTTATCCTTTGTATTTTGATAGTTCAAAATGATAAATAGCTCCTTTTATATTGCATTTCAGTGGTCACACTACGGGGATTAATCTATTCATGCGCACAAATCCACGTTGTTTACCAATAGTTTTAGCTATCTACCTATCACGCGTTGGAACAATACGCCACCTCCGCTGAGACAAATAAAATACACATCTAAATCAACATAAAAAAGCAACGTGATAGTATACCAAATGGATACTCGGTGGCGGATAATAAATAACTAGCTTTATAACATACTAGCAGACCCGACAGACTTCGTCCTGTCAAAAAGATTTGTAAAGTGGTAGTTTTTTGTTCCTACTTATTTTATAGATAATAGTACGCGTATGTAACTCAGTGATAAATAATGTAGCTTTCTAATGAAAAAAGAAATATTAAAATCGGTCCAGTACTTTTTGAGTGTATATATATATATTATAATATATAATATATATATATTATATTATATATATATATATAATATATATAATATATATATATATATAATATATAATATATATATATTATATATATATATATATATGTTGAAGGAGGCTGAAACCAAGCAAGTGCAACCTACATTGTCTTTGGTTGTAATGTAAAAAGTTGCTTAGCGACTAAGTTGTTATAATTTCTAAAATTATTTTTGTAGTATCTTTCCTTTGTGTTGTAAATAAAAGACTGTTCTCATTTTAATAAGTGTTTATATCCATCAGCTAATAGCTTCCACATCATCTGCAACCACGCTGTAGTATTATTGGTTATGGACTTTCTGCAATTTAGCTAAACGATGAAGACTTCGACTTTCAAGTACAATATTGCACCACTCGAAGGTAAAAGCAATTGGGATACCTGGAAGTATAAAATACTTAACTTACTCAAGAGCATTCCTCGCGCTCTTGATGTAATCGAAGGCAGACTTACTCCGAATAGAGAAAGTGAAGCTAGTGCGACCGGAGCATCCAACGCCGCTGCCGTGTCCGATTTTACGAAGGTTAACTCCAATGCTCTTTTCTTTATTACTAACAACCAAGGCTTGAAATACCGGTATTTTTGGGGAACCGGTACCGCCGACCTTGATACGGTACCTGTACTAAAACAGTACCCGTACTTTTGATACCGGTTCCAGACGTTGTACCTATACCACTGATACCGGTACCCGACATATAAATACAGGTACTATACCGGTACTAGTACAGGTACTGTACAGGTACTATACCGGTACCAGTACAGGTACCGGTGCCGGTACCAGTACCAGTACCGGCGCCCGTATCGGTACCAGTACCGGTACCAAAACCGATACCAAACATAAATTTAAATTAGAGTGAGAAAAGAAATGATGTTAGTAGCTACGTAGTAGCAGAAGAGACACGACAGTCGCTAATGAAACTCAAGTGACTGCGCAAGCAAACTGCGGCTCTTATTATTATTCAAAAATCATTTAAGATGAGCAAAGGTATGTATAATAATATTAATTATTAGAGACGCACCGTATACACGTTTACTATTATGTGCTTTACGCGTTCGGATGTTTTTTTATACTGGCACTCTCCCCAGTAATTCAGTTCACAAAGACTATTAACTGTTTTTTTCGGCGGGAACTTGAAAAGGGCGGGCGCCAAAAAAGGAAACTCTCAAAAAATAATTTATTTTATTATATTTATTATTATTTAGTGTTTATTTATAATTTTCTTATATCTATATATTCTTCAGTTTGTGGTAAGTGTTAGTTTTAATTTCTTTTTCCTGATTTTACTATGGATCCCGATCCAGACCCTGATCCTCCTGACCCTGTTTCTAATCCCATCCTTTCACTTATAAATGCAAGTGAATACATTTCGCAGGCTGAAGGTAAATCGAAATTCTCCTTGGTAAAACAAACTCTGAAAAAGAAATCTGCAAAAATTCCACTAAAGACAAAAGATAAATCCAATGTTCGCAACATCCAATTAGCTATAGATGCATTAAAATACAGTTCTCCTAGTCTTTCTTCAAATTATACACCTCAAAATTCATCATCTGACAATAGTGTTCCCATGGACAGCTCTCATGTTAACATTTTTCGCAATAGATACAATGAGTCTGACAAAGGCCCATACATTGTACATGTTCAACTAATTGAAGCTTCGCCATCTGCTGGTTCCACTTTGCACCCATTAAAGTTCGGCAACTTCCTTTTTAAAAATAATTTTAAAAATGTTCTTAGTGACGGAATTAAAAGAGTGGGAAGAAATCGCTTAGCCGTGCATTTTAAATCTCCTTCAGACGCCAATACATTTATTGACAATCACTTGCTATTTGAAAGCAATAATTATAAAGTTAACATTCCCACTTATAATATTTGTAAGTTAGGAATTCTTAAAGGGATCCCAGTGGACTGGACCCATGATGATATAGTTAATAATTTAGTAATTCCATTTGGGTATGGTAAAATCTTAAAAAGTAGGAGAATTTCGCGAAGAGTTACCATAGATAATGGTAATTCCTCGTGGATTCCTACACAATCAGTAGTACTCACTTTTGATGGCCAAATTCTTCCTCCCCGTGTTACTGCTTTTTATACCTCTATAGCTGTTGAGCAGTATACTTACCCCACTATTCAATGCTTCAAATGTTGTAGATTTGGGCATACTCAGATTCAATGTAGAAGCAAACCTAGATGTTATAAGTGTTCACTAGAACATACTGGTTCTGAGTGTGATAGAATTGCCAATCTTCTATGTATTAACTGTCAGGGTTCACATGAGGCTACAAATAAAACCTGCCCAGAACATGTTAGACAATATAAGATTAAACAAAAAATGTCTGTCGACTCAATTTCTTATCAAGAAGCTGCTAAAGAGTTTGCCCCGTCAAAACGGTCATTTGCTGAAATTACAAAAAATTCGTTCCCCTCTAATTCTCAGTTACAGTCGTCTTCTATTCCTAATTCCACTTCTCCGGTCATCCAAAGTTATAAAAAAACTGTTTTTATACAAAAAAAACCTAACAGACATCTTTCTCAAGGCTATGATCAAACTGAACATAATGATTTGATTAATCAGTTTGCTTTGCCCACTCCTAAAAATGGATGTGGTTTAACTTCATCTCAAGGTCATGAAGCTGTTACCTCTGACAGCTTGAATGAGTTACTAACATCTCTTGTTAATATTATTTTAAACTCATCACTACCAGAATCCGTTGCCATTACACTTATAAATAACATTACAATGTCAATATACAAAATTATTAAACATGGATCTAATCCTCCAGTGGAACAGTAGAAGTATACAATCTAATAATACTGATTTAATCCATCTTGTAAATACTCATAATCCCTTTATCATTGCTATTTCAGAAACATGGTTGAAACCAAGTATGAATTTTAGAGTCAAAGGTTATACAATTCTTAGAGATGATAGGAATGATGGTTGGGGTGGAGCTGCCCTTCTTATTAAAAAAAACATAACATTTAATTATATTCCTCTTCCTCCATTTAATAATAATCATATTAATGCAGTTGCTGCTATTATCAGATTTTTCTGTTCTTTCCTTGTATATATCTTGTAAGGACATTTCAGTTATTATACAATTTTAAAAAGTATTATTCAGTCCTTGCCGTCTCCTGTAATTATTCTAGGCGATTTTAATGCTCATCACTCGATTTGGGGAGCACCAAATAATGATGCCTTAGGTATTCAACTCTTAGATATCATTGATGACTTAAATTTATGTGTATTGAACGACGGTTCAGCTACACGAAGGGCTTACCCCGGCCAATCATTAAGTTTTGTAGATATCTCTTTATGTTCATCTTCATTTTCTTCTCTTCTTTATTGGGAGTGTCTTCCTCTATCTTATGGTAGTGACCACTACCCCATAATAATATCTTTGCCATCCAAGAACCAATCGGTTCCTTTACTTCCCCCTTTACTAAAGTATAAGTTAGATAAAAATTGCGATTGGGACACATATAGTTCTGCTGTAGAAAATAAACTTTTAATGATGCCTAAGCTCAATGCAGAAAATATTTTATTTTCATACGATTATTTTATATCGGCTGTTTTGTCTACTGCAGATTCCTTGTTTACCTTAAAAAATGTTGCCATTGGCAAAATCCCGTCCCCTCCGTGGTGATCATGAATGCACGCAAGCTATTAAATCGAGAAATAACGCAGAGAAGGAATGCAATGTGCTTTTAAATACTCAGTCGTACCTTAAATATAAAAATATTTCTGCGGCTACCAAACGTCTTCTTAAAAAAAAGAAAAGAGATGGTTGGAAAAAATTTTGCGCCTCCTTGTCCCCGGATACGCCTTCGTCTGTTGTGTGGAGAAATATAAAAAGGTACAGATGCTCTGCAGATATTAAGAAAATTACGTCTTTTTCTTTGGATTGGGTGACTCCATTTTTGGATAAACTGGCGCCTAATTTTGTTCCAAATGCTGATGAAATGCCATATTTATATACTTCAAATACTAATAGCTCATATTTAAATAGTTTCTTTTCACTTATAGAGTTAAATTATGTTCTGGATCATTTATCAGATTCAGCTCCTGGTATTGATTCCATTCCATATTCATTTATCTGTAAATTATCATCTAAATCTCGATTGTTTTTATTAGATATTCTGAATCTTATTGTTTTTAACGGAAATATCCCTCCTAGTTGGAAAAAGCATATAGTTATTCCTATTCTTAAGCCTTTTAAAGATCCCACCGATTCATCAGCTTATAGACCAATTGCATTAGCATCAGCTGTGTCTAAGATAACAGAACACTTAATTAAAAATAGACTTGAATGGTATTTGGAACATAATAATTTATTAGCAGCATCTCAATTTGGTTTCAGAAAGGGTAAAAGTACCTCTGACAACCTTAGTATTTTTTCTACTGATATTCAACTGGCCTTTTCTAAAGGTGACTCAGTTGTTGCCTCTTTCTTGGATATTTCAGCTGCATATGATAATGTTAACCTTAAAATTCTTAAAGACAAACTGAATCTTCTTAAAGTCCCTCCCACGTTTTCTGATTTCATATTTAATTTATTTACTGGCAGATTGATCACATTAAGATTACCGGGTGCTTGTTCACAACCCAGAACGCTTTGGAAAGGGGTTCCTCAAGGTTCAGTCTTGAGTCCTCTTCTTTATGATGTTTACACATATGACTTAGAAAAGTCAATTTCTCCTGCATGTTGCATTCTTCAATATGCTGATGATATCTTAGTTTATTCATCTAATTATTCTATTCCAGTTGCTGCATCTAATCTAGAGCATTCTTTGAATAATTTATATTCATGGTTATCCCGACATTGTTTATCTTTATCTGTTACAAAAAGTTCTGTAGTAGTCTTTTCTAAAAAAAGATCCCTTCCTAATGTTGGAATCAGTGTTAACAATTCTAGGTTACAGGTACATAACGAATGTCGCTTTTTAGGCAGAATATTCGACAGTAAATGTAGTGGCATTCTCCATACTAATTACATAGTAGATAAATGTGAAAAACATATTAATTTATTAAGATCTTTATCTGGTGTCTGGTGGGGGGCCCACCCTTTTACCTTAAGACTTGTATATAATGCTATTATTCGGAGCCTCCTAGATTACGGTTCATTTTCATTAATTCCTGTAAATAAAACGGCTATCAAGAAATTTGATAATGTGCAATCTAAGTGCTTACGTATAATTGTAGGTGCTATGAAAAGTACTCCCATTGTTGCCCTTCAGGCAGAATGTGCCGACCCCCCATTATACTTACGAAGACAGTATCTCGCCGACAGATATTTTTTTAAGTTAATGCAATTTGAGAATCACCCGCTTTTTCTAAAATTAGATACTCTCAATAATATAATTTTAGGTAATAATTCATTTTGGCGAAATAAAGATATTCCATATTTAATTAAAAGTCTCCGAAAGGTTAAGAAAATTGAATTGCAATTTCAGTCGATTCCCTTGTCACCCACTTTTTGCGCAAAAGTTTAGCTCTATTATTTTTCTCCGTCTGTTATCACTTCAATAGGTATTACAAAAAATTCAAAATCAGCGAATGCTAAATTCATATCGTTTGTTAATCAAAATATTACTAACGCTGAAATATTTTTTACAGATGCTTCTAAGATATCCGATCATTCTTTCTTTCCGGCTGATGATTGCTTTGTAGGCGCTGCTTTTTTACAACAGTCCACTGGTTATTTTAAATTATTTAAATATAGCAGCCTCACTTCTAACTTTACGGCTGAAGGTTTGGCCATCTTAGAATGCATACGATATATAAATATAAACAATATTTGTGCTTCTTTTATTTTTACCGATTGCTTAAGCTTTTTACAACTGGTTCAATCGAATCCGTTTAATAAAAACTCTTTTAATCCTCTCCCACTTATGGTTAAAGATATTTTAAAGAAAGTTTAGATAAAGGTCTGCAGATTACTTTAGTTTGGATTCCTGGTCATTCGGGAATTCAAGGCAACGAGAATGTTGATAAATTAGCTAGATTGGCGTCTAAGCAAGGTGCTACTTCCTACAAGTTCATTTTTGCTCAGGACATTACAGATTTTTCTCGCGTGTCGTTAGAATATGATTGGAACCAGGAATGGCAATCTTCAAATCTACATGTGGCTCAGTTTTACCGCAAAATCCATCCAACAATCTCCCTTACTCCATGGTTTTCAAAGCTGCGATATTGTAAAAAAGTCTCTTCTGTTATTTCTCGCCTTAGATTTGGTCACTGTTCATATCCTTCCCATTTAGCAAAACTTCATATTTTGGATTCATCACTGTGCAAATGCGGCCTTGCAGAAGGTAATGTAATTCATATCCTTTTCTCTTGCCCTTTTTTCAACTCCTTACCACTTTATGATATTATGTTATCCTTTAATGCTCCTCTTCCTTATAATTTATCATCTATTCTATCTCTTTCGAATAAATTTTATCGTAAATCTATTATTAAATTTATTTCATTTCACGATATTTGTTTATAATTATATTATCCGTTTCCTTACATTTTCCCCTATAACGCCCAACGCCCAATCCTTGCCCTAATCCAACAAAACTTCCCATATTCTGTCTAATCTGTGATTCCATTAACACGTGAAAATGGCAGCAGTAATTCTCAGTTTTGAAGAGAAGTAAATTGCCAGTTACAAAAAAAAAAAAATAGAAGAAGACTATTAACTTTTTTAAGTAATCAAGCAAAAGTAGGTATTTGTTTAGCACACAGGAATAATAGTTTTAAGTTTTAATTGTAATCATAATGACCTAGGTGTTAAAGATAAAATATTTAACATCCTGATTTCGTGGTGCAAGAAAACTTAACTCTGCACGTTTTGGTAATAATGTTTCTTTTTACAAGCTTTTATTTACTTTCACCTGTTTCGTTGTCTGTATGTAATTAAATATTGCAAGTTAAATTTGATCCACTTCCCGGTTTCTGATAGAGCTAAAATTTTGCATTCATGTGTAAATAGATGATAATGCATGATTAAGTGTGTGACATGACATCATTCTAAATCCGATATGGCGGCAAAGAGAGTTTTAATCCTTTATACACTATGAATTTCTTGTCGTTGTTTTTCCGAAGTATAATGGTTTTGTCTTAGTAAAACAATCGTTTTGTAAAGTATTTTTTATTGAAAAATGACCGGTTTCCTGAAGAGAAAATCAAACTACGAAAGAAACCACGAAGCGATAGTACTAAGTACTAGTAAGAAGTACTGGTAAGAAGTCTTCTTACCAGTTATATGTCTCTCGCTCCTACGCGCAGCTGTCTACGGCAGGCACGCCGGCGCCGCCCGTTGACAGATGCGCGTACTACTGTTTCGCGCATGCGTGAGTTGAATATTATTTTTTTAAATAATTTTATGTAAAAAAATATTTTATTTTTTGGTTTTAACTCTACATATCGAAAGTATTACCGGTACAAAACCATTTTATTTCGGGAAAACAACGACATGAAATTCATGGTGTAGAAATGGGATCGACTGGCATAAAAAAATAGTACTCAATTCTGACTATTTTTTCGCTGACTGTGCATTTTATCAAAAATCTGTGAATGTCGATTGTCATTACTCAAAAACTTAGTAAAGGTCTCCTAAGACCTTTTCCCGAAGCAGCAAGGCATCTGGTAACTGCCATTAATGACCCATCTCAACTTTCCACTCTGTATATTTTAATGTAAACGTTAAGAACCCGTAAACTACTTTATTGGTTGTAGGTATTAATTATATTTAATGATTTTAAGGACATGTTGCTATACCAGAGAGTGAAGATGACACGAGCAGCATAGGAGACGATCCAATATCTTGTGAAGAATTACAAAATACCAAAATGCCATCCATACCATTGATACGATCGTCATTTGAAGTAAATCCTAGTGATTCTACTCCAGATTTAGATTCCCCTGCTTCAGATTTGACTTTCGATGACACACTAAATGATACCAAATACAAGGAAAAGGCCCACAAGGAAGACAATATTCATGAATGTTATCAATTTTTATTGACATTAGCCAAACCGTTATGCAAGTTAGATGAAAAACGACGCTATGAATGCATGCATCAAATAGTCCATATTATCATGGACAGTACTCGAAAGCAACAAATTGAACGGGACCAGCAACATCAGCCACAAAAATGATGGATGAAAACATAAGGCTTCAATCTTTCCTTGTATAAATTGCGAAAGAACATAATGCTAATAGAATTAAAGTCACCTAACTCAAAAATAAACAAATTATAAATTAATTGTATTTACCCCACAGGACAGGCTAGACCTAGTTGGGGGCTAGTTTAAGTTCAATTTATATTGTTTTCTTGGCAATAAAGATTTTTCTATTTTCTATTTTTTTCTATATCATAAGTGTATACTTTAATAGCATAGTATTTAAAAGCACGCCTTTATTTTTATACAGGTTGCTTGGTTGATACCCTATAGAGCCAAAACCTACCTATGTTAATATAGTCAATTATAAAAGGTGACTAAAACGAAACGTTAAACGAAATGTTAAAATAGCATTATTCAAATTTTGAAATTATAAAGTTAATTTTCAAAATCTCCATACACATAGATAAGGGTCAGAGAAAAAATGTACGGAGAACTTGAAAAAAAAATGTTACCCAAAATGTATTTTTAACGTTAAATTTGACTTGTGTGACGAAAAAAAAAATTGCTGTTATTTAGACATTTATTTTAATAAAAAAAATGCCATGATTGAATTTTTACATGTAATATAAATCACAGCCCATATCAGATATATTAAAGATATAGCACGCTTATTCTACTAATAATCAAATTTTTAACAAGGTTATTAGTTTTGTTAATGTTTTCATTATCTTCAGTCTTGATTCCTACAGTTTAGATTCTAAGTATAATCAATATTTTACTAAGACTATATTTTTTTACTATCTTGTTTTTTATAGTCAAACAGTAATTTTACTTTGAAACTTAATATATTATTTACTATAGTTATTACGAATAAATAAAATATCATCCACAAGATCGTCTTTTAATGACATTCTTAAGTTAGAGACCACGAATTTCAGGGACGAAAACAAGCGTTCCACGCTCACTTGAGTTGCTGGAGCTGAAAAAACTATTAGTGATAGTTGATAAAGTAGAGGAAACACATTCTTTTTTGATTTCCAGTAACTAAATATATTTTGTGAATGATCGAGTAGCGGTTCATCTAGGAAACTGGTCAATGATTCTTTAAGTTTTTCAATTCGACTTGAAGTATTTAGTGGCACGTTTGGATCACGGTTTTCTGAGTATTTGGTAATCATGAAATTTCGTAGCCTATCTGCTGGTGATAATGGTTCTGAAGACGTATTACTCTCATTGGAAACTGCAGGTGTCTCTAGTACAGTAATACTATCACCTTCATCAAGTTTTCCATCCTCTAATGATGTCATCCTATGATACGTCTTAATTAGATGTTTCGTGCAGCTGCTTGTTGGTCCCTTGACAATATTGCGTTGTAGCGAGGGTCTAAATATATGGCACTAATAAATGCTTCATTGGAAAATAGTACTTCTTGGCGTTCTTTCATATGCTGCGATATTTTTCGACTTAAATTTGTATTAATTTCATTCGTTTCAAGATCACATTTAAGCCAATGTCCATAAAAATCACTCATAGTAAGCTGTTCAGCCTGTAATATTTTTGTTAAAATTCTTGATGGCTTTAGTGATTTTAAAAAATCTTCTAACTCAGACCATTTTTCAGGTGGAAAATAGAGATCATTTCTTGGTTCCCCGGACACAATGTCCCTAAAATCCAAAAAGCGTTCAACCATATCAAATGTGGAACCCCAGCGAGTAGGACAATCTAAAAATGGCTTCCGCTTTCCACTTGCTTTCAGAAACATTGCATAATTCTGGGTACGAAGCTTTTTTACCAAGGTGCGTAACAATTGAATCGTATTTTGCGTGTTTTCCTGCTTGAGTGCATCTCGTACCGCTAACTGCAGTGTATGAGCAGCACATCTAACAGTCGAAAGGTTGATTTTTCTTCGTGAAAAAATGATGATAATGCAGAATCAAAATCATCTTGAAATATTTCATGATCTATTATATTTTCTATTTCAACAGACTCTTCCATGTCATCTTCATCGGTGTTTGTGTTTTCTTCGTCAATAACGTGAACTGTAGAAGTATCGATAGATGATTCATTAATCTTTTCTTGTAGAATCTTAGTCATTTTTATCATGTTTGCCCCGTTGTCCGTTGTGCAGCAATATATTTGGTTAATACCTAGTTGATAACGATTAAGGTTATCTATTACGTTTTGAGCTAAATAATTACTGGTGTGTCTCGCATACATTTCAATCACACCGAGATTTCGTACGCAAATTTTATTTTGTAGGGTATATTGTATATTGATTCCCAGAAAACATCTAGTCCCTAATGTAGCTGCATCAACTTTTAGTGAGAAGAGTTTGTTTTTCAATTCTTTGGAAAGATCATTCCGCATTTCTGTAGCATACTCTAAAACACATTGCTTTACTTTGTGTGAATTCACTGTCTGTCCTTTCTGACCGGGTATCAATGCAATTATGTTTTGAAATGCCTCATCATCAATTAATGTAAATGGGCGGCCATGTACTGTCGTCAATTTTACACATTCTTTTAGTACATTAGTATTTCCCCGCACTTTTTTACTGGCCGAACATGCAGAATCTGATGGAGCGTCAACATCGTGATCTAAATTCCTTTCCAAAACAAGCTTGTGTGTACTGGGATGTAGGGATTTCAAGTGTTTCATAAGGTTGGTGCCATGTTTACCCTGAAAATAATAACATGCAATAAGAACCATGCCATGCATTTTATTGCTTGCATACAAAGCGTTAATTAAACCAATTTTCGTAGATTTGATAATTATTCTCTTAGACTTTACATTAATTATTCTTTGACGAAATTTTCGCCAATTCATGCTTTTAATTTACATCATACATAAACTTAAAGTTAAAAACGCAGATTGGGTTAAAAAAAGTATATATTTTTATAGATATGTATGAGTTTCATAACATCAGATATAAATATTTTGTTTAACATTACATTTTGACCGTATTGTGCAACTTTTGATTACCATAAAAAATATATACAGATTGAATTTATCAAATGAACCTTCAGGGCCAAATCCTCTACAAAAATAAATATCTAAGGAGCCCGATTTTGATGCAAACAAAAACTGCATTATTGGATTTTTGAAAAATTAAGAATTCTAGCCAGGAATCTGACCCGTTGATTTCAACGAGAACGAATTTCGTTTCCCGTGTCTTATAAACCATCACCATATCAAATTACATCAGAAATGGTTTCGCTGTTATCGCGGTTTCCACCAGGAAAGAAGTATTTTACCGCGGTGAAAAGTATCCTATGTCCGTTTCCGGGGGTCAAACTATATGCATACCAAATTTCATCAAAATCGGTTCAGTAGTTTTAGCGTGAAAGCCGGTCAGACAGAGTTACTTTCGCATTTATAATATTAGGATGGATTCATGTATTGTCATCCAAATCTGAAAAACGTGCAAAGTTTTAGTTCGATTGGTCAACTGTGTTAAAAATGAGTTACTAGATTTGAACAATAAAGAAGGACGGACAACAAAGCAAGTTAAATAAAACACTGTAATATATATGAGATGAGTGGCCACAAAAGTTACCAACAGATTGCATTTTTATATTTAAATGAACATAATAAAGACTTACCTTTACAAGTTTACCACAAAGTATGCATTTAGAATTCATTTCACTTAATTCGTAGTAATTATACACACAATTAATCTTTTTTCGTCCCATATTTTATTGCGAGATCCTTTAGAATTTTTATTTCGCACTGGTTACTTTGTAATTGCAATATCAAAATATATAACGACGAACGTGATGCGCGGCCAATCGCAGTCAAAGAAAACAATATTCTGAGTCTGCTTGCTCTGCTCGCGGAGGCCGCCGGCCGGGCGGGCGAGCCGGCACAGTGCAGCGACGTTGCCACTCCGCATGGAATGCGCGCGCTTACTTGCACGATAGGTATTATGGGCGGAACGGCAACGTTGCTCATATATCGCTGGAACCCAATCTGAGTAGCGGCGCTTTTGGGTTCCAATACCGGTATTCCTTTGATACAGGTATCAAGGTAGAGATATGAACGGAACCTCTAAATACCGGTTCGGAACTTGTATTTTTAGTACCGGTTTCAAGCCTTGCCACATATTGCGGGAACCCAAACTGAATACCGGTACTTTTGGGTTCTAATACCGGTATTCCTTTGGTACAGGTATCAAGGTATACCGGTATTCATTTAGTACAGGTATCAAGGTAGGGATATGAACAGAACCTCTAAATACCGGTTCGGAACCTGTATTTTTAGTACCGGTTTCAAGCCTTGCTAACAACATGACCGAAGAAATGCTTCAAAAAGTGATGAGATTCACATCTGCCAGAAAAATCTAGTTACAACTTCATCGTATGTTCGACGGAACAAATGAAGACAAGACCTTCCAATTATGTATGAGTTTCTTTGGATTGAAAAAGGATCCAGCAGACGATGTAACAACTCATATGTCAAAATAGAAAAACATTTGGACCTCATTGAATAAAGAGTATATAGCAATAGTTCATAGTTATCGATCCCAGCCACCAGTTCCCCACGCAATAAATCGTTAATTCTCATCACCTAGATTGTAGACAGTTCAGAATTGTGCGTGTCCCTAGGTTTTCTTTTCGATCAAATATATTGATTAGTATCGAATAGCAAATCGACATCGATAGAAATAGGAGGTATTATTTGTTTGAATTGCATAATTTAATACCGTCGAACACATAAGATTTCGATTTACATTCCTTTTAAATTAAAATCAACTAGAAAAAATGACGGAAAAGCTACGTAATACTTAACGGCGCAACAACATAGTAAAGAAACACAACGCTTCGTTAGGTTTTCTTTACCTTAGAGAGACGCGCGACATAAATTACTTTGTTCCACGGTTCATCTTATCAAGTCGCTAGGTCATTCTTCTATCGCGAGAATGAAGCTACTCCCTAGACACCATACGACCAACACGAGATTTGATATTGCGACTCGTGACACTGCTTAGATATTCCAAGTTGCCGGTTATCAAATGACGTCACATGCATGATGTATCAATAATAACGAACGAACAAACTAGCCAACGACCACAATCATAATACTACACGCTCACCAATTTATTAACGATATGAATGAAGGAAAAGGGCGTGACGAAATGGCAACACAATTTTTGAAAAAGAAATGTTGTCGTAACATGCTACCTATTTTTATATGAATTTGTGACCTTTTTATAACCATATTTTGTTTGTATAACGTCTTTGGTATCTATTACGAGTATGAATGCATTGTCACTGTCACGTCTGCTCCGCAACTGCCAGCTGCATGCTTTTTTATTATTTCTCATATTACAACGTTTATTAATTTACTTTTACTCGTAAATTTTATTTCACATTTACTCCTTAACGTCGGATTGTTCCGTAATATTATTGCCATGATTTTCATTGCTTCTATCGTCATTATAAGCAATGGCGACTCGTGACACTAGAAATTCTATTGAATCTATATAGTATGTGTATGTGTGCGTAGGAGACTCATTATTTCCGTACAATTAAGATACATAACTGCAATTACAGTTTCTCGTATTGTAGTTGCCTGATGCAATCGCTAAAGCAGATTTTCCTACTTTTCACGATGGGTTAGAGAGTATCCCTTCAGGATGTCCATAACTCTCACGGTGTTTTACTTGACCTATTTCGCGGTTCTTATACGCCTCAGGGGAAAAGGCACCGCCTTTTTATAGCGAATAGAATCACATCACAAACAACAGTTGTGCTTTGATGTCTTGTACGTATACAAACGGTTGTGTTATTAGATACTACGCCATCGATATGAGGTATATTCAAGTTTTCCAATCAATAAAATGAGAATTAAAATATCTAATTAAAAGCATGGTTATTTATTGTTTACTGTACTCAAAAATTATATTCCAGTCTCGTTAAATAAAAGATCGAAATCGTTAATCTGTCATGCGTTCTGTCAGACACAGTACTACAGAATTTCACAGATAACATCAATAAATCGGTTTCCATCTATGTTTTATTCGTTTATCGATATAAATTCATTTCTTATGTTCCATAGTGTAAGCATAGAACTTCATAAAATAACACTATTATGAGGACATTAAAAAACATATAATATCTTTTTTTTACATAAATTAAGTTACATATTACAAAAATTTGCAGTAAAATTATGTTTGCTTAATCCTATCCACCCCTCATTCTCGAGTTGCTTATAATTCCTAAATAAACTCGAACGTCTATAGAACATGTCATTAATGGCCGTTTTCACCAACTTTGTCTTAGCTTAGGCGACTCCTAAGAGACATACTGTCTCACTCTTCTTAGTTAATATAAAGAGTGACAGCATGTCACTTAGGAGTCGCCTAAGCTAAGACAAGGTTGGTGAAAAAGGCCATAAGTCATTCATTTATATTAGATATATTGAAAAACAAGTAGACTGC
This sequence comes from Scirpophaga incertulas, assembly GCA_036419045.1. Taxonomy (NCBI): domain Eukaryota; kingdom Metazoa; phylum Arthropoda; class Insecta; order Lepidoptera; family Crambidae; genus Scirpophaga; species Scirpophaga incertulas. The sequence goes on from CM071641.1 coordinate 9,498,431, forward strand.
TCACCTGATAGTAACTGGTTACAGTCGTCTATAGTCCCTGAGACTTTCAGAAAATCAGTAATCCAAAAATTACAAGATACGTTGCCATCATGTGATAAAAGAAGATAAATCACACTACCAATTAATTTCCCTACCTATTTTACCTTTGACACTGAAACACAGCAATGTAAACACTGCTATTTTCCGTTAGAAATGGGTAAAACGGAGGTACCTAAGCAGACGATCCTTCTTTTTTACGGGGGGAAATGCTCCTTATGCACCATGACACCGTGCTGGCAAGGCGCGGCCGTGTGTGGGGCTCTTCGGTCTGAGAGGACCGGTCTACCCACTAAAACCCTCCGGTGTTCTCTGGGCCTATGCGGGGTACATGACGGGGTTCGCTTTCGCGATTCTACCGCCATAAGCAGACGATCCTGGTGTATAGTCTTCCTCTGCTTTTGAAGGTAATTAAGTACCTGAAATAGTTACTCATTATTCTAAAGTAACAAACCTAAATTACTTTTTATTTTTTTATTTAGTTCCCCTGCTACCTTAACGATAATTATGATATTAATAATAACAGTGTTGTTAAAACATGGTTTTTCAAGTTTTACATTTCAAATTTATTTTCGCTATAAATATTGTAGAAGATAAGATCTAAAGCTATTAACCACATGCCAATCAGCGCAATAAACTACGGGGCACCGATCACCACAAAGGTGGTACTGATCTTGAACCTTGTTTGGTTTAATCTAAAGTTCTTTTTTTTTAATATGTCTCTGGTACCTACTATTTTTCGTCAGTGTATTATAATAAGTGAACATCTACACGTACACACTGAACTGAAAATACTACCACCCCCTAAATACACTTAATTTTAATTACATTTACCCTCAAAGCGTTCTTTCAAAGCCTCCTTGCTTTCGCCACTTTGTAAAACATTGGAAGCTTAAATAGCCCCTGGTTTATTTAAATAAGAGCAAACGCGTGCACTGTCATATACTTAATTTTGCCCTCCGCTACCTTAATTAAACATCATATTAACTTTTAGTCACAGGCGTTGTGGTAGAAATTACGGGCAATTTACCCGAGGCAGGCGGAAAATTAGTAACCCAATCCATTGACTTATACATAGATTTAAAATAAATAAGTATTTCTTACGCTTACACCAATTAGCCTGGACCAAAGTAAGCTCTATACGGCTTGTGTTATGGGATCTAGGATAACGGATAGACATACATATATTATACATATATAAATATTTTTGAAAGAAATGTATATTTTAACAACCATGACTAAGGTACAAATGGTAGCATTCATCACACAAACATCGGCCCCCACCGGGATTCGAACCCGAAACGCAATGCAGTGGAACGGTCGCCAGTCCTGTGAGTAATGTGCCCTGCGTACTGTTCCTACTGCTAAAGGTTTGTAATTCTTCAGTGATCCTGGTTCTAAGCATAATGCCCGTATGCTGCTAAGTCGAGCTAGATCCTTCAATTGACCACTTTCTCAAATTTGGACCTACCTAGTTGTACTATTTATCCCAAGTAACCTCGTCAACAACATCGAGTATGGAACTTAAAACCTTCATCAGAATGAGTGTTACATAAGAATTTGAGATAATTTTCATCACGTTTGAGGACAACTTGTTGGAAAACTCGACTGAGGTCTTCGAGTAATATATGCAATTCTTTCTTTATCTCAACTGTGGCTACAATTCATACACGAAGCAAATATGCATCATGTTCTCATCGCCGATATTGACGGCCTGAATCCTATCTTCTTCTGTCTAAAAGTTTTAATACACGTAACAGTTTTGGGGATATGATGTTGCACTGTTTTTCTCTACTTCCTTTTCGGTCTTGAGTTCTGATCCTGAAGACATATGATAGGATTTGGTGGATTTTTGGTACAGTGAGTGCAACACTTGGATGTATCGATTATCTATATGGCACCTCTGGATAACCTCTAGGTTAAACCAGACCAGAAGGCCTAAGCCTTAAAGCTGCTTGAGGGCCATACTAATCTCATACCAGCTGATGTCCGCGATATCTAAGCTGAATTCTCGGACTAATTGCCGATGCCTGAATAACAGGTGGTCGCAACATTGCATAAAGCTGTTCATAAAAGCTTTCAATCTCTATCATTAACTCAAATAAAGATCTAATTTTTCTCAACCTGATTTTATTTTGATACAGTAATTCCACACAAAGGTACCTCGATTTTTTTCTTTATTAATCAACTATAATATTTGTTACTAAATCTTTAAGCCCTTTGAGAATAGTTTCAATATCTAGTTGAAAGACTAGATATTTTTTGTTTCGTGATTTTGGACCATTGGGACTTACACGTTATACGTTCTCTCCAAATACAAACATATCTATTATTTCCTTTCTATGAAGAGAGTTTGTGTTAAAGTTTCAACCGTAAAGAAGCTGAAATTAAGTTACTTACCTATATTTACAAAAAGAACAAAATCATTGTCATGATTATCTAAAATTGTAACCAACAAATTAAATATAGCCTATATTAACTTTAGTCATAGTGACTTCTGTAGTATTACGACAGAATTCATAATCTGGGCAGATGTGCAACTTGTGATCGCAGTAACTAACAATGGGAAGATACTCACCCCTATACTGACCATAGCAGCCAAAATAGTCAGAATATTAAAACGTTATACTTTTCTAAAAAACTTATTTGTCACTATTACCTACGAGTACTCAACTGAATGGTACAGATAGCGCTGTCGCACAAATTAATGATTCTACACAGTTTGGGTCCAACACTAAATTAAGAAATAACAATATGGAGCGTGAAATTGTCAACTCTTAACACAATAAACATTAAAATTCTTACCGATTCTCACACTCTATTTGTGTATATACCAAATAATTGTTATAGAACTATCTGATTTGCGAAATTTTCATTTATTATCTGTAAGTTAAAATACAAATTTCTGTATTATATTAAAAATATATATAATTTTTTACCTAAAATGCACGCAATTTTCTATAGTTTTTTTTCATTTAGCAAGTTTTCAAACACATTCTCTAGTTTCATTATAGAAAGTATAATATTGAATAATATTAACGTACAAAGCTTTTGACGTTTATACGCTAAGGAATAACTCGATGTTATTAACTTGGGATATTACAAGTTCGCCAAAATTATCTGCTTGAGTACAATTCGGAAGGGAGGGTACCTTTGAGCCCACATAATAGCATTCTTATTGTAATCAAGTAGAAATTAAGTCTCAATTTGTAATACGGGCGTTAGTGAGGATTGTTCTTGAGCAACATGCCGCAATATATCACTGTATCTTCAAAATTAAAACTGTTATCCTACTACTATTATAAAGGCGAAAGTTTGTAAGTATGGATGTTTGTTACTCTTTCACGTAAAAACTACTGAATGGATTTGAATGAAACTTTACCACAATATAGCTTATACATCAGAATAACACATAGGCTACAATTTTTGAGGTTTTAGGAACCTGAAGTCCACGCGAAGGAAGTCGCGGGCAAAAGCTAGTTTTACAATATTTCTAGAATAACAGCAAAGACCTCAATATATTTAGAATTGAAAAGTGCCACATTCTCTATTTTATAAATAGGAAGTGACATCACCGCAACCAACCTACAACAATACATCACTAATCTCCATAATTGATACTAACAAACGAACAGACCCGCTTCTAACTCGCTTATACGCAACTTACCTACCTACGAAATTCTATATCGATTTTGCCTCAGTGACCCGTCCCTGAGCCGTAGATAGTATTGTGTTTAAACACATAAACAACACACGCGATCAATAGCATTCACTGGAACTATAAAGAACAAAGTTTAACTCATATTAAGATTTTTATCGCAATGTCGCTAAAAGTCCTTATGCCTGACGGTAAGCAGTTGATGGATCCTATGGATGCCTACAACCATAGAGACCATATAACGAGTTGCTGACCATTTAACAAGCTATTTATTTCCTTCTTGAATTACAACGTACTGTATTCCCCGAAGAAAACCTCGATAAGGACCTTATTCCACAATCGGAGTGTGGACTGGAAGAAATTTCTCTGAAACGTCACTGTGCTTGGCTTTATGCATCGTGTCAATTATTTTTTCTAAACATCACATGATGTACCAGCGATAAAATATATAGAATAAAAACATATATTATTACAGCCTACCATAGATGTAGAACTAATAAGATTATACGTTGGGCTTATAAGGATAATTTATTAATATTCCTATTCACTTTGGATCTTAAGAACAAAGTTTAACTCATATTAAGATTTTTATCGCAATGTCGCTAAAAGTCCTTATGCCTGCCTGACGGTAAGCAGTTGATGGATCCTATGGATGCCTACAACCATGAAAACAACATAACGAGTTGCTGACCATTTAACAAGCTATTTATTTCCTTCTTGAAGAACAACGTACTGTATTCCCCGAAGAAAACCTCGATAAGGACCTTATTCCACAATCGGAATGTGGACTGGAAGAAATTTCTCTGAAACGTCACTGTGCTTGGCTTTATGCATCGTGTCAATTATTTTTTCTAAACATCACATGATGTACCAGCGATAAAATATATAGAATAAAAACATATATTATTACAGCCTACCATAGATGTAGAACTAATAAGATTATACGTTGGGCTTATAAGGATAATTTATTAATATTCCTATTCACTTTGGATCTTTATTTACATTAGGTATGATGTACATCACCCCCATCAATATCTGTAATGTCTTTGGAATTTCATGTATATTCAAATTATTTTTTTATCTACTGTATAATAGTTTCAATTAGATAGGTATTTGTTATTACAATTAGTCATAATTTGCAATGCATAACATGAGAATAATATTAATAAAGATTACATTGCATCCAAATACAGTAATTGATTACTAATATAACATAGAAATGTCAGCCAAATCAAATAATAATAATAAAAACATTTACAAGCTCTAATGCCCCTGGTGTTGCAAGCGTCTTTAAGTTACGGTGACTGCTTACCTTCAAACAGGCTGTAAGTCTTTTTGCTATCGTCGTTATATAAAATAACATTTATAATCGAATTGCGGAAATATAGTTTAACCATCTCTCACGGTATCCACAGGAAGTAATGATGATGAAGTTGAATACTAATGAAGCGATGACAAATTTACACCGTTACTACAGCACAGGCAATCCTTCAATCAATATAAAAGTAAATACATTAAGTGGTAACCATAGTATAATAATAACCCACGCACTAGTAAAAGTAAAACACTCAGGAATTACCGAGAAAGAATTCTCACTGTTTACTATTTTATTCAAAGAAAAATCGAATTCCAATTCATTTTAGAACGGTGGCCACACCTCAGTCAATCAGAACATTGGACATGTCGAGCCAGCTATTTTTAAAAGGAGTATAACACCAGACATTCGCAAGAAGACGAATTGGATTTTTCCATATTTCTAAGAAAAACGCATTTAAATTGAAAGAATATTAATAGAGAAGGTTCACTATTGAAAAGAAATAAAAAGCTTGAATTTAACTGATCACCATTCAAACTCTAACCTTTAATTGTACACGAACACGACACTTTTTGCAAAACTAAATAATTCGGTGTGCATTGTAGTACTAAATATCGAAGATATTCTAAAACCAAAGACAATTAATTCAAGTACTTTTATTTTGAAATAATGTGTAAACAATATAAGATTAATTACAAGTTAAGTACAATTAGAATGTCGTGTTAGTTCCTGTTGCATATTTTTTCTTTTTTTTTATTAATCTTATTAACTCGTAAAAAAAATCTAATAATTTCTATCGTCATGAACAGATCCATAAAGGAAAAACAATATTTTTGTTATTTAGTTTTTCGATGAAAATTTCCAAAATCCGTAAATATCAGTATGAAAAGTTGCGGGAAATCTAGTTTTAGACGTATCGACCGTAAAGCCGAATTTTCAATCCAACAAAACAGAGCGTTTATATAGTAGTTTATCGTTCACGCCATTCAATTTAGTCCCAAGTGAACACCAATTTGAATTGAAAGATGTTACCATTCGAACGACAGTAATGGAAGCCGCAATCGAAGGACAAAGTAGTCAAATTTATACGAGATGTAGTTAAGTTGTTCGGTTTATAGCTATTGTTTGTATTTAATAAAAAGTGTATTGTTTCAGTTGAGGCTTTAGGGAAAGTACAGACCGCGACGCGTCAGACTTTCCATATTGCCTAGAAGTAGCTTATATAGCTGTAATAAAGGCGGTTTCCACAGTGCAAATGTAAAATTTGACGATTTGCTGACTGTCCCTAAGAAGTGGCAATAAAAAGCAATAAGAATTTACAGTTTATGTATTAGATTAAAGCTGTTCCTTTATAACCTTGATGTATTGGAATATAAAATGCTCAAGTTTTTTTTATATTAAGTGTATTGGCACTGCGTTGAAATGATGTTATTACAATTCCAATCTACTCAGATAACACTTGCCTAACGTTGTTCGGTGCTTTGATATTCCTTGACACGCTTATTCCAGCAATACAGCTTTTTTATTACTTTATTAGTATCATAGTTACCTATAAGAATTACATATACATTATAAGGCCTTAAATATATAGCAGCTAAAATCAATCATTACGTATATTTATTAAAATAAAATATGAAAATTTGTGATTTTTTGTCATAAAAGTAATTAAAGTTATATCTAAATATGATTTAGAGTCATATTTATATATAACTTTAATTACTTTCTCAAGGCCCTAGAAAACTTTGATTTGTGACCTTGTACACAAACAATATAAAGACTATAAAACCTGTAACTTTTATCCCTTAACCCTTTAACTATGAGATGGAAATTTGTATGAAACCTACGAAAAGAAATGCAATCCCACCATAAACCATATATTTTATCAAGTTTGTGAACTGGCCTTGTAGTTAAAGGGTGTAGAGTCGAATGCTTAGCTTTACATGAAATCTGATAACTTTTGTTTTCGGTGGAATAGTTTTCAGTAACAATATAGCACAGACATATGGCGAACACTGCAGTGGCATTGGGACAAGGATCGATCAATATGGAGATCCTTTGGGAAGGCCTACAATTTAGGTCCAGTAGTAGGCTGAAAGACATAAATGATAGTACATATTTGATGATGATGATGAGACTTCTAACTATGAAGGATAAATTTCTAGATAGCGGTTATATAGCACGATAAACACTATATCTTGTTTCGTTGCTCATGCTACGGAGTATGTGTGACAAGGAATGTAGCGAAGCTCATTAGGGGAACTCGTAAAGCGCAACTAACTGTTATGTAAAATCATATTAGTAGGTAGCACAAGGAAAGATAATTGAACTTACCTCCTGTAGAAATTAAGTTAAATTAACATAACATAACATAACCCTTTATGTTATTCATAAAATACACATACAAAAAAAAAAGAAAATAACAAATGTACAAAAGGCGGCCTTATTGCTAAACAGCAATCTCTTCCAGGCAACCTAGGACCAGGGAAATATTAAAAGGAGATTTAAATATAGGATGGGTACAGTAATTGGACAGGACAAATAGGCTATAACTAGTTTAAGTTAAGGAATCTTTGACAGGAAGTGAACATGGACTTGATTCTTAAAGGACTCCAGCGTTCGCGCTCCCCTAATACCCTCAGGGAGAGAGTTCCACAACCGGACGGCATAAGCCGAAAAAGAATATGAAAAATAGTTGGTACTTCGGGCGGTATATCCAGAGTCAGATTAAAATTAGAACGCAAGGCACGACATGACGAATGGGATCGAAAAGAGAACAAAGATTTAAGGTAGGATGGAGATGTTGGAAGGTACAAAATATTGTAAAGTAGGGATAAAACATGTAAGTCTCTGCGCTGGCGAATAGGTAACCATTTCAGTTGAAAGCGACAATTAGAAACATGGTCAAACCTACGCAGATTAAAAATGAACCTGATGGCTACATTTTGCAGCCGCTCCAAACTGTCAAGTAGTTCCTCAGATAAATTAATCCACGCAGCGTCAGCGTAGTCAACCAAGGAAAGCAAGAGTGACTGAGCTAACACTGTCTTTGTAGCTATAGGGAGAAAGCTTCTTAATCTATTTAGAGTACTATATGCAGCAAATAAATTACAATAACTATAAAATATAACAATAAAATATTAGAAATCGTTTCCTTAAATAATGAAAATTTATCGGTCGTGAAACTATGGAAAATCATATTTAAAAATAATGTACTTTACAAAATACTCTGTTGGTATTCAAAGAATATAAATAAAGACACACAAGCGCCCGGTAATATAAAATAGTAAAACAAACAGGTGACAATGTCTTATTAACGTGGGCATAACCCCATATAATGCATTCATATGAAAGGTGAGACTAACAATGATTTCCAGGGAACTCTGACTCTAAAACCCCCTGTTATGTAAAACTGTCATATGAATAGATGATAAAATACTACATGAACCTCACACAGACCAAGCGGCTGCTAAAATACTTAAGGTTTATTTTTATTTTCTTACGTGTCTTATAATCTTCATCTTATATACTAATAAGAAGATGGCGACAATATTTAGCGACGTTCGCAGAATTGTAATCATGAACTAATCAAAGTTCAAGTAATGAACCTTAATTAAATTAACAAGTTCTCTTTTATCAAATTTTTCTTTGAAACGTAATCCTTCGTAATCATCATTCATCGTAATTTTCTGTAAACAAATAGTAACCGTAGCTTTAGCTATATGGCGTGTTAAAAGTCGGCATACAAAAATTAAGATATAACAAACTAATGGTTCACCCTTCAGCTGAATAGCTGTCAAAATTGGCATCGCATAGATGACGCCGTAATACAAGTTATCGATGCTTAATTTAGGTCCGAAGCTGAATTATATATGCGATTAAATATGACGGTGTAAACTGTTGTATCATAAGCTCAAACTTAAACCGAAAACATTTATTTTATATATACTCTTATGGGCACTTACTATCGTCAAATAAAAAAAAATATTTTGATAAACATTTGATATATTGGTTAGTATCATAATCAATATTATCTCAGCCCATAGACGCCCACTGATGAACCTCTTCTCCCAAGGATTCACACACCAAATTCTTGTTCGACTTATTGACTTGCGAGTTTCTTCTCAAGAATGCTCTCCCAATTTTCCAACAGGTGTAGAATAAACTTCTAAGATAAAGTCAAAAATTAAATTAATTTCACTTGACATTGTATTGTTATAATTTATGCATATACAAGTAAAAACTTACAGAGCATGATATCTTAAATTTTAACTTTATTCATTTATATTAATACTAATATTATAAACGGGAAAGTGTGTCTGTCTGTTTGTCCGTCTTTCACAGCACAACAGAGCGACGAATTGACGTGATTTTTTACGTGGAGATAGTTGAAGGGATAGAGAGTAACATAGGCTTTTATCCCGGAAAAATCGTCAAATCTCACGGAATGCGCAATAAAGGCTTCGCTCAAAAACTACTGCACAGATTTTCATGCGGTTTTCATCAATAGATAAAGTGATTTTTGAGCAAGGTTTTGCGGTATTTTTTATCTCGGAAAAACGGATAGTCCCGCGGGAAGCGCGATAAAACCTTCGCGCCATAAACCGACTTCCGCGCATATGTAGCCGTGGGCAAAAGCTATGACCCTTAACCCTCTATAGACCCAATCCCGAAATCCACGCGGGCGAAACCGCGGGCAGAAAGCTAGTGTTTTATATATGTGATAACTTTGTAATAATCTCAATACAAAAAAAAATCTGTCGATATTACTAATTGGTTGGTCTTTACGAATGATTGATTCTAGAATTGGCCAGTCACACAAACAAGATTTTAAAAGTATTGCTTTTTTGATAAATAGAACTCTTTAGGCATAGAATAAAATTTGCTTCAATTGACTGTCAGTTGATTCACATTGTATCGTCATTTTAAAACTAATATGTTAACTTTTATAAAAAAAAGGAATTAATTCGGTAAGGTGTAATTTAATAGCTCATTGGAATCTCGTTTAACTTTCATCTGGTTTTAGCGCATTTATTTATAGCTGGTATGCGAAATTCAAATGCAGTCGCGTCAATCTCCATGATGAAGTTCGTGAAAGTCGGTCAAGCACCGCTGGGAAAAACGAATTTGAAATGATCGAAAAAGATAGGCATAGTTGAGCATCATGAGTCAAATATATTTAATACACAAGCATAGGGTGTGAGAAAGCTTCTAAACTATTTGACAGATGCTCAAAAAAACGTGCCGAGTTGAACCGAAACCAAAGCGGCGCGTGTGAACAGTGCAGCGACGTGGATGATTGCTTCGTTTTTTAAACCCGGTGTGAATGAGGTGAGAAATTGTTACACCAGCTATGATGTGGGTATGATATACCCAACATTTTGATGTAAAATTTTTGATACTATGATTGTGTAATTAGCATTAATGCTTAAGATATATTAATAATAGTAACTATTCAACAAGATGAGTAAATAAAATACGAACATTAAGTTAAGCAGCATTATTTTTTATTGAAATAACAAAATATCTAAATTGTTTTCGAAAAATACAAATTTAAGCAATTAATTTCTTTTGCCATAAAAATCTAACAAAATTCCAACTTTGGTAAATCAATATAACAATAGTGTCTTCTAATTATTATAAATAAAAAAGGAACTGAAAAGTCTTGTGAGATCATGTAATAGAGCACTAAAATTACACCTACAAATCAACACAATTCCGTACCCCAGCCGCCGGTGCAACACTAAACTCGATACTGTACCTCACCCCTTGCATCTTTACCTCCAGCTACTGAAACAACAGGACTTGCATGGCAACAGTAACATTAAAATATCTGCGTTTAGAAACTTTTCGGGTATTACGGGTATGACACCAACCAATTATTTATCAGAAATCAACAACAAACTCAGCAAAAATAACTCAAAAATATCATCTTGTACCGACACTACAGTATTGACGTTATCAAGAACAAGTCAAACATTTATATATTAAATAATGTTATTTTTTGTTATTTTATTTATTATTATTAAATAAATAAAAATATATGCAGCATAAATCATACTCGAGTTGTTAAGTCCAGGTAGGTAATCATTATCACAGTTTAACCGCTAACATTAATGTCCGCATACCTTCGGTTTGACATGAGAAAGCGTGGCAATATGTACTCTGGAGTCATAACGTTATGAATATTTCATGAGCAGCCACATGGCTTGGATATTTCAGCTAAGCATGACCTGGCTCTGTGTCAATATGTCACGAATGTATTATAATGCGATGAAGTTATTTCAGTTTAAAAAGAAGTATTTGCTTTTTCCTATTGTTGTGTCTAATGATTATAATCTCAAGATAGAAGGGCATGCGTTTTCAATAACTGAACACCACAATCTACTGACAGTTATAAAAAACAGATTAATCTCACTTGTTGCCTAGATATTACTGTATGTCATCATCGCAGCTCATAATATGAGCTACGAATATATTATATTTCCTCAGTTATGTATTAGGCAAACCCACTGGTATAGTGGAATTTAGGTATAGTATTTGGTATAGTCGATTGCAAATATAAATTTGTTTTACTTTGTAAGTGTATACAGATTTACTCACGTTTTCTTTGAATGAGATAGATTTGAAATAAGAAAAACACGCTATTTGTTTTTATTTTTTAGAGCGTCAGACATCCCAATTGGAAGGCAAGAGTCAATTACTGGAAGGGCTGAAAGGCATACGCCGGGAAACATAGAGTTGGAAGGTTTCGCACATGGCGCAAAGATTATTAGACCTGGAGACCTATTTTTGAATTACGAATGCGATTTCGAAATCACCGCTGACTAAATAGTCAGCGGTGACTTTGAGGTCACGGATTCCTAAACATCCAATTTTTGAAAGTCGATCGCAAAGCTGCCAACATAGATAAAGTACACACATAAATGTAAGAGTTCGGTTCCACGCAGAATGTAGCGCTCCGGTTATTGCCGGCTTCACCATTATGGTTATACATATATATATATATATATATATTATATATATATATATATATATATATATATATATATACTATAATATATTATATATATATATATATGTTATATATATTATATATATAAAAATAAGAACAATAAAAGAAAAATAAAAATAAGAATTATTGAAATCGCTGATTATTAGTCACATTGGTGATTTCGAAGTCGCATTCGTAATTCAAAAATAGGTCTCCAGGATCGAACACTATAAAGACCCTTGGAGAAGTCATTTATCCAGTAATAGGCGTCTCTCGACTGAACTACGAGTATATAGAAGATTACAAACTCTACCAACGTATTAATGGTTGTTATGGGAATGGAAAAAAAAGTTTGGGGGTCCATGAAATGAAAATGGGGGTCCACGATAATGGATCTCAACAAACATTGATAGTACCTATTTATTTGCATTATAATATCTTCTTATATAAATACATATTTATAAAAGTACCTATCAAGTAAATTGAAGCATGTAGGCATTCAATATCAGGTAAGTAGGGGTTCTACCCAAAACTGAAAAACATGACGAAGGGTCTACGACACAAAACAGTTTCGGAACCTCTGATTTAAACTATAAAAATGCCAAGGATTAATTTTAAAAATGTATAGGTACCTCGTTACCTACTTCCACTGCAAAGTAGCTGAGTTCGCATTGCTGTGTTTTGGTTTGAAGGGTGAGAATTAAAATTTTTGGGGACCATGACTTTAAATATCACATGTTAGCGACGTCCAGTGTCCATATTATGACAATATGTAAGAACCACCACTTACATAGAGACTGACTGCTTATCAATATATTGTCATAAAATTTGCAGTTGCGATAAGCAGGAGAATGTTATATAATTACTTAAATAACTCGATAAGTTTTGATAAACTATGATATTCGAACTAACATGACAGTACCGAAATTTTTAATTTAGAAATACTAATTAATCTATTCTATAATTCATTGGATAAATTTATCCAAAAACACGACCCTTAATTAAAATTTGCACACTCTTAAAATTTAGATTTGAACTTTAAACTTCCACCCAAAATTTGAGGTTCTATAAAGTTTATTCAAGAGAACGGTATCAAATTAATTTGTAACATAAATAGCAAACTGTTTCAATATTGAATGTGGCGACGTTAAATTTCAGATGCGACAAATTTAAATATGGTTCGGTACGGTCAGCGCGGCTAACCTCTGCAGATTTTCCCGCTTAAAATTCAACCTGTTTCAATTACAACGTATAGGTACAGCAACAGATTCTCTCGGCTTGTGCTGAAAACGAATTTAATATTAAGGAAACCTGTAAGTGAGAACAGCTGATTTAATTTATATTATTGAAGTATATTGGAAACTAGCGATGGGCGTTGAATGAATATACTAAGTCAATGAACTGTAGACCTAACGTGATCTTTTAAAACAAGAATAAAATAACTGTAAGCGAGATGGCGCTATATTTAGCAAAAGCGGTGTCTCTGATTGAATTACACTATTCATAGAGCCATGTTTGGTAACAACATTATCTATATAAATAAAAATGAATTGTTGTTCGTTAGTCTGCTTAAAACTCGAGAACGGCTGGGCCGATTGAGCTGATTTTGGTTTTAAAATGTTTGTCGTAGTCCAGGGTAGGTCTAAACGGTGAGCAAATAAGGAAAAATTGCGAGTAAGATAGAGTAAGACGACAATTTCATTTTCCCATATAAAAGTTGATCACTTACTTTCTGTCAAACATTTGACGGTATTTGTACTCTCAGTTCCACTCGAATTGAAGAACGCATTAAAACAAGACTTTTGAATCGACAACATAATATCAACTTTGCTTATAACATCGTGTATTTAAATTTCAAAATATAAAAAATTTATGTGTTGACATATTTGATGGGTGCCAACCTTACAGTGTTACTATCTCTCAAAAATATTTTTATTATATTGTTTTGTCATCTCATGTAAATAGAACCCGTGTATCCGAACGTTCCATTGTTTTGTCCATATAGACCAGGTTATAAGCCTTTAAAAATAATAAAAAGCGAAAAAAAATTCAGTATTATACGAACTTTGATGTTATGTGAAAAAAGTGTAAATGCAAAAGTTTTAGATGTTTTTATTACCTACAACTTTGCCATTTGATTTTTTTCAATAGGACATTTAGTTTTTCCGGAAATCAAGAAAAAACCGTTTTTTGTGAAAAAGTATTGTGTCGTGTGATTGTGACTTACTAAATATGCCTCCAATAATTAGGCGGTACGAAGTTCACCGGGTCAGCTAGTTTATAATATTGTATTATTTTTATATTTGTATGTAAACATACATACGACTGTAATCGTATTAGGTATGATTGTATCTTATACTATATTGTATTTTTATATTATATTTGTCACGTAGCGGAAGGCTACGGAGCAAAATAGGTTAAGAATAATAAGAAAAAGATAAGAACAAGAGACTAATATATTAAAATAATTATTAGGACAGCACGGCCGAAACTTAAAAAATAAATTAAAAATACAAAATAACAATAATAGAGAAGGGGAAAGAAAGGAAGGCGGTACCAGGATCTAGGTAGACCAAGTATCGGTAGGCTGTCAGTATACAGCAGCAGGCAAGCAGGTATTCAGCGGCAGGCTGGCAGGTATTCCGCAGCAGGCTGGTAGACACACAGCAACAGGTTGGCAGGTGTGCAGCGACGAGCTGGCAGGTATTCAACAGCAGGCTGGTAGGTATCTTGCAGCAGGCTGATAGGCATGCCGCAGCAGGCTGGCCAGTATTCCGCAGCCGACAGGCAGGGATGCAGCAGCAGGCAGGGATGCAGTAGTAGGCAGGCAGGCAGAGCACGTTGGAGACTCGATGTGGCAGCAATAGTACGTGGTTCTTTTGATGAAGTATGTAGCAGAGTTTCCACAGTACTTTTAGAGTGGAAGACTTTTTTCTTCACAGAGAGCCCAAGGTAGTATAGAAGGTTGTTTGTAGCTTCAGAAGTAGAAGTAGAATGTCCCAAGAGACCCTGGACCGCCTTATATAATAGCCAGATATGGTGTTCGAAACTAAATACAAAAATTTAAAATTATGACATAAAATTCATAAAAAGGAGTCCAACATGGCATGAAAATAATAAATATATTCAAATTTAGAAATTTGGAATTATGTGACGTCACGTCGGACTGTTGTCATACGTTGTCAAATTCTAGAATGTTCCTAACAAAACAAGAGAAATCGTTGAAAATAATAAAAATTATTAAAAAATTATAACAAATATACAGTAAAAAGTAAAGAGAAAAGTAAATTACAAGTATTCAGTACAATAAAAGTGCTAAAAGTGAAAGTTATAAACCAAAACAGTGCAATTTAGTGATACAACATAATATAAGATGATTTATAAATGTTAAACGTATTTGTACACAGTTAAATTGAAAATAATATATTATTTCAAGGTAAAGTTGAGACATTCTTATTTGTAGTTACACCAAAGACTCATATTTAAACATTACATAGGTAGGTAGCAACAGAGAAGTCAATGATACATACAAATCAGTCTATAAAGTAATAAATATATCCGTCCATCTATTAGTTTTCTAGTAGATTATGATTTATAGCTAATAACTATGCGTAGTCCTCAACATATCAAGCATAATACTTACAGTACTCCTACAGTACACATTACAGACAGAATACAAGCCATTTGCACATACAGTAATACTATACGCGATTCCAATGGAATCAACAGAAAGTTGTGTTGGGCTTGGGTGTTAATAGATCACCTCTGTCCAGCTCGCTTAACACTAACGGCAGTGCTGTGGGGGAGTACCCCCAGTGTATCCTACATACAAGTTGGGTGTAGCGAGCACTTTCCTAGGGCAATCCATGCCGACTATCTAGAGGTGTTCAATATTCCCATACTTGAACTCTATACATGCATGACCCGTTTAATTATAGAAATGCAGATGCGTAGATTGCATGAGCGTAGCTTGAAAACTAGCAGATGGGCAGATTTGCATTAAAAGATAACAATTTAGTTATAATTTCGAGACCTGAGAAAATTCTAGTACATTCCGTTAGAAGATTAAAACTCTACATATAATTGCAAGTTCCGAGAAATTTCCAGAATGCAGAATATTCTAATAGTATAGACGTTACATATTATTATAATTATTACATTGAAAAGAGGAGATAAAAAATAGACCTTCAGAGTTTCTTGCCTGTTCTTCTCGAGAAGGCTCTCCCAATTTCCGAACAGGTGTCGAGTCAATATTTTTTTTCCTTATTCGGACACGGACACGGACAAGGTTTTTGTTTTATTTAAGCTTTTTTCTGTTTTGTCTGTTGACGTCAATAAGTGCCTGTAAAGGTCTATGTTGAATAAAGATTATTTTGATTTTTGATTTTGTTTTGATTTTGAATATTATTCGACACTAATCTAAATGGTTTAGTTCTTGTAATTTCCTTTCAAATCAAATAATTTTATAAATCGTTTTAAAAGTATTATACATAAACATTGGTGCTCCCAATTTTATTTGGGGTCGGCGCAATATGTCTTCCTCCTGCACTCTCCTCCATCACTGGCCATTTCGACACTTATTCCTTTCTTCAACATATCAACATTTACAGAGTCAATCCATTGTTTCTTCCGTCTTCCTCTCCCACACGCCCATCCACTTCCATGTCCATAACTTTTGCTCTTCTTAAAACGTGATCATACCAGGAAAGTCTCCTTTATCTCAATTTTTCAACAATAGGAGCTACTTTCAGACTTCTCCTAATATACACACTCCTCACTCTATCCTTTCTTGTTAATCCACACTCTCATCTTAACATACGCAATTCAGCAACATCCAATCTTTGTTCATCCATCCGCTTAACGGGCCAACATTCCGATTTATACATGACGACAGGTCTAATACTGATTTATAGGAAATAATGGTGTCACAGGTAGTTCCCGTCTCCTTTCGCCATTTCATTCATCCTGTTCTAATGCTTCACTTGACATATGTCAATATTAACGACGAGGTATCTAAATTCCGAACAAATATAAATAAAATATAAATATCTGTACTCCTTATCTTACAATATTTCTTCACGAAAACCTATTTGACAGCACGGCTAACGTATGTCATATTTTTTATCTACTACAATGCTAATAATTCTCTATAAAAGAACCTATAACAATTAGATTATTGCCAACATTAAAACACTCAATGATATTATGATCATTATGTCATCCAAACGCGTGATATTATGAATTTCAACAAAAGAACATTCTCATGCAATGACATTTTCACCACCAGATCTCAATTTTTTTTAAAAAAGAACAATAAATTGTATATAAATTGTAGACTAATTCGTAATTTCGACTCCAGTCAATCCGCGTAATACCGAATATCGTCGACACAGGCACGTCATTTCTGACCCTCCCGACTCATTGACGCTGGCTCTTCAAGCCTTGCGAGAGGCGGCATCTGCGCCGCCATCCCTTAGTTAGTCCATACTTCGCAGCTTGCTGCACATGTACGAGTAGGCCCCATCACTTCAAGGCCGGACCCACTTTGGCGTACCGAGCCTTCCTTCGCGCATATGTCCTCTTCGGAGGGCAGCGCCGACGTGCCCTCTCCTGAGGGTGCGCCAACAATTCCGTTCAAGCCATAAGGCCACTAGGGCCAAGGCTAGGCTGAGTTTAGTCGGTAGGTCTGCTGGATCGAGCCGCCTCGATTCACCAGGAGTCCGACATAATCAACGCATCTCTGCTTGCCTGTTGCGTTGGTATCCATGAGGATTCTCAGCCTCCTCTCCTGAGGAAAAAAAAATCGTAATTTCGGGTTCTCGTCTTATCGTGTTATTTCCCGCCATTTTTTCACTCGAATATTATAGAGGATTATTATAATATAGAGGATTCACATCATGACTGTAGATAAAGTCTTGTATGCAACTGCTATAATTAGCTATTAAAACACTCATGTGATACTATTATCCACATATTATAAACCAACATTTGTGTTTTAATACCCCTGATTATACAACAGTTGCATAAATAACTATTATAAATTTCTTCGCGAACACTACAGAGCTGCCTCGAGCTAGTTCTGATGCATCTTCATAAGCACTTGACACGGACTCTTTAAGTGCTAAGCGAATTCGCTTAGTGTCGCCTCTCGCCGCTATCAAGTTACTGCTCACATCGTGGGAGACTGCATAACTGGCGTTGTAAGATGAAAATTGTATAACATAGCCACATATTGTATTACAGAATGTCGGAATATAGATTAAAATGCATATATGAAGTTATGTTTATTTTGATGGTTAATAAATCTATATTTTCTTAAGAAAACTCAAATCCAGCTATCATCTCACATCCTGCGTTTCTTAGACACAATGGTCTCGTTGCACACATGGTCTCGTGCATGTGATAATATCCGGCCACCGTGAGAATACATTTTGGACAGAGGCCTGTTTGTTTCTTATGTCCAGTATAATTAAAGTTCATTTTCTAGAATCGTGGTTAGTACAAATATGAACCTTATTCCATGTACGTAAGGAAATGACAGCACCTGTCAGAAACGCATTCTCTTAGCGGCTGGACTGTACATACTTTCAAAAGCGCACAATTTGTGCCTATAGGCGTCACTTTACTTACAATAATTATTTTTATTACATAGAAATTAAAGTTGTTTAACCTTCATACATTTTTGACAATATACATTAAGTGTTATTCAGATCTTTATAAAAACTTTTTAAATCAAAATTATTTTTACTGTCGTTAATTCAAAACTATGCGTAAAATTATTTTTTTATATAAAATAAGACCAAATTCTCATAAAAATTTATGAACAATTTTGAGATTGGAATGGACAATGACTTATCTATTAATACAGATATAACACATATACGGAGAAATATTTTCATCGTTATATTTCAAAATCTACATCCTAATGTATTTATCATACAGTGTATTCTAAATTCTAAACAATTAGTGTTCTGGTGAAATGTAGGTATGAATATTAATAACGTTTTTAGTTTTAAGCTTGGTAAGATGACATTTTTTTAATTCTATATATAGTAAGAGTACTCTTTTAATTGAGAAATATTGTACAATCTTTTGGTTGATATACCTGCGTGTATGCTATTACTTTTGAAGATATGTACTACTCGTACATCAACATGTTTGCGGTGCTGTCGCTGTTGCTCAAAAATGCTAAATAGTAGTCAAATCAAAATCAAAATAATCTTTATTCAACATAGACCTTTACAGGCACTTATTAACGTCAACAAACAAAACAAAAACCTTGTCCGTACGACCGAATAAGGAAAAAAAAAATATTGACTGAACACCTGTTCGGAAATTGGGAGAGACTTCTCGAAAAGAACAGGCAAGAAACTCTGAAATTCTATTTTTTATCTCCTCTTTTAAATGTTAATAATATAATATAAAAATACAATATAATATAAGATACAATCATACTTAATACGATTACAGTCGTATGTATGTTTACATACACATATAAAAATAATACAATATTATAAATAATGTTGTTACCAAACATGGCTCTATGAATAGTGTCCCTGTTCCCAAATAGTGTGATCATTTAGATAGTCACTTACTTTATATGGATTTTAAATGTATATAAAGGCAAATCAATGACACTTTGCGGAAGTTTGTTAAACATAGATTTACATTTCCCCAAGAACGAACAGCTAGTTTTATGGAGTCTGAACATTGGAACGGCAAGTTTATTTTTGTTTCTAGTATTCACATTATGTAGATCACTGTTTTTATTGAATTTATTATAGTTTCTATATACAAAAACTAAATTATCATATATATATTGACTAGCTAAAGTTAAAATATTCATTTCTTTGAACAATTCTTTTAGGGATTCTCTAGCCCGTAAACAGTAAATAGCACGAATCGCTCTTTTTTGGAAAAGGAAAATACTCTCAATGTTAGCCGCTGATCCCCATAGCTCAAATCAAAATAACTTTGTTATTTGTACGTAATGTAACATTTTATATATATATATATATATATATATTATATATATAATATATATATATATAATATATATATATATATATATATACTTTCTACATAAAAAATGTTACATTTAATGTGATAATACTAGAAATTTCGTTTCATTAGAATTACGTAAAAAATAATTTCACATTTTCTAGTAATCTAAAAAATAAATTAATGAAAAATTAAAGTAATATTTCTATATTGACATACTTTCATGAGATATAAATTACTCAAATTAGATAATTATAGTGTAAAAACGGCCATATTCAGTTGCAGTCATCTACCCTATTAAGGGACATCCATAAAATAAATTATGTGTTTTTTCGCCCCTCCCCCCGTCCTCGTCACAGCTAGTCACATTTGCGAGACTCCCCCCCCCCTAGTGTGACGTCACATATTTTGTAAATTTACATTTAGAAATTATTGAATGTTAAAAGCGGTTCAGAAATCAGTTTTGTTTTATTTCCATTTTAATGTAATTTACAAGTAACAAAACAATAAACGATTACTTATATTAGTATTTAATAGTATATGGTCATTTCATGATTTACATATTATATTTTTCAAAATCACCTACTATAATCAATAAGAAAAATAGTACCTTTCGGGAGTACCCCTATTAATAGATAGAAGAAGACAGTATGTATTCATTTATTTATTTATGAAAATGTACAGACTTTACAATAAAAATTAATATTTACAGCACTTTTCATACTAATTTAAAGTTTGTGTTTTTACAGTTAGCTTATAAAAGATTTTGAAATGTGACGTCACGAAATTTAAGACCTCTCCCACCCCAAGTCACACAATGTCACACTTCGTCAACCCCCTTCCTCCCCCTTACCGTGTGACGTAATTTATGGATGCGCCCTTATACTTAACATTTATGAATTTTAATTCGTTTTGAATAAATTAATTATACGAGAATTAATCCACTACATGACAAGGCAATATTGTTGCGATCGTTTTATCTCGCAAAATAGAATTGGATAAATAACTCATAATTAATATCAAATATTTACTCTTCAAATAAGATTTTGACAATCACTTTTACAGATCAAAAATGCTACGCCATTGGTTCACAAATCTACGCCATGAGATCTTGTACTGGAAAGAACCAACAAGGGTTTCTGCTAGTATTTTTACAGAATCAAGTTTAAGAGTAGGTAAGTATATGACGAAGGATACATAGACAACCTCCACAGTCGGGTGGCTTTGAACTTTGAACAGCTTTTGAACAAGGAGGTTCAAAGTTAATCAATGACATAATGAAATCCGCAAAAGAACCAGAGATACCGACATAGATCGAAGAATTGCGAACCTTAAATAGTATTACAATACCTTAAGTAGAAGTATAATACTACTTTTAAACTTTTCTACTACTTTTACTATTTGACGACCTCCGTAGTCGAGTGGATAGTACACCGCTTTCAAGGTGTCGCCATCTCTGAGGTCCCGGGTTCAAGTCCCGATGGGAGCAGATGTTTGTATGATGAATGCGAGCACTTGTTCCTTAGCCATGGTTGTTATATATATTAGTATCAAAAATATTTGTATATGTATAATATATGTATGTCTATTCGTTACCCTAGATCCCATACCACAAGCCTGACAGAGCTTACTTTGGACTGGACTAATCGGTGTGAGTGTATGAAACACCTATTTATTTACTAGTAAAGATAGATTAGTAAATGCAATGTTACCACATTATAAATATGAAAAATTTTATAATTAACAGTGAATATCTAATTTAAGTTGTTAAAAAGGTAAAGATTACAGTTAAAATATTCGATTATGATTAATATCACCACCTTGCCTACGCGTGGTTAAGGCGTCAACAGTGTATGTTTACACATGTCGTAATAGACGATTAAAGGAACTTACGCAATTATACCTATTTCACTGGGAATTAAACTTTGTAAAATTAGTTGACACGACAGTCATACTCGACAAAGAAAAATTACAAGTGGTGGACTCAGCTGTCTTCCTCGGTGTTACGATTGACTCAAAGTTACAATGGGGCCCCCCCATCTCAGTCTTAGGCGGTAAACTTGCCTCAGCCGCATATGCTGTACAGAAAATCAGACAATTAACAGATATTGATACTGTCAGATCAGTTTATTTCAGTTATTTTCACAATTTAATGTCATATTGCATACTCTTATGGGACACTGCAGCTGACATAGAAACTATTTAAATTTTGTCCGCGCTATTTACGTTATTTACGTTATTTACGCTATTTACGCGGTTTCAAGGTGTCGCCATCTCTGAGGTCTCGGGTTCGAATCCGGTGGGGCAGATGTTTGTGTGATGAATGCGAGCATTTGTACCTTAGTCATGGTTGTTGATATATATTTCAATAAAATTATTTATATATGTGTAATATATGTATTTCTATCCGTTACCCTAGATCCCATTGCACAAGCCTTATAGAGCTTAGTTTGGGCTAGGCTAATTGGTGTAAGTGTAACAAATATTTATTATTTATTATTATTTTATTATTTACAAATTAAGCTCTCGAACTTCTCTTAGAGAGAGAATTAAAGATATTGGTATACTGACTACCGCCTCGCAATATATTTTTAATTGCCTTGTCTATGTTCATAATAATATCAATACATATACTAAACGAAGTGATATACATAAGCTAAACACGCGTAACAAAGACAAACTTGTTATACCACAAACTAGGCTACAAAAATTACTGCATCATTTGTAGGGCAAAGTATACAATACTACAACAAATTACCAAAGAGTATTATAGAATTACCGATAAATAAGTTTAAGACCCGCATTAAAAATAGTCTTCTTAAAAAGGGGTACTACACTGTTAAAGATTATTTAAATAATAAATCAGTTTGCATGTGACTCTTACCTGCTCCTCGTGTGGATAGCTCATAGAAATTATAATTTTAATGCTGTGTATCTATATTCTAAAACTTGACTTAGAAGATGGACGCATGTACAAGTGCGATTAAGGAATTAGTTAATAATTTATTGTCTTTTCGATTTTAAATTTATTGTGGTTTTATTAATATTATTATTCTTGTGACGTCAATAAATACCTGTAAAGGTTTAAATTAAATAAATTATTTTGACTTTTTTTGACTTTGACTTATTACGAATTGGCGAAGTGTGCATATGACATATGTACATACTTAAAAGGGGTACTTTTAAGATTTCAAAGATATTTTAAAACATGATTTAATATTGAATCAAATAACCAAATTCTAAAAATATACTAATCCTAGAAACAAAGAGATATATAATTCTAAACTTATCTATAATAAAAAAAAGAAATAAAATGAAACCTAGTTATAAAATAATCCCGTCTAGCAAGCTTGCGGCATGGATCCCGTTATGCTGGCAGCGTTACCTCTCTGTACCGCCAGAATAGTACGTTGAGCGAAGTAAACGCCAGGCTTAAAGTCTCCTGTAGTTTAGACCAGTCGTGCCGACAATTGTGATAGATATGATTTTATGTAAATATGCCTTTATTAAAAAAAAAGCATTGCTAACTACACAACATAACCCTAGCCACAATACAATCAATTTTATGTTTTGCTGCTATAATATTTCGGTGTACTATATTCTGTTTGTAATTTCAATATTATTGGAAACATTTACGTTATTCTCCGTTCGTTTTTATGATACCGAAAACCAGCAGTTAACGATCGACATATAATTTATTCAGCATATCGATTTGTACACAATGGATGTGCCCTGTTTTTCGGATAATGATAAAAGTTTTCATAAGGATTTACGGTGTATTCATTCAGTATTAGGTATTTACGGTGCGTTCTGTGTTCACACAATAATACTTTATTTATATAAATAGATATTAATTGTCTTTGTCATTTGAAAATATCATTCAATTGTTGAATCATTAAGCATTTTGAATTATAAATACTCACAGACAAGTTAACGGATATGACAACCACATTACCTGAAAAGAAAAAAACAGAACAGATTAGTTAAAATCTATCTAAATTAAAATAAATATATTGACTGAAGTTATAAACATTTAAACAGATCAGTGGAGAACTTTATGAAAAACTTAGTTTAAACAAATACTGAAATAAATCGTAAGTTAAGAAACTATATTATATTTTAACTTATTTTTGATCTCAGAAAATATGAGATATATTTTATATCTAGCACTTTTAATACTACAAATATTTGAATCCAAAAGCCTTTCCACGAACCACTGTCATCTTATCATGTACCCATTCCACTATAAATTCTTACGCAATCGTCCGTCCATGTATATATGTTCTGATATAGGCAGAAAGATAGCCCTTCGTAATGTAACAAATTTTGTCCAACTACTGACCGTACGACCCCTTCGGGGGAAACTGAGTCTGCCCTCGCATTGAACTTCGCAGATAGGTAGATAGCTAAAGAGGCCAGTGACCAAGATACACATACATTCAACAGAACAATCTACGTAAGTAATACAAAGGGTAACCTGATTTAGCGAAATGGAACTACATAAATGTTTTCCGAACAGAGATTTTAACAAAATTAAGCTAAAGAATAGAGTTAAGTCAGTATTTGATTTGTTATTGTCGTTTGTTAATATATGATTCATTACTTTAAATTTGTGTAAATATTTTCTAGTGCGCTTAAATTTATAAAGTTACAAAGTAATTACAAACGAGAACCCCGCACTATTATGGTTAATCTATTATTAACTAATAACATTAACTTAATGCTAAACGATTCCCAGCTGTGGGTCCATGTTGAAAAAACATTCTTACACATTTAATTTCCTGATAATAAACATTGTTTTAAATCCAATAAAGATAGACGAAAGTAGAAGACTGCCTTATTCAAACAAAGTTTATTCAATTTTAATGTAATTAGCTTTCGTTAGTCCGCGAACTTGTTCGTAGATACGGTTCTAATCCCAAACTTCTACAACAATGAAATCTGGTCCCTTGCGTCATCCTCAAACTTGTTTTGGGAGACAATAGTGGACAATAGGATACAACCACACTTTATCTGCCAGCTAACGAAACTGTCTTTGTCGATTAGAATGATGTAGACCGCCGATAACGATTATCTTCTTATAGTTAGTATAAAATTAGTATATTCAGTATTATTTAAATAATTGTTATTATTATCACCTAATAAACATAATCCTAATGGAATTATTGCGTTGTGTGTCAGTCCTTTTGTCAAGACTCTTTTTCTGAGGAATCCATCAAATTACATGTAAACAACACGAAAAAAAATTAACAAAATAAATTGCTTTTTTACCAACATCATTCAAGTTGAAATTATTATCAAGTATTCAGCCCTGTGCAATCCCCAGCAACAATGAAAATATGATTTTTTTTAGTCGACGCAATAAAAGTCACTGTTTATTATGCTTCGTTTATTCCACTGATTTTGACACTCGCAATGAAAGCTAATAGAGTAAACCAAACAATCTAAAATCATGAAATTAGGTATTATCGCCCTCGGTTCGCGAGTGTGACTTGGCAGGTTTTTTCCAACAAGTTGGTAGCGCTGTGCTGTTGCCACAGGCTTAAAACGGGTAATAGGCCTTCTGATCCCTTCTGGATAACTGTCCACTGTCTCACCTGTGTTTGTCCACATTATAGTATTAATAGTATTGTTGTGGTCCAATAATCAGAAGTGAGACAATGAGTTTCTCAGTTGCTGTTGCAGGAAAAAATTCGCTTCTTTTTTGTAATTAAAGCATTTTCTTTTTACGTTAAAAAGCAAATGGCTTTCAGTTTTCTTAAAGAATGACGCATGTTACTTAACTTAAAACAATGAAATGATTAATACGAACAAACGATAAACACAAATTATATAGTACTTCTTAAAACATAGTTGGTTAAGGAAAAACAAAGCCG
Organism: Scirpophaga incertulas; assembly: GCA_036419045.1. Taxonomy (NCBI): domain Eukaryota; kingdom Metazoa; phylum Arthropoda; class Insecta; order Lepidoptera; family Crambidae; genus Scirpophaga; species Scirpophaga incertulas. Next base: position 9,524,308 of record CM071641.1, read on the forward strand.
ACTACATTATTCACTACCTAAGCTGTAATCTAATTGATACAAATGATCGCTACATTGTCCCGTTATCAACCAATCTGTATTATAGCCACAACAAAAAAAGAAGCCAATTGTCTTCGCAATCTTTATTTGCGATAATCAGTTATTTACATGTAACATTGAATTCTATAAATGGCAAAAATAATTTTTTTTCATCATCAAATAAAATAGTCAAATAGTTACCAGTTGAAATCCATACTATTAAGCTATTACAATTTTTCTTCACAATTTTCAGGAGCATAGATAATATACTAGGCTAATGCATTATTGACTACTTAATCTGGACGCCGAGCGTTTAACATCATTTGAGTCCATACGCTTGCGTTTACATCGCATAGACAAAAAGGTTTTATACATGGAACAAATCCCAAGTACCCTTTTATAAGCTACTACTATGCCTTTGTATCTTTAAAAACAATGTTTTACACAAATGTCGGAGATTTTTTCCGTGATTAAACTAAAACATAACATTTGACAGCCAGTAATTTCAGATGGGTAGTCTGCTTGTTTGTCAATATAAAAATGTATGGAAATTTGAATTATACGAGTATTATATATAATATCACTATGAAAACTAGAATAGAGTAGCAGATATAAATGTGTTATTAAATAGGCTAAGAAAGAATTTCCATAAATTCTTTTATGGAAATTCTTTTAGGCCTCGTGTAATTATTAGTTTAAAAATATATATAATACACTTTATCGCTTTGAACACTGACTTTGTATTGTAAATACACAAATGTATTGCAGAAATATTATTTTTGTTGTGCACCGTCTAGCTGAGTACTGATATGTAATTAATCTTAACTTTTTTAGCAATTATATTTAGATTACCTCAAGTACTGTAAATAACATTTTTAACAATTTTCTCTGTAGAGCTATTTTATTATTTATAATAATAATAAAATAGCTCTACAGAGAAACAGAGAAAAATAGCTCTACAGAAAAAACCCCTGCTCAACTGAGGGCGTTTTATTTGTCAATATAAACGTTATGACTAGAAGAGATCCTTTCAAGGTTAAGCATTTAAAACTTCATGGAATTATGTCGATTATGTCTGATGTATGAATTGACAGAATAACTTTATATACATTGTCTGTATGCAACTTGGATATTGGTTGAACAAGACTAGTCAAAGCCGGTGGCAGAACAATGCCACCCAACTGTAGAGACGAAACTGCCGAACTAGTTACGTCTACTTACCTGTTCTAACGCGGAGAATACAGAGTAAGCAAGATGGCTAAAATATACATCAATCGTTACGCAATTTCGCTACAGAAGTTATGTGATTTCGCTACATTGATTACGCGGTTTCGCTATTACATTTACGTGATTTAGCTGCTAAACTTACGCGGCGATCTAATGCAGTTACGCGGGTCAGATAAGCTACAAGCATAACTGTTACGCACTAAACTGACAGTAAATAACAAAAACGTTTCCTGAGCTAATATTTAACATGAAATCGATCAATATATGTTCTACTTTCAAACTCTCAAGCCTCTGTTAAATGGACAAGGGCCTCCAAAGTTTTCACTTCTACGCTCGCTTCCTTTGGGAGTAATGGCTACTCAATGTAAGTAGGATGGAATAAGTTGTTTAAGTTATATCATGTGTTCCTTTACATATACTAATACTGTTGCGTCTTATTAAAAACCAGCTTCAATAGAACATTCATAAATATATCTTACATCTTTAAAAGATATGTAAATTGAAATGCATTTTTATTTTAACTCTTGTAACGACTCAAATTAAATATGATATATTCCATTAATTGTCACAAATTAATATTACGTAATCGTCACTAGTTAAGAAATAAAACATTGTAAGTTAGTATAATAAATATGAAAATTATTAACCATATGAGAGGATTTTAATTAACTGATATATTTTTATTGCATTTTGATTTGATTAGATTTAACTTCCCAACCGATGGTAAGTGGTGATAGCAGCCTATAAAGTAGATATGGACTTGAAATTAGACAAAGCAAATCTGCTAAAAAATAAGGATCAAAGTCGTAGAACACCGCAACCTGAGATTTTTGATGCTCATCTGAGATGCCTGTATTCTGGGTGCATATGTTGTTTTCATAAATATACATTACATATAGTCATACCTCTTTCCCACAAGGGTAAGCAGAGATCATAGCTTCCACTATGTTCAACTACATTACTAAAACTAAGTAGCTATCCGCCGTCTGTCTGTCCCTATGTATGGCTTAGATCTTTAAACTACGCAACGGATTTTAATGCGGTTTTTAAATAGATAGAGTGATTCTTAAGGAAGGTTTATATGTATAATACATGCATAATATAGTAGAGAAACACTGATAAATTTAGAGGTTTCTAATGTGATGTCGTGAATAAGCACGTTTTTTTGCCCCTAAAATTGCAAACAACGCTGGCTGAACCCTACGAGATAGACCAAAATAATGTTCTACAGTATTGTTCACCTTAAAAAATTCAACAAAAAAGTCTGCGATGGTATATGTATAAGTATGTGTCGCTTTTTGTATTACAAATGTGTTGCTAAAATTTGCCAAACAGCAACTCTTATAAGGAAATCATTCCTCATTGACATAATGAGACATACGATAAACAATAGCTTGTGATTTCTATTCAACGCAATAAAATATATCTATAAACAGCATTGCACGGACTACTGTTTGGCTCAATGCACTGCAATACAGTGCTATGCGATACTCGTAGATGTAGTCAAACGGATAGTTCCTTCTCTACTGAAAGTTTTAAGTAAATTTACATTTAAACTATAATTTTCATTTAAATCAGTAATAGGACTATTAAAATAATACGTTTAATTAATTAATTAACCATCGGCAACTTAATTAGTTACTATATCGATGATCAGATTAATTGTTTGTATAAGCAAAGTATTTTATCATAACAACTCATATACGAGTACGTTCCCACTGTAGCACGAGTCAACCCTAACTATTCTAGGGCGATCAGACCGGCCCTCGTAGAGGACTACCTGGAAGGCAGGTCAGTTCTGTACGAGGGGCCGGTCGATGGCGTTCATACGTGGAGAATGGCGGCGGGTGTGCCCCAGGGTCCCGTATTGGGTCCCCTGCTATGGAACCTAGGGTACAATTGGGTCCTGCGAGGCAACCTCCTGCCACGAACGAAGGCTGTCTGCTTCTGCTGCTGCTGGTCGTGGCGAAGGGAAAAATCGGGGAGGAGGCGGCCGACCGTGCGTCGGTCCCCGCGTCGCTAGTGGTCCGACGCATCCGTCTCCTGGGTCTGGAAGTGGCCCTCGACAAAACGAGGGCCATAATGTTTCGGCCACCCCGTCGCAGGATCACACCGGGGCTCCGCGTCCGAGTGGAGGGAGTCCGTATACCGGTCGAGGCACGCCTCAAGTACCTCGGCCTGATGCTGGACTCCCGATGGAGTTTCGAGGAGCATTTCAAGCTCCTCGCTCCACGGCTGATTGCCGCTGCAGCCGCACTCGGGCGGGTCCTCCCTAACGTGGGAGGGCCAGGATCGGTGTGCCGTCGGTTGTATCACGGGGCGATACGGTCGATGGCGCTTTACGGAGCCCCGGTATGGGCGGAGTGCCTTTCCCGCCGCACGGTGGCCCTCTTGCGAAGTCCGCAGAGGGTCATCGCGACCAGGGCCGTGCGAGCCTATTGCACGGTCAGCCACGGCGCGGCCTGCATTCTAGCGGGCCACACGCCGTGGAGTGAGAGGAGGACGTCGAGGCCACTCCCTTCCGCCGCAGACGGATTGGTAGGCGAAGGCGGGCACACGCTAGCGCGGTGTTGCCTGTCTAGTGACCCTACCGTGAGGCTGCGTGCGCGTCCGCTCTGTCTGGGGGACTGTCCAGGGGTTCTCGGACAGTCCCCCCTTTGGCGGTGGCTTGACCAAGTCTTGGTCGAGCCGGCTCCGTGACACATGGCGGTTGAATCGCGAGAGCACACCCCGCCATGTGCCCCGTATGGGCCCGGAGAACTCGGGGGGGTTTTAGTGGGTAGGCCGGTCCTCTTGACCGGAGAGCCCCACACACGGCCGCATCTTGCCAGCGCGGTGTCATGGTGCACAAGGTCGCATTTCCCACCCTCAAAAAAAAAAAGGGCGAACAGACCGTAGTCAACCATGCTGACCCTATTTATATTTTTTTATATTATAATTTATTTACTTCTATAGTCCTATAGTTACATCATTTTTTAGGTTAACTTATATTTATACACGTATTATATAACTATGAACATGCCTGAACTAGAATTAACATGTATCTCAGGCTTGTATATTGCGGATTGGTTAACTATTATATATACACCGTTAAATTTCTTCACAGTTCTATGCATTTTGCCTCACAATGTTTTTCCTTAATTCTGAAAATGAATAAAAGCATTATTACATGACAAAATTGACCACGAGCCCCTAAATCATCCCATTCGTAGACCAGTATAAAGACCACAGCGTTATCGCACGACAAAGTATATTATGTCAAAGATTAACTATTTAGTTTCATGAGTATATTTTTATAGGAATATACAGCATATATTTAAAATAATAATAGACAGACAGGTGAGGATATTAATCAGTAATCTTATTATTCCTTTAAATCCTAAAAGCTTCAAGACCTCCAAACCAATTTCTGTATCAAAAGTAGTTTTTAACATAACCGTGTTATGTACGTCCTAAGAACACGACGCTCGGCCTACATTTTCAGTAGTTGTCCATAAAGTGTTACGTTTGTAATTTATTAATATACCGAAAAGGTCACAGCTGTATGTATACGCGCAATATTTAAACAAGCCACGGTCCAGTCCACCGAATAAGCTTCAAAGGCCATGCGTGTCGGTAATTCACTTTTTCAGTAATTGGACGTTTAACAAATTGCTTGTGGGTCAAATAGCAGACGGAATTGCTTCTTGCCCTCGCGAAATGAATTAGAACGTGTTGTCTTCATTAGATTCGTTTTGACGGGATGATTAGACAGACTTATAGCATATATGGACAGAATCATAAGTTTTATGCTGTACCACAGAATACACCAAATTGCTTCGGTTTTTTTAAAGTTATGTGTAGTAAAGAGTATAAGTATGTAAATTTACTACTACGAACATGCCTACAATCGCAATATCACGTGTAGTTGCGGAGAAATCGATTTTCAATTTTCAACCTTTTATAATTTTTAACGATATTATAATCATAAAATAAATAAACGACGATATAATTAATAAGTGGTCTGCGGAGCCTTACCAATAAATAACAGACCACGAGTCGTGTTGTAATAATATACCAAAAGTATTATTTGCATTTGGATGTTGCATTGCAAGACACATACATCTTTAAGCAACTCATGTGGTTCATAGTAATACATAAATTTTGTCAAATGGTACTGTAACAGGAACACCGTTATAGGTCGCATTTTTGTGCTTTATGTTATTTGAATAACACTTTGAACGGTGTTCCTGACATGAAAAAGTTGTCACCATAAGCCTGTGAGCCTCCGACTAACTCTTCTTAACGGCAAATCAAAATCCAGAAAAATGTGATATATAATATTAAAATATTCTTTACAAATTAAAAATTATACCAACCCAAAAACACTTTCTCTGACAACTCTTGTCACGTCAGGAACACCGTTCAAAGTGTTATTCAAAAACCATAAAGCACAAAATTCGAGTTACAATATAGGAATATACAGGTACACAAGGGCTGTGCCAGTGCTAGCTGGGGTGCAGCCGACTTGTAGGTGCGGCGCGCCGACCTAAAACAAATAGAATACTGAGATTGGTTAGGCAACTATACTCGATTCTTTCCTTGATATGTTCTTGTCTAACAGTTCAACTTCTATGAATTTCAATTTCTATGAATTGAATAAAAACATTCACCACTATTGATGTGAAATGAAAACATTTTGACTTAGGTGTTAATACAATTACGATTTTCCGTGATACGACCAGGGTGTTCCACTTAGTTTGAATGAACGTATATTACATAAAAGTAATAGAAATGACATTAGAGGAAAATATTTTCAAGAATTGAATCATACTTATCAGATAAATAACAATATGTCAATTAAGAAATTTAAGTTAAACAAAATTGACATACATAGCTGTCATACAAACAGATTAGTACACAAACCACAGAGTAGTACACATTGTATTTTATTGTTCTTCATTTTGTTTAATATGCTTAGTAATTGATATGGTAATGTAATTCTCCTGTAACATCAAATAAATTTAATATAGAATTTAGAATAGTTTTCATACTATATTGATTATATATTAATTCAGTTAATTTATAGTATTTTAATAATAATGTTAATAGTAATTTAGTTAATAATACTTACAATTTTTTTCTTTATATGTATATATTTTATAAGATATGCGTCTTTGACATTAGCAAATTATTAAACTTTCTTTAATGGTTATGTCTTAAAAACAATCCTTGTTTTTGTCCGGTGCTAAACTGCATCTATTGTATGCTATGATAACAGCACAAGTGCAAATAAAAATCAGAACAGAGTCGTGATTCACCACCATTGCTAAGTTGTAACTTTATTTACTGCAACAAATTAGACATATACTCGTACTTAGTACCTACTTAGCATGTGTGTAAAAAAGAAAATTGAAAAGTTTTCTTTATTGATATTGGCTGTATGTAAATTATTATTACAGATTAAATTATAATTTAAGCATGAAACTCATACTAACGTCGTTAATGTGAGTACGAGTATTGCCCTAGAAATTATGGGAAACGCGTGTAGAAAGGGTAGTCCCGAGAACAAATGTATGCTGTGTAGGCGATATTAAATAAAGTTACGAGGCTAAAATTAAAAATAAACATCGTATTAAAGTAGTTTTAATTAATGTTGCGAGTTAATGCTCCTTTTGCGTCTCATATGGCATAACTTGCAGTTTTATGTAAATTCCGTATAAACTTATTATAACGACTTTCTATTACTATTCTAAAACTTTATATAATATTTTTATTTACCACATTATGATGGTGTTAAAACTTAAATATTGAATGTAATTGTGTGTTGGAGTAGTCAAAAGTATTTTTAAGATAATATTACATCAATCATAGCATGACGTATGTCCTCGGTTATGTTCAGTAGTGCACTCACCGTGCTATGACTAGGACGAAAACCAGATTGGTAAGGGCTGAGTAGCTTGTAGGTGTTTACAAAGGTGTAGAGTTGTTGGTGAACTGCAGCTTCAAGGACTTTGGATAAGAGTGGGAGTATGGAGATTGGACGGTAGTCAGAGAAAGAATTAGGATTTGAAGTTTTAGGGATTGGTATGACAAAGGCTTTTTTCCAGGATTCAGGGTAGGTATTGTTAGATAGAGAAAAATTTATGATATGAGTAAGCACAGGAACGATTTCTTGCAGTACCGGAAGGACCATATCGAGGCTAAGCCCATCGCTACCAATAGCTTTTGATGACATACTTCTGATACTCTTCATTACGAAGTCTCCAGAAACGGGTGTGAGCGAGAATGATGGACATATGGGTGGAACCAGGCTTGAGAGGTATGTGAGTGAATTTGTTTTTGTCGTAGAATCCAAAATGATAGGAGGAGAACAAAAATGTTTGTTGAGAGCGTTAAGATCCACTGCATTATAGGTGTTGACCGCGGGATTACCTACACCAAACGATCGTAAGAAATTCCAAACACGATTCCGATCCAAGGTATTGATCTTGGAATGAAAGTAAGAGCGCTTAGCATCTCGACAGAGCCTGTTACACCTGTTCCGTAACTTTTTATATGCTTCTAGGTGCTTATTATTGGGAATAGCTTGAGTTTCTTCTTCGCTTTATCCCGTTTAGTCATTACCTTTTTGATGTCAGAGTTAAGCCAAGGCGCCGGCATATGTCTAATACGAACCGGACGAACTGGTGCATGTAAATCGTACACTCGAGTCATTTCTGACGTAAAATTCGCCACTTGTCATCTAGGTTGTCCGTCCCAAACAGTATACTCCAATCAATGCACTTAACGTCTTCCTCAAACGATCAACATTCATATGCTTAAAATTGCGCTGGAAAAGTGTTCTACGTTTAGCCTTGGGAGGTCGCACTTTAAAAGCAAGAAAAATGAGATCATGATAAGAGAATGGAGCAGCCATTTGGCCATGGGAAATAGCTAAACTAGGATTAGAGACAATGATTAAATCAATTAAAGATGGATTGCAGTTGGGAAAATGGTGAGTAGGAGATGGCATCTGTAAGATGTGAAGATTGAGAGATGTTAATATATTCATTAATTTTGTGGCACGGGTGTCAGCCTTCAACAGGCACGTATTGAGATCTCCCATAAGAATTACGTGATCATAAGACGGCTTCACTTGTAAGAGAATCTTGGAATCTTAATTTGACTCACTCCGGTCTCCGATTGAGCTGAAATTTTGTATGCACGTGTAAGTCGGATGACAATGCATGGTTATGTGTGTGACATCATTCATTCTAAATCCAACATGACGGCATTACCAAGATGGCGGACCAATTATTTATAATGCACCCCTACAATATGATTATCAAATGAAAGGGTTTGCCAAGCTTCGTTTTTGACGTGAAACGTCTTTAAAATCGCGCCGAAACATACTACGTACCAGGTTTAAAAAGTGGACTGTAACGAAAAGGTCTATATCATCGTACCTTAATAATTAAAAAACTATTGGTCTTAGAAACAAAAATGTAGTGTGAATATTTCACTTATATAGTCAGCGCGCTGTTGTTAAGTTTTTTATTAAAATACTCAAAACACCGTCAATCTTGTTTTTATTTCAATCTTTTTTAGTCGGAAAATAAATTAAAAATATTTTTTTTATACACGCTTTTATTAAATGCGCTAAAAACGACAAAATAAACTTTTACATATAAAAACTTGTCGTTAAAAGTATTCTATAAGTATGTAAATCTCGCGACAAGCTTTTATATTTAAAAACTTATTTTGTTCTTTTTAGCGCATTTAATAAAAGCTTGTATATGAAAATATTTTTTTTTCTTTTAATTTTTCTTGCCCTGTTTCCAATTTTATTCGGGGTCGGCGCAACATGTCTTTCTCTTCCACTTCTCTATCACTCGCATTGACACTCACTCTGACAGTGAATATTGATATGTTGAAGTCCCTTCTTCAACATATCAACATTTACACAGTCTATCCATCGTTTCTTCGGTCTTCTTCTCCCCCACGCTTCAATTTACTATTTGCCGATTGACGTTTGATAGATGTTCGAACAGCAAAAAACGACATTTAACTCTAGAACGTTTTAAACTTTAGAACTGGCCCTAAAGTTTAAAACTTTAAAGTACCCATACAATTGTAGCTTATCGAGGTAAATGTATAATACATAAAATGTAATTAATAAATAATAAAAAAGTAAAGGTAATAAAATTACCATATTGAAGAAATTCTGTATTCCATTGTTTCTAAAATAGTGCCGGTCGCTTAGAAAAATGTTATCTAAACACCTTCTATACAACTAGAGCAGAGAAATATCTTAAAATATGGAATAAATAATAATAAAAATCATAATAAAAATATAGAAAAAGATAAATTTTCTTAATGAAAGCTAGCTCTCATATTTATACATTGAATGGAAGATATCAAAACAGTAAATTATTTCTTTAAAAATACTTCGAATTATTCTTGTGATTTTCCACAACATAATGCATCAGTCACTGATATTACCTATAATAAGATCGACAGATGGCGCAGATAGGTTCCCGATTTATTTTTACGTTTCCAGCAAATGGCTGTTTCGGCATAAAAGGTCTATAGAAATACATCAAAAAAATCGCCTTCCGAACATGTTTTATGGAAGAAAATCCTTTCAACAGGTCATCTTCATAGAATATTCTTTTCATGTCAGATTTTACGATTCAATACGAATATTGCCACTATTCTATATGGAACCTTCACAAAAGCAATACTAAAGGATTATTTTTATGACTTGAAAGCATAATAAGATCTTTCCTGATCCCCCTTCTACCTGTACTCGTAACATAATCCCGAACGGCTTTGATGCCTAAATCTTTTATGAAGTCAAAAAATAATGACGTAAGCGACAGTCTTTGCGAAAAGCTATAATTATAAAAGTCTTTACATTGTATCTAGTTTCAGCCGTAATCTTATTTGCTAAGAGCTAAGTGAGGTCTTTCAGAGGCACGTAATAACATTTTGGAAACGCGTACAACTTGAAGTGAAAATCTTTGTTTGACGGAATTGTGCGGGATTCTTTTTACGAAATTCGAAAACAAACTAGTAAGTAAAGCCACGCTAAAGTCTGAACTTATTAATTTCACCTGATTTTTTAAATCTTTATATTATATATTTAATCTTTATAATACATTAAAAGAAAGAGCATGTGATAAAATATTTTAAAATAATTCTCGAAACCTTTCAAATACAGTGTGTTAGGATTAGTGTCAACTATGTAAATATTGCAAATTATAAATTCTATTTTAAGACTGATTCAGAAAATTAATAAAAATATACACATATCGTTGTTGTCTCTACCTATATCTCGCAGGTCTTATTAATCTCAGCTGCGAGATATTTTATTCAGAGCAAATGAAACCAGAGAACTCCGAATTTCAAATCGTGTATTATTTTTATTATATTGTATCACATGTCTAACAATAAAAACAACAGCATTCTCAAAAACAATAAAAATTGACATAAAGTCAAAACAATAAATAATAACTAAGATCATAAACCTACAAGGAGAAGTTCCAACATCCTCCACACCATGGCGCGTGATACCAAAAGTATCACTCCTATAGTTAATCAAACAAAATGAAAAAAAAAACTATAATGACAATTTGTCAGGTACCTTGACTGACCGCCCAGATCGTGTCCGCAAACCAACAGATTCTTCTTCGACCGACCCAACATCAGGGGTTGTGCTCTGTCTGCTGACTAACTCTGCAGAGTCTGCACAGCTCAACTCTAATGGGTATAACAATTTTAAAGCCCGTAACCGTTCGTCGTCGTGAATTTTTACACGAACAACTCGATTAAATCCATCAACCCCTTGTAAGACCTCCGCTATCAAAACTATTTCCCCAAGCTGTATAGAATTTCCAGTTCGTTGCGAAGCAGTTCTATGAAATAGCAACCCTAAATATTCCGATCTAAAACGCTGTTTTAAGTCTTCTCCTAACTTTTTAATGTAACGCCAACGTGAACACAAAATGTGTCCATCAATTAACACTATGTCTATTGATCCAGAATCTGATGGCAGATTTTGGTTTTGGCGACTTTGTGAATTTTTTGACGGAAACCGATGACAGTTGCGCGTTTGTAGTTACCGCCAATAGGTGGGGAGTTTAGTTTACTATACTGGAAAAAATTATATTTGACACTTTCAAGATGGCGGCGGCGCTGGCGACCATTTTGTATTGTTAATTTTTTTTTTGCTATATTCTCGCGGTTTTCAATCCCGATATGGTGATATGGGTATCGAATGAAAGGATTTTTTCAGCACTATCGAAGCCAATTAGTGGCGACGTTAAAAAATCAATATGGCCGCCGGTTCAAAAAAGCCAAATAACATTTGTACAGTAATCCCTACAATATGGGTATCAAATGAAAGGGTTTTGTGTCTAACAGCCACGTTAGAGACATTGAAAAAAATTCAAAATGACCGCCGCTCTCAAAATGGCGGACCGCTTTTGTTTTCCAACCTATACGTCACGGGTATCAAATGAAAAGTCTTGACGAGTAGAACACGACGCCATGTTTCGAAAATTTCAATATGGCCGCCGATCCAACATGGCGACTGACATTTTTTGCGATTTTCACTATATGGGTATCAAATGAAAGCACTTTAAGAGTAGAACAGAAAAAAATGTGTGATATCGGAAAATGACAACTTTTTTTTTTACTAACCTCGATGTGCTTTTTTACCGCTTCGCAACTGTAGAAGATTTTATTGGAAAAACGCATTGTGAGCAACGCCACCGCGAGGTTCGTGCACCTCGCGGCACTCACGCGACCACACTCGCCGTGAGCTTCTTAGTGTTTTTGCAACCGTACACGTTTTTGTAGTTTCATGTGACATAAGTGAAGACAATTTTACACCTATTTTTGACCGACGGTCAATTTTTTTTTTAATGTGGGACAGACGACACCACCGCGAGGTGCGCGCACTTCGCGGCACTCACGCGACCAGGCTTACCGTGAGCTTCGTAGTGTTCTTGCAACCGTACACGGTTTTGTAGTTTCATGTGACATAAGTGAAGACAATTTTTAGTCAATTTTTAACTGCCAGCCATTTTTTTATAATCCGGGGTCAGACCACGCCAGTTAGTGTGTTTACCACCGCACACAGTTTTTTAGTTTTTTGCGACATAAATGGAGACAATTTTTCACCTTTTATTATTGACTACGGTCAATTTTTGACGACCTCCATAGTCGAGTGGATAATACACCGGTTTCAAGGTGTCGCCATCTCTGAGGTCCCGGGTTCGAATCCCGGTGGGGGCAGATGTTTGTGTGATGAATGCGAGCATTTGTACCTTAGTCATGGTTGTTGATATATATTTCAATAAAAATTATTTATATATGTATAATATATGTATGTCTATCCGTTATCCTAGATCCCATTGCACAAGCCTTATAGAGCTTAGTTTGGGCTAGGCTAATTGGTGTAAGTGTAACAAATATTTAAAAAAAAAAAATTTTTTTTTGATGATAGACCTCACTTCTTGAGTGAGCTTCTTAGTGTATGGGTATGGGTATCAAATGAAAGCTTTTTAAGAGTAAAACGGAACTAATGTGATATACTAAAAATTTGACATCTTCAAGATGGCGGCAGCGCTGGCGACCATTTTGTAACGGTTCATATTTTTTTTTCTATATACTCAGAATTTTTTCAATATGGGTGTCGAATGAAAGGATTTTTTGAGCACTATCGAAGCCGGTCCAAAACAGACAAACAACATTTGTATTGTAATCCCTACAATATGGTATTTTTTTAGTTTCTTGTGACACAAATGGAGATAATTTTTTACCAATTTTTAAAAAAGGAGATATTTTTTTTAGGCCCACTAGAAAACGGCAACGTTTATTGATATTACTGAACTCTAAAATATCAATTTATTATTAAAAGCAATTGCACGATATTATGAGTAAAAATGAAACGGGAATAATAAAATCAATTAATTAAACTTACTAATGACTTTTGACATTTGAGGTAAAGAAACCAAGGTATTTTAAATCAAAATGAAAGATGATTTAATATATATAATATAAATATAATAATAGATAAAGGATAGTGTATTATTTCTTTTTTATTTTATTTAAAAGTATTGAACTCTCAATAATTATTTTAATACTATTTTAGATTATTTTAACTATTACTTCGTCAGTCCAGTATCGTCGTGAAACGGAACGCGTCATCATTTTTGACAGCGACAGAATGGTACCTACACTGACATCCAATTGACGTAATACGATTTCGGGCGTTGGTAGCGGCCAAAGAAGATTGTATTTTTCAAGAATAAAAAAATGTTAAATAGCATTTACGTAAAAAACAATTTGAATACAAATCAAAATAAAGCTACTAACTACTAAGATTTTTTAGGTTATTTAATCTTCATGTTTTAATTGATTTCTCAATATTCCCGTTAGATAAAAACAAGCTAATGTCCCTTATAATATCTAGGGTTAATAAGAAATTATTTAACGTATGTCTCATTAATAAACGTTACATTTTGTAGTGGGCCTATTCTCCATACAAGAATAAATTATCTCCTTTCATTCCACAATGCTGGGATACGACGGTATGGTACCGTGCGTGCACCTCGCGGCACTCACACAACCACAAGCACCGTGAGTTTCTTAGTGTGCTTGAAACCGTACACGGTTTTGTAGTATCATGACATAAATGTGTCAATTATTCATAAATTTTCGACATACCTACCACAAAACTTTATCTTTTCAATTAAATATGAGGTAGACCTCATCACGTAATTTTCTTACACAATTTCGTATATTACACCCACCTATTTTAGATCGACCACCATTTTTTATGGAATGGAGGAAGGACTACCTCACCGCGAAGTATACATCTCGCTACTCACAGACGACCACATATACTTTGAGCTTCTTCTTATCAAGTCTTATCATCAAGTTATCTAATAGCGGTCTCAAGGACAACATGTGTGGTTTGCCAAAATTCAATGTGATTGTCATTCAACAAAAAGAAATTATCTTTTTCTTAAAGCTCATAAGATAACTCAAACAATTTATACTTTTCATGCAAACAATTGTATGAAATGTGTTGTAGTATATAGGTTTAAAGTTTTTATTAGATAAGATAGTTTTTATTGAAATAGATAGGTTATGATATATGCCTCGCCCGTAGTCGAGTATATGAACGTCAAAACCTTACATCAAGTCCAAAATAATTTCCTAATCAAAGCCACCGGTATTTTATAATTTTTACATAACAAATGTCATACAAAATGTCCTTACATTAATTTTAAAACTCTTACAGTGGCAAAAACAATCAATATTTTATTCACAATTACTCTATTTTAATTCAACTTTAAGTTACAATAGAGTTTCTTTAGGTGAAAAGAAACAAACTAATAGTGTACTTTATCAAACAACAGATATTTGGGCAATACTGTAAATATCTTTGGGGCTTGTAGCCAGTGTAGCATGTGCTGTTGCTGAAATTATAAAAGCCAGTGTAAAATGTTGTATGAATGAAACAATAATGAAGATCTTATATTTGCAATTATTTCACATTGAAACAAAATACAATGGTCTCAATAATGGATTATTAGTCAGAAAGCCCAGGATTTAATATTGCAGTATAATTATGCATTCTTTTTTATCAGTTTTATATTTACCCTAAAATGAAGCAAAATTAATCTTCAAATCGACAGGCTCGTGTCATTATATATTTATTAAAATTCTTAAATGAATAAGCCCTGAGTCATTTTGTGATCATACAAGTATCTAGTAGACTGTTTAGTCTTATTCTTGGAAATTACTAATTGTAATAGTTTCCATACATAATAGTCAATTATAATTTCATCTTTAGCGAAACGACACTTTAATTGTTCTATTGCCTTATTATAGTTTTCTCCGCAAGGAGGGAAACTGTCTATCAACTCCTTGGCACTAGAACCCTTCTCCATGGCTTGTATTAAATAGTGCATTTTGTCATCATCATCTATGTCCGTTTTGTTATCGTGAACCTTTTTGAACTGCGACCAAAAACCTAACCAGTTTTTTACTTGGCCATCAAACGTTGGCAGCTCAAATTTGGCAACTTTATCTATTTGTCCGGTCTTATTAATCTCAGCTGGGAGATATTTTATTCAGAGCAAATTAAAGCAGAGAACTCCGAATTTTAAGTCGTGTATTATTTTTATTATATTATATCACATGTCTAACAAAAAAACAGCATTCTCAAAAACAATAAAAATTTGACACAAAGTCAAAACCATAAATAATAACTAAGATCATAAACCTACAAGGAGAAGTTCCAACAATCGTTATAACGCATTGAAACTGTACCGTTCAAATTCGGACAATTGATGTAAATTTAATCAGTCGCATAATGATAGGGAGAAAATGATATCGTCGTTCTTTGCTCTAATTGCCCAACGCTCTATCTCTCTCCGTTCCATACCTTTTGTATGATCTGTCTCATTCAAAATTAATTTCGTTGAATATTCATTTTAAAACTGACCCCGTATATATACGAGTTATTTTTATAACTCGTACATATACGAGTAGGGGGTCAGTTTTAAAACTTGGCACAGAATAGATGGCGTCATCTGCAATAAAATATCATTTGGTAACGTATAAATCTAGATGATTTTTTTACACGGCGGTGGCGAACCGGTCTACGGTCCGCCTGATGGTAAGCGGTTACCATAGCCTATTGACACATGCAACACCAGGGGTGTCACTCGCGCTTCGCCGACCCTTTAAAATCCTATTTACACCCCGTACTGTAGCCCTCTGGAAAACCTCGGCGGAGAGCTCATTCTTCTATTTTGTAAAATGCGTTACTTTTCTTATGATTTATCGCATCACCACTAATATCCTATCTGTCTTACAGCGCACCTTTATCTATCCTCTTATACTTTATCAACACTGTCAATTACAGCAAATAAATTTTCACACCTAAATGCTTGTTTGTATCATATTATTTTGTCTATAAACAAAAGTTCGTACAAAATTTACGAGGTGCTCTTCATGTTAATTTTTCGATTCAGTCTTCTGTAAACGTGGTTTTCCACGAGTTGGTTTACTAAAGATATTTTTCATTTAGGTACAATGTTAACGCCGTTACTATTTGTTTGAACACGTTACAAAAACAAAGTGTAGAGCTTCAAGGTTTTCAATTAAATATAGGTCAGAGCTATTACAGAGTTTATCGATTTGACGGTATCAGAATTGTAAGGCTAGAACAATTGATAAATTATGTTAAAATAAACACTGTAAATACATATATATATATATATATAATATTAATATATATAAGATATATATATATATATATATATATGTGTGTGTGTTGAATCGAGTTAAACCACTTAACTCACATCAAAATGAAAGAAGCAACTTTCATTGGCAGCCCTACTCATATAATAACACAATGCTGTAGACGCAATGGCGCTCAACAGATTGCTGCTTAGCTCCTTGTGACGATATAGCTTTCTACAGAATCTTCATTTCTGATGGATACTTTGTATAAATAGGTATAAATTCTTTAACATACATATAAAAAATATTAAAATAATAATAATTTTACTTGTCTTATTTGAAATCTTTTATTGACTTTTTCATATTTTTTAAAATTATAAATGTTCGACCTAGTCGAAAATTGTTCCCTTGTTATTTTACATATCTATTAATTTGATACAAGAGTATTATTTGCATTATAATCAAATATGCACACAGTTTTTAATTACACGAACCATTGCCTTAAAACAGATACTATATCCAGTAATATCGCATAGTAATTACGTTTCCGGTTTGCCAACGTAACAATTAATTCTGTACAACATTAATTCTGTACTCAGCATTGACTTTTCATGATATCAATATTCAAATACTTCGCAATTTTGAGGAGCCTTTATATCGAAATTTATACATTAATTAACATTTTAGTGCCTTGTTTGAATTAATTGAACAGTGTGAGATTGCAAGATCATTATGTATTTTTGTAATCTTTATATTATAAATTTGAAATGTCAGCCATAAGTGCGTAGGTATTATTTCAAATATTTATAATAGTTTTCTTTCACCTTACAAGAATAATCTTACTTTTAAGGCGCCAATAGAAAATCAGCGTCAGGACTAACAAACCTGACAAATATGCTGAATTGGCTACCTGTTTTGGCACAGCAGCCGTGAGACAATTCCGCTGGCAAATTTGTAATGTTTCTTTTTATTATGTTGTGTCAGAATAAACGTATTTTCTTTCTTTCTTTCTTTTTTATTGTATATAAATTTATAAAAAAAAGAAGAATCAATTTATATAAAAAGCACCGTACAAAAGAATAAGAAGAGTTACTTAGCATTGCACGTTCACCTTTAGTTGTGAAAAAAATAATACATTCGAGAATTTTGAAATTAGGAAAGCCTTCTCGAGAAAAAAATGGATTTAATTTAACATTTCAATGGTCATTTACAATATTGTAAGACTCAATCAAATCTTAAATAGGAATACAATATTTCAAATTATGTTGCAAGTTATCAATAAAAGTAAGTTCACAAATCAAGGCTGGAGACCTACTTCTGGAAACAACCAGCCAGTTTTTTCCCCTCTATCCCTGTATCTAGCTCAACCTTGTATTTCTAACTTCAGTAGTAGAAAATTTATTTTTCTCAATATAATTTATTTAGATATTACAAATAATTCATTCTTATTCCTAAGAAATAAAAGATATAAAATTCTATAAAACTTACATATGAATATACTCCAGATATAAAAAGAAATATTATATTGGTGGCGTTACCTCTCTGCACCATTAGAGTTATAGAAAAGGAGAAGCGACAGCTCTGGGGTCTCCTATAGTAAAATCCCAAAATCTAATGTCAACTTACCGTAGGCCTAGCACAAAGCCAGGCAGTGTAGTCTGGATGTGAGAAATTATTACTTATATTGAAATACTAACTTTACAAGGTTTATTATCATTAAGTCACAATATTATGAAATCATTTATTTTCACAGCAACAAATTAATATTTTATAATAAAACATTCACGTATTACTTAGATATTTAAAAAGGTAACATAAATAGAAACTCTCCTTGACTTTATACAAAGAAATTTCCCAAAACAATAATTAAGTTCATAATTACAAGTATAGGTATCTGAGATTTTATCTGGCGTTCAAAATTAGCCTGAGCTTATGACTAATCGCAACGAGAATATTAGAAACGCTTACAAACGGTAATGATATAAATATAAACGGAGCAACTGAATATTCCCGCCTAATTAGAATTTATTCCTTTTGTAATTAACTAAGCTCGTTGTTGAAAAAGGCCGGGAATAAGGGTTTTGTTGTCATAATTCACTTTTGGCGAGAATTAAAAAGCCGTTATGGCAAAGAAACGAAACCAAAACAATTATTCTATAAAATTTCCTAGCAATTGTACAAAAAAATTTATAGAGGCAAATCTCAAAATAATGTACATCTTTATTCAACATAGACCTTTACTTTAAAAACAAACAAATATAAAATGGAAAGGACACAAAGTGATTAAAAGCTACGTATCTTATACTCTTATAACCTTACATTATTTCAAAAATACTTATGTAACATGAAAATCAATATCCACATACATAGAAGTACAAAAGAGCGTATTTCTGTTTAAGTGGCACGCAACATATTTGTGATTCCTCCGGTATTGCGAATGTCTATGAGAGGCAGTAATCGCTTACTATCAGGTGATCCGTTAGCTCGTTTACCGTATAACATAAAAATAAAGTATAACCTTAACTTCCAAGAGTCAAATATTAGGGGCAAGTATTTTTTTGCATTGTAAAGTTAACGTTAGCTAGTAACTTTGTGTTGGTTATCAAATAAATAAATCCCTACAGATATAAACTCGAAATATCGATGGATCTGTTACTCTATCACGTAAAAACTACTAAATGGATTTTAACACATATTCAGAGAAATTACAAAATTTTAATTTTCAAAGTCTAAAATTTCGTCGCTTGTATATAGATTTTGTCACATTGTTTAAACTTATTAATTCCCTAATTGACTCTCCCCCCTATTTTATCATCAATAAACATTAACATCAAAGCTAGGGCTTTGTAATCATAATCATCCAGCCGCATTGCGATGAACAAAATAATTTACGCGTCTTTCGGCTCAGGATATGGCTCGATTTGTTGCATACAACCAGGTACCTTTTTTTTCCCCTGAGGAAAATGCATTAAGTTGCATTCCCCGGCTGTGGCGAGCCGGCGGTTATGTGGGGCTCTCCTCCCCAGAAGGGGCAGGCCTACCCACTAAAAACCTCAGGGATGGCCTTCCTCAGCACGTAGGGAGCCCCCGGGAACGCGAAGCGACTTCGTATCTCTTTATCATTTTATCATGCACTTAAATTATAATAGGGAAATGACGCTTATTTCTCAAGTGAGTACATTGATTAGTAATAGATACTTATGATAATGTCAGTTGTATATCCTTACGGCAATGTTAGTTTTTCATTAATCTGACCGAAATTCCACATTAAATGTTAAAATTCATGGTCTTCCTTTTATTTCTGACACTATATTATTTAGCAAAAAATAATCCTTATGATGAAGCCTTTCGATCTTATTGATAAAGCTAACAGGGTATTTTTTTTTTTTGTGTAGCGGGTTCGATGCCCGTTTCAAACGTGTAATTATTCAAAAATATATGAATGCAGTTAAAATTGTTTTTGAAATTAAAATGTCTTCTTTCAGTAAAATATTCTATCTACAATATGTAAGGTACTTTCCCTTCATGTGGCATAACCGTGGGACGCCCTGTATATATCAGAATAAAATAACAGATATGCTACAATTTATAAAAATGTTACAAATATTATACGCCGCGCTAATATACTCGTAAGCTACTCGAAATCAGATAAAGTCGCGGGCACCAGCTCTATCAAAGAAATATAAATACTGACAAAAAATATAACGCAAGTTCATTTTCTAAATTAAATCCATGCCTATGAATATATTTTGAACCACTCAAAGCGAGAAGTCACTTATTTTCCCGAAACTAATAGAATAAGACAAACTTCCTCAAAGGCATAGCGTAATTCGATTATCACAATCGCCAAATGAAAAATTTATTAGATTGACATTACGAGTGGGATTGGCTTTTAGGAGGTATAATGTCAAGCCTCATACATTTTGCAAGTGGATGAACACACAAGGGAGTTATTTACTAAACCTTTTTATTGGGTCTTATTTCGAGAAACTTTTCCTGTAGCGTTATAAATAAGAGAACATGTGAAAACGAGCCTAAAATAATATGAAAATTATTGAGACATTTATTATATTTCTAGCTAAAACGATATTTATTTATTTTTAGTGTCCCAAAATTAGTCAGTCATAAATATGATAAATGGATCCTGGTACTCTGGATAACGCTCTTCATTAGCAATTATAGTCTGGAATCAGTATCAGGATAGTAGTAATAAGCTCGTCCCCTATAAGATGGTCATTTTAGGCAAACTGTTTCACAAAATAAAAAAATAGAGTCATAAATAAAAATATCAAACACTGTTGGTGTCAGACAGAAAATAGATAACACACCAGAGTTCACTTGATCGCTACTGCTTTGATCGCGCAGCGCGTACGCATTGCTTCGGTGTTGCCGGTGAAGAGCCTGGCCTCCCTATTCACAACTGCTAGATTTCAAAATCGAGTCAGAAAATCATGTGTTGTCTAACACTGGTATACAATATTAAAAAGGTCCGGTAAACAAAACCAAAAGTTAATTTATGCGAGTAATAATAGATAGAAACGGCCGCTCTGCCCGCATGCGACGTTCGTGTAAATACACAACAGGCATACAACAAAAACGCCACGTCCACAACTTACCCAGTAACGCCACGTTCACAACCTACTCATTAACGCCACGTCCACGCCATAGCCAAAACCCACGTAAACAACATAAATATAAATGCAACATCCCCAACACATACATACCAATGTAACGTCGGAGATTCACGCACACCCCAAATGCTAGCCGTTGCGTTCAAATAATGAAACGGTTTAATTTAATTCAATAAATTTTACATACTTTTTACATTATCCATAATAATGAGCTGTATAAATGTAAAAAACAACCTACACCTTTGATGTCTTACCAACAGAAATATTTTTCAAGATACTTTTTACAATTGAATTGCGCAAAGCTTTTAAAAAATCTAAGACGCGCCCGCCTAACTGTCACATTGGAAACACTAACGCATTGAACCATAAAATCCGCCATTCAAAGTTGAAAGAAACCGCTGTTTATTTTCGGTCCTAAAATAAGCAAAAGTAAATGTGGGTTTTATCTAATGCACGAACAGAACTCGCTTCAAAAAAATACTTATTTTTTCTGATATATTAGAATTGGAGCTTTAAAAATCTATACATATGCAAAAATTTAATAGCTTTACAACCGATTTGTTAATAGGTTATAATAGGCATTAAAATTACTGGGTTTACATCCTATGCTATATAAAACTATCCTATAAAAACACTTTACATCCTTCTCGTATGTCACATGTGAGTAACGTCCAGCGTGTCTGAGTGGAGAACGCAGATTTGCTGCTAATCTCAAAAGAAACATACGTCTGATTGCAATCACTTTTGATTAGGTGGGCAATCTGCTGGTTTGTCAACATATAGTAATAAAACAGATTAGTACCTATATTAGCAATAGGCTAAGACGAAACAATAAAATTAGACTTTAAACCATATATCAGATAAAATAACCGATCAGGATACTACTGATATTATCCCCTTATACATATTTATTAAAGCAAATTAAGACATTCATATCCATTTAGTAGCAGTACTTGGTCATTCCTACCGTAAAGAGATTTAGATTTAAAGGAAATCGACTGTGAAGACAGTAATGAACAACTGTTATTCGTACTGGAGAATATCTGGTTACAAATTCGCAATGTGGAATCAATCTCATTCATTTGCATTCTATTCGTTTGTGTTTACGCGTAGGTTTTGTCAGGACGGTAGAAACAAGGTGACAAAAAGCTTCTCTTCTGAATACATAAGTAAGAAAAGTTAAAATCGAACTTTAACAAAAAAGTGTTTGGCTGCTTTCCTGTTGGGGATATTATCTCTTTCTTATGGTAAGAATCAACATAGCTTACTTACTTAAAGATGTGACATTTTTGGGGCGATAAATATATTTTATTAATTTAACCCAACGACAGTATGTATAAGCCAGAGTACGAGAAGTTTATCTTGGAAGAAAACCATAACCCATGAAGAACATGAGCCTGTGACCAATACAGAGATGCATCAACTTTCGTGATAATTTATAGTTAATTCATAGCTTCTTTCCATCCTTCTAATGTATTTCAGATAACTATACTTTAACATACCGTGGTATTTTTTAAGCAGCAGAATATAACCTCAAGACAAAGTTTCCATGTTAAGATTGTAATTGTAAATTAATCGTAGTTTCCTGCTACATTATTTTCGCCTACACCCTCGTATTGTGAACCCGGTAAACACGATACCGGGATTGTTTGATTCACAATATTTGTTGTAACGCTGGTCACGTATTAACTGAAATTACGTGTCTACGAAATTTCAGACCGACCAATCGTATAATGCATGATGATTTGAAGATGTATAAACTGGGTCACATTGATTGTATTAAAAATATATTGCAAAATTCTCTTATATATTTATCTAGTTTTTGGAATAGAACATTGTTACCGCATTCTTAGGGAAAGAACCTAAACAGCTACTAACATCTTTCGTTAGGCTATCGACAATGAAAAGAATTAAAGTTGAAGTGAAGGACAAGAACTTTTCTGACGTATATAAAAAATATTATATTATTACGATAGAAATGAACATATAATAATTTTTTAAATTTGTTTCTCTCGAAAGTCTCAATTACGAGTATTATTTCGATGTCTCGTCTTAATACAAACACCTTAATAAAACATTTCGATTCATCTCAAATAAACTCAATTTTGTATTTCAATACAAACGCACAAAATATCTTTCATTAAATAAATTTATGAGTAAAAATATGTTTTTATATGGCATAATATTATTCAATAAGCGTCCATAATCATATTTTTTTAACATAAAATTAACATTCTTTCTAAAAGAAATTATTTACCAAGCTAGCTTGTCGTGTATTTATTCAAAATTCTTAACTGACTTTACTTATAGTATAATGTAGTAGCTACGTCTATACTTAAAATACTGTGAAACCCTTGAAACTAAGATCAAAGACTGCCGCCAAAGCTTAAGTCAAGTTCTAAAGCACCTCTCAAGTACATCTATATAGGCTATTTGTATCAGTTTATGAAACTACGTTGATAATTCTGGTAAGATATTCAGCAAAACCTTATTCCTATCTTATTCCATTAAGTTTACTACTCAATAGTTTTTTAAGCTTTTTAATATATCCAAAATATCAAATGTTTGATGTTTATCAAAATTCAATTACCAGATCAGGGCTGCCGATTTAAAGTACACTATCAGATTAGAGAGTGAATTTGAGTTCATTACTCCGGCAAAGCTGACATCCGAAGTTAATATTAATGAACTAGGTGGCACACAAAGCTAGTATCTGATATTACTAATCATTTGTTTGTAATTGGGTGCCCTAGCCACTAGCAAGAATTACTTGCACATTCTCTCATGACCTTACGTAGCATCGCCAGCACCAGAGTACTGAAACCATTAGCTAAAGTTACTTGCACATTCTCCAATAAACACGTAGCATCGCCAACACTAGAGTACTGAAACCATTAGCTAAAATTACTTGCACATTCTCCAATGACTTCACGTAGCATCGCCAGCACTAGAGTACTAAAACCATTAGCTAAAGTTACTTGCACATTCTCCAATGACTTCACGTAGCATCGTCATCACTAGAGTACTGAAACCATTAGCTAGAGTTACTTTTACATGCTCCCGTGACTTCACGTAGCATCGCCAACACTAGAGTACTGAAACCATTAGCTAAAGTTACTTCCACATTCTCCAATGACTTCACGTAGCATCACCAGCACTAGAGTACTGATAACATTTGCGAACAACTAGTCTGTCATAGTCGACTTATAGAGCAAGGAGAGAGTTGTGAATAAAGTCGACACGATATTAGCAGCTAGTGCTGCCAATGTGGTGTTGGCTTTGTGCGATGTTGGCAATATACTGTACATTCTAGTCAATACTGACAGGATTCTATTGTCTACAGTAATTAACATATCAGCTAGTGGAGTAGAGTAGCTAGTGGAGTAACATGATCTCTTAAAACAATGATAAAACTTTAGTACCAGTGCAATGGTTACTATACGCTGTAAGAGCGATGTCTCTATTTCAATATTATTTTAACCCTACTATATGCGGTTTTCTTTTCCCTCAGGAGAGAGAGGTTGAAAATCCTCACGAGAAGCATGTATCGCGTGGTATACCAACTAAACTCAGCCTAAGCCTTGGCCATAAGGGCCCTATGGCTTGAATGGAGTACTGTAAGCGATCATAGTAGCGGTCTTAGTGTTATAGGTGGGCCATGTAATAATCACTCCAACCACCTAGTCACTTGACTCATCGCACTGCACTGCCTCATGTTCCCGAATGTTCCCGTGTAACTACTCAGTACTAGCAACAACAGGGTGGCTAACAAACCTACAGCGAACCCCACGGATGGTCACTTATCCTTTACGTACACACACTTTAGCCTCTTAGCGACCTGGGCATTGGCCTATAAACTCACACCGCACTGCCTTCTCTCTAAAATACTTTTTGCATAACTCAATGATATCGGTTGGTATAACTTAACGAGTAGAGTCTATAATTAGATAAACGCACACGCCTTACCCCACGCCACAAGTACTGAAAGTTTCTCCCAAGAAATATTGGTTATTTTGAAAAGCAATAACCGTGTAATTAGAGATTTTTAAGAATTTTATCGTTTTTCTTATTTATGTGGTGATCAAAAAACAAATTTTAAGTTAGATGGATGATTGAGAAATAAACAGCAATTTCGTAAGTTGGAAGACCTATTATTATGTTTTCAAGTATTTTTATTCAATCACCAAAGTTTAATGAAATGTAATGAAGGTCATTACAGAGTAATGCTTTGATAATTTTTATTATAGGATTAGAAATAAGCAGAAGATTTGGATAGTTAATTTTAGGTAAATATAACAATTTTGCTCTGTGATACTTACAGCAGTACACATTAATAGCAATATATAATAATGTATTTTATAGTTAGGTCACAAAAACAAAAGTTATTTGCAGTTCATTTTATATGCCGTTTCACCTTTTTATATTTTATACCTCTGATGATTATCATATTCAACTAATAGAGATCTGACCTGATTCTTAAAATATTAAAACGTAAGGATTAGTAAAAATTTTTGTCACTGAGCCTTGCTTTAATGCATTTCACCGGCGGCTTTGTAGCATAAAAATACCTTAAAATAGTACAAAGTTCACACTTACTTTGATCTGAGGTTGAAACATTAAAATAAAATGTGTTATTTTTTGTTTACGTTTTAGACGTGCCGTAAGAGGTATAACCTCTATATTACATTACAAATTTCTTTGAAGGATTTTATCAATAATATGAAAAAGGCTGAGTTTTTCATAAGGGCACCTTTTTTTCTCAAATACTACGTTCTAAAGGAGTAAAACACACCTAAGTATCATTATTTGGAATACTTCATAGGATTTCAAATAACTTATTTTATATTAGTAAGTAATATTAACTCTATAATATCCATTCGATGTTAAATGTGTGTAAGGTTTATTTTTCCTTAATAAGTGAAAATAAGTTACATCTCATTAGTTTAAAATTAAAGATAAGTACTACGTACTATCAAACTCTTTGCAGTCGCTTCTTTACCCGAATGTGCAATGTAAAATGGTATTTTTTGAATTAGAAGTCATATACAACACATATATAATAAGAAGCGTTGAAATGTATAAACACGGATAACTTTCGAAGAGCTGTATCAAATTGGATAATTCTTTTATTATTGTGTGCCTGACTGTAAATCCTTACAGTTCCTTACTTAAGTTTGCAAAAGATAACATTTTTAATAAATAGGGCAGATTTTTTTAAATCCTATAATGTGATATAATAATTTTACTTTTGGAATTCAACCGTCTTCCGCAATTGACAGCTCACTTCACTGTTTTCACTGTATGAAGTTCGTCAGAACCGATAATATAAGAAAAAGATAATGGACGAACTGTCAGAATCGACTCTGATTTTGAGTAACATTATCAATACGAGTAATGTAGACGCTAATGATGTAATTTTATGGCTATTTACTAGGACACTTTTCAGAAAAAATCTATATAATAACGTAAGTAAAAACTCTGTCTAAAATCTTACTAAACTCAAACTTGCCCGATAAATTCTAAAACAAAAACAGAGTTTTTATACTATCCAACTTTTAAATGACAGACATTGCAATCATTCCAGCTTAGCTTGACAAAGCAGTTACGTCACTAAGCCTTAATAGTCATGGATAATCCTACACGAGCTAAATCACTGAGTTAGTCTTTTGCACACCCACTTTAAATAATCTCTTTTAGTAGTGTCCCAATTATGTTTTACAGTATTTTTACTGCATAAGGTATATAAGCGTGGTATATTACATCCGTAGTGCTATTTTATTTTCTTAAAGTCTTTGTCTCATAAGCACTTGATCATCAGCAATAAATTAGATGATAATTAGTCCATTTGACCAAAGAAATAATATCGGCGTAGAGAAGTATCCTATCACTAATCTACATTCGTGTTTTGCTATAGGCAACGTTTATTAATATTATCACAAATCTTGATAAAATAAAATCAATACCAAACTCCAGAACTCTATTTATGGGCAAGATGTCCTAGACAGTTTTAAGAAACACAGCATTAATTCTATATCATATTTTTTTAATCTTAGCACCTATTAAGACGCTGGCTCAAAAAATCATCAATATTTTTCTGAAAAATAGTATAATAGGTAATTGATTACATAGCTTATATCCGTTATCAATGTATATATAAGTTCAGTAGAAAGTAGCCCAGTGCCCACTAACGAATACTTGTCATTATCTATTCGTAAATCTAAGCCTACACCATATTACTAGGAGCGTGTTCTCAAGAAGTTCCTGAGTAAATTTTTGTCTTTGCGTTCCTCTAAATTGGGTGTCGGTCATGTTGCCCTGCGCTTTTAATGTTTTACTGTAATTACACAGAGCTCTGTATACTTAGTATGTATATTTATACTTAGCTACAGCTATACTTAGTACGATCCCGCTATATCTGAGTTATAAGTGATATAACTAAAGACGAACTGCCGAGAAAATGCATTTTTGACAATGCGTGTTAGTTTCTTATAACTGTACGAGTACATAATAAACTGACGACATCTATCTAAAAGCAAGCCCTCAGCCGCCGAACGTAACTTGACTTTGTTTTATGCTTAGACTAAGTACTCTATCAAATAATATATATGTACTT
The DNA here is from genome assembly GCA_036419045.1 of Scirpophaga incertulas. Lineage (NCBI taxonomy): Eukaryota > Metazoa > Arthropoda > Insecta > Lepidoptera > Crambidae > Scirpophaga > Scirpophaga incertulas. The sequence goes on from CM071641.1 coordinate 9,552,025, forward strand.
AGTCTGGCCATAAATACTGTTACACTTAAAAATAAAAAAATATTACATTTGAATTTCGAATCTGTCATTTGTATACGGTTGTTCATTGTGTTTTCTCATTTTGGCGCCAATACATTTTATAATATTTTGCGATATTAAAATGGAGTGGGGTGATAAAGAGAACCGAATCGCTGTGATTGCATTACACAAAGTAGGTATGGAGCCAAATGCAATTTTTAAAACTCTCCATACCCTTGGTATTAGTAAAATGTTTGTGTACCGGGCTATTAATAGGTACAATGAGACTTCCTCTGTTTGTGATAGAAAAAGATCTGGCCGTCCACGTAGTATTCGTACGAAAAAGGTGGTCAAAGCAGTAAGGGAAAGAATTCGAAGAAATCCTGTCCGAAAGCAAAAGATTTTATCTCGGGAAATGAAGATAGCACCTAGAACCATGTCACGTATTTTAAAAGATGACTTAGGACTTGCAGCCTATAAGAGACGCACTGGTCACTTCTTAACTGATAATTTAAAGAAGAATAGGGTGGTAAAATCGAAACAACTACTGAAACGGTACGCAAAGGGAGGTCACAGAAAAATTTTGTTTACGGATGAGAATACAATAGAGCAACATTTTAACAAGCAAAATGACCGTATTTATGCTCAAAGCTCTAAGGAAGCTTCCCAATTAGTCGACAGAGTGCAACGTGGACATTATCCGACTTCAGTGATGGTTTGGTGGGGTGTTAGCTATGAAGGAGTGACTGAGCCATATTTTTGTGAAAAAGGTATCAAAACATCGGCACAAGTATATCAAGATACCATTCTTGAGAAGGTAGTTAAGCCCCTTAACCATGTTCAATAACCAAGTATGGTCCTTCCAGCAAGACTCGGCGCCGGGTCATAAAGCTCGTTCTACGTAGTCTTGGTTAGAAGCGAACGTTTCGGACTTCATCAGAGCTGAAGACTGGCCGTCGTCTAGTCCCGATCTTAATCCACTAGATTATGATTTATGGTCAATTTTAGAGAGTACAGCTTGCTCTAAACGCCATGATAATTTAGAGTCCCTAAAACAGTCTATACGATTTGCAGTGAAGAATTTTCCCATGGAAAGAGTGCGTGATTCTATTGATAACTGGCCTCAACGTTTAAAGGACTGTATTGCAGTCAATGGAGACCACTTCGAATAAGCTTTATATACTTTTAATTGATTTATATTTATGTACTAAACTAACATAGTGTAAAAGTAATAAATGTTTTAAGCAGATAAAAAAAATGTTTTTTCTATATTTCAATATTTATGACAAGACTAGGTATATACATATATAATTCACTAACACCAATAAACCTAGCACAAAGTGAGCGCTGCCTTGTGAGTCTCACGGGGACTCGAACATTGGATGTTAGAGATGGTAAAACCTTGAGACCGACGTACTAACCACTTAGCCACTGCCAACCACTAGATTCCTATGTATATAAATTTAAATGGGATGTTACATCAACACGATACTATATTAAACTCTGGCCACTAAAATTGACAGAATAAAAAACAGCTGCACTGCTCCCGAAGATCGGAAGCTTTTACGTGTAATAATAAAACGACCGTGCTCATTACCAAAACGATTCGTGTGTGAGAAACCGCATCTGTTGAAACAAAAAGCAATTAAGAAAATGTATGCGAGGTTCGACAATTAACGAATTTTGAAGTGGAACAAAACATATCAATGTACGATGTTGTTCTACGATGATGATAGTGCCTGAAAATTTTGGGAATTTTGAAAGTTTTTGCAATTAAACTTTCATTTCTTGGTAGTTTTGTTTGACAAAATAGAATGCCGTTTTTTTTTAATTACGCATCTTTTTTTTATTTTTACACTTTAAGTGATAGAACTTGCTGTTCGCATAGATTACTTAACAATTTCTTTTTATATATTAAATATGTACAGTATAAAAATATAACATATAGCATTTTTTTTTATTGCTAAAGTTGACAAACAAGCAGGCTGCCCGCCTGATAGTAAGTGGTAACAGTCGCCTATAGTACATGTGGTTCCCACGAGATTCGCAGCAAATCTGCAAAGCTCATAAGAACCACAATGTACGTTGCCAACTTGTGACATAAGATGTAAAGTCACAGTACCCAGTAATTTCACTGCCTATCTTAATACCCTTCACGCTGGAACACAGCAAAGCGAACCCTGCTGTTTGGCGGCGGAAATAGGTAAGACGGAGGTACCCATGCAGACGACCCTGGTACAGAGTCTACCTCCTAGAAAATATAACATATAACAATAAATATAATAAAAATAAAACAGCCTGATGTTGTAGGCATCCATAGGCGGTCACTGCTTGCCGTCAAGTAGGTAGTAAGTCTTTTTGCAACCGTCGTGATTAAAAACAAAAGTACCTATTTATTTTCTAGCTAAAGTATCCGTGCGTGTGTGTATCCCCATATCTGCGATAGAATTAATTGCAAGACTTCATTCTATTGTAGATATTGTAGACTGCTTCAGTATTCAATTTATAGAATAAAGGTAGCGATTTTAAAATACATATTACTAGCATACATAAATATACATACAGATATACATGTTTATTTCCTTTCGATACCTGAAAGATTTTGTGAGAGCATGTCGGAGCTACAAGAGACCTCATAGCGTTTACTCTCATAACTTATCACAGTGCAGAGTAATTACGCCGCCAGAAGAATGCATGGGTTCCCGCCGCAAGCCTATAAGACGGGGTTTTCTCTTAAAAAACTGAGAAATTTATATAGATAACTTAAAACATTTGTGTTATTTTTCTTAGGATTATTTTATTATTAGTTTACAGAAATAAAATAATTATAAACTTTTACTATTACGATATATATTAACATTCCGGTATATCCACTGCCGGTTACCAATTCCCTCTATTTCTGTGCATAATTTTCACAATGTAGTTATATAAATGTTGCATCTTTATAGTAACATTGCATTTAAATTTAAACAACCAAAACCATCATAATACTATTAATGTATGTTTGGGTATTCATTAAAAGCCTATGCTGAATGAAGATTATATTACATTAAATTAGATACATTTTGAATAAAGAATAGAAGATAAAACTAATGAATGATGCTTAACTATAGTCTAATAGTTAGTTGCCAGAAATATATAAAGGACAGTGAATGAATGAAGAGAACGTAGAAAGACGTACTACGTTGATTATTGTTTCGTTAGATTTTTTTTATTATTGTATACGAAACGTAAACAAGTTTTTTTTATTTATTTTAATAATAATTAAACTGTATCGCCTATCAATTTCGTACCTATCCATAATCGGAGGGTCGGAAGTAAGACCATTCTTGAGTTACATCACTTCTTTTTACACCACCACTCTCATGTATTCTACTTATTATTGTAAATTATTAATAATTTTCGGATTCTAAGCTAAAAGACACGATAATATAAGATTTCCACTATTCCACACAATATATCAAAGATCGATTTTCAACAATCCATTGTGACGACACAGCAATATGACGTCACTATCCGTTTACACCTACTCTATTTACTTTATCGTGGGTTTAGTTACGGCGCGGAAATCGATATATAAATATATCTAATTGAAGTTCGTGGTCCATCATTACAGACATGAAAAAACAGAAATTTATTGACTTCAATTTGAAATCTTATATATCGAAGACAATTCAAAAGTAAATATGTGGTAAATACAGTGCAAATATGCTTGTAGGTCCAAAATCAGGTACACACAGCAACATCAGACTACATGTGGACCTAAAAATAGCTCTTACGCCACTCGTAATACTGACAACTTACGTCGTATTAATGTAAGGCCATTACTGACTTGACACTAAAGGGTTACATCCAACTTAAATCAAATAAAAATGTAAATGGTATGTCTATGTCTTTGTAGTGACGTATTCAAAAAGTGTCACCGTTTTAAAACCATATCAGACCCTAAACACTGAGATTTAACACAGATTGGCGAAATGAGGGTAGTCCTCAAGTAATCTTTCAGAGAGAATTTGTAAACCGCACAAGCAAGCAAACTGCCGATCTAATGATAGAGTTACGGTTGGTTTTAGAACATGTAGTTCCTGTGAAACTCGCAATCAATTTGCAAACTACAGGAATAATACGTTGACTACATCTGACATAAAATGTAAAAAATTGTACCTAGTAATTTCACTGCCATATCTTTACTTACCAACCGGAACATAGTATATTAGCACTGCTGCTTTACGGCAGATATAAAGATATAATAAGTAAACGACCCTGATATAGACTTCCAAATTATCAAAATCTCTGCCATATCATATGAATAGAAATTGCACTTTTGTCAATACTATTTTTCATAAGTAATATAGACAGTTTTTTTCTTTATCAAACATAAAGAAAAAACCTGTCTTCAATTGTATGACCTTTGTTCCTGTCATATTCAGTTAAGCGGTACCGTCTGAGGACACATCTTTACATATACGAGTAACAGAGAACACAACACAAAAGCAATAGCTCACCCTTATCAATATCCTTTCATAAATGAAGGAATAGCGAATACTGAAAGCGAGCTTGACCTGAATTCCTCAACAGCAGAGGAATTGGGCTCAAATCGAATCATCATTTACAGGTAATTATATGGACAGGCGTAGGTAAGACAATGGTAGCAAAACAGACAGGCTCTAAAGTCTTCACAACCTATTTTGAAAACTACCGACTAAACTAAGCAGAATGAACATGCGCTGGTCTACATCACTAAACAATGACAGTTATAAAGTTTTACTTTAATCTTATTGATAAACTTGAAGTACAAACACGATTACAACTTACAATAAGCATCAATAAAATTTACATAGCTTGAAGGTTGTAAGGGGATTTGAATTACATCTACCGAGACTCAAGTAAACGTCACCTTCTGACCCTCCATGTTAATTGGGATTCTCGAAGTACGAGGCACGAGGGTCTGATACCCTATCAGCTGGCCTGCGTGGTAGGAGACGTGCCAAAATCTCTCTATGATTTCCAAATGAAACCAATCGATGTGGTGATCTTTGAAGAAGGCTTGATCTGATGATGATAATGTGATATTTCAATTTTTATCACTTATACTACAAGTTACTTTACCAAGTTACTTTAACAGCAAGGGATACGAAAGTAAGATCAGTGATGCTTTTTAGTACATATTTAATTCTATTCAATGGATAAAATACTATTAAAGGGCGATCTTGGATTTAAATTGGAAACTTATAACGCTCTGCCGACTGTGAACTGTGCGTCGGTCCAATTTCATTACAAATACTAGTCTCTAATTTGGTATTTGATCTGAGAAATAAATGGCCGATTAAGTTATCTTCTCGAGAGTACTTCAACAATATTTTCTGTAAGATATTAAATATCTCAGCACCATCACTGTGAATTTTAATATCAACTTCTATTTAGTCACTGAAGTAAAATCGAAATGGAAGTTAAATATATTTATGCTCATTATTAATTTCCAACAATAACTGAAAAATACAGACTGACGTATTCAAACGTAGCGTGAATCTTGTTTTAAGTTATATTTTAATATATTTAGTTCAGTATTTGTTAGCTTTATTATAATTTTACAAGTTTTATTTCAATTATATACTATTAAAATAAAGTTAATTTTATATTCATTTTACGCTTGTTTAAAGAACCTCGTATCTAACTAAACTAAAAAATAAATTTAATTGACTTGTGAATGATTTAAAAAATCTGGAAATAAAAAAAATTTGTACATAACTCTTATATTTGTTATTATTTATTTGTGCGTACTTTGTATATCCGTAATCTGTCACAAAAGAAATATATTTCATTTCAGCATTTCTAATATTGAAAATAGAAATAAATTCTAATTCTTAATTAAACATAATAGGCTTGTTCGTTAATCTCCAAAAAAAAGCTCCAGAAAAAAACACAATAAATTGGTTTTGATCACTCTTCAATTTGATCTTATATTTATAGTATTTGTTATTCATACACTGATATTTATTTTTAAAATTGTTATCGGTTCGGCTTTCTTAGTTATTAAATAAATAAGGAAAACGTCAATATGGACGAGACAAAATCATTCAAAATTTCCATACAAATAGCAATTTCATAGTATGCTGATGCTATTAAATATTGGTTTAAGCTCCAATTATATTCGTTAAGCGGCAGCATAAATGCACCTTTCGAAATACACAATAAACACCGAGAAAGCGTCCTAATATCACATAAGAAAGATTTATGGTACAGATGTCACAGTACAGGAATAACCAATACAGTTGCCATAGACAAATGTCTTAAGCTACAACAAGACTAGGCGATTTAATTTCAATCAATGTCGACTTCAATTGTATTAAAGTTGAAGTAAGAGTGTGCAATTACTGATTCCTGAATAATAAACATAGACGACAAAAGAAAGAAACGCAATCTAAGTAAGTGTCTGATAGTAGCGCTCTGTATATTTATTTCTTGATAATAATATATGATTCCCTTTATAGACCACTATTTAAATTATTTAGTAGTTTATATTCTGTAAAATAGTAATTAAAATATATTTTTTATAAAGTTAAGTGGTATAGATAATTTATATATTATATAATAATTATTAATTAACTAATAGGGTACCAATTTATTAAAACGCTATCCAACCTGGATAGTTTCGACAGGACTCTTGTTACACTTAATTTCACAACTTTTTACGTCAGAACAACTGCGTTGCGATCCTTATGCACAGAATGTTTTTATTTCTACTCCTATGATATTATAAAATTTATTTGGTAATTATTAGATATAGTTATTTGTTTTTTCTTTTTAAACTTGTACTTTTGTAGTATTTACGTATCGACTTTAACTTAACATCGCTTTGAATGTATAAATCTTATATTACCACAGTTCCCACCAAAACACGAAGGTAATTAATCAGTTTAGCTTAGGCGTTTAGTAATTAATTGCCCATATTTGAATACTTAACCACCTCGACTAACTCGCATAAGCTGATGTAAGCTGTAGCGAGTGCCGATTCAAAATTACAAACGCAAAGCAATTAACAGCATCGCGTCTAATAACATAAATAATAAACTTACCTTGCCAAAATATAAATTTCAGGACGCCCGCCCAAAGTACAACGTACCGCGCGTACACTTCAGAAACTTACTTGTCAACACTTCAAGCTAGAACACGGGAGGCCGGAAGCCAGCGGTACAGTCACCGGGGACACATAAAAACACCCAAATATTTAAAAGGTGAATCGATCGGTTATTCGTAATTAATTTTGGTTGGCTTCGTATCGGCGTAGTATTAAAAATTTACGCGGGTGCGTGCACGGCGCGCGTGCGGCTTAACCTGCGGATCCGTCGCTACTGCCGGGCCGGAACGAGGGCGCGAGCTTACTGAACGGAGTTTGTTCGTGGAAATTCTATTTGCCTGAAAAAGATGCATCCAGCGAAGCGCTGCACAGATTAAATTATAGCTCAACTCTAATTGCTGCGTATTGACTGAGGCAAGGTTACTGGCAATCAGTTCAACTAGAGTTTATGTCGATTATTTTACAATTCGTTCTCAAAGTAAAACTTGTACGATATTACTGATGAACAGAATACCTTTAGAGGTAACCTTAATAACCATCGTGTTGACTAAAGCGACGTTACTATGAAACAAGTTAACAACAATTTTTTTATGTTGTTGTATGAAATATATGAAAAAGAAGTTAACGCAATTTTATATTGCACTTGGAGATTGTTAATTCCTAATTATCAGAGCAAATTAATTGAATGAAAAAATAGAATCTGTTATTATTTACTTAGTATATAATAATAATTACAATTAAATCAGGCCTTAAAGAGTTGAAGTTTTGAACGATTGAGTTGAGTTGAGGATTGATTGAATCAACGTTTCGTAGATTTGAAAAACCCTAACAAAAAGATATGATTCCAGTCTATATAAGTCTAACTTCCGTCTTTTTATAAATTTCGTGAGAGACCAGAAACTATAATGTACACAAACCAAACTAAGCAGTGAAACTTTGGTCAAACACAGAGTACCCGACAATGCTCAACACAATACTTTAGTTACAAGACAACGGTGTCGATTTTATTCTATCTTTAATCCAATTATTTCCCTGACTAGGAACAAAACTTGCACAGGTTTTGATTCTCTTGCCAATTTCTCAAGCATTACTCAGATATTTGATGGCAGCAGGCAGATGGCAGAACTCTTCTACCGCGACTTCTGACTACAGTTCCTATTCGGCTTTATTCGATCATTTTCATTTTTAACAAAATGTCAGTCTTCAATTAAATGTGAGTTACCGCACAGCGTTAGCGCAGCAAAGCGCGGAAGTAGTTCTGTTAGAGTGCAGAGGAGGTGATACATTTCTTCTCTTACGCTTGTTGTAACATGTTTAAAAAAAATGGCTCGCCTTAAGGAAAAAATGATCGGTTTTTTTACAACACTCATCCCTTCTTTTTTAATTTAACAAGTGGCAGCCCTATCTCTGTCACGTGATCCTATAATTAGTGGAATGGAATTAACATTTCTTTAAAAATATTCGCTTACTCGTTAATTTGCGTTAATCTTCCTCTATTTGTGTCTAAGTCTTAATTAAGTACCTACTATTTACTAAATGATTGATTTACATACTGAATACAAATAAACAGTTGTAATAAGAAGCTATTAATTAGTTAGTTTAACCCAGTGGGATTCTGGGAAGATCTAGGATAGTTGGAGTAAGAGAGAGGTCAAACAGCACAGGACCCACAATGGCCTAATTGTGAGGCTAAGTGCGGATAAAAGCCCAGCAAAAATATCTAAGATGACTAACTATTGCAAGAATGTAAAACATTTCTTCTGATCACATGTTAACGGAATAACGTTTAACGTTAACTTACATTAAATAAGACGGAAATTAACGGGTTAGAGGTTAACGAAGTTAACTGAATGATTTGTACACCAGCGTTGGGTAGGAGAAACAATTATTATATATAGTTTCATGTAGATATAAATATTGAAAAAGAAAAAATATAGAGTTATCTTTTGTTTACATAAGAACTAAACATTTAAATGGAAAAAAAAAACTTTTATGTATAATTTGTTATCAACTCGTTTATTTAGTTATAAATACTTTCCGAGCTCCTTCTTTTTTAGTATTGATTTATTCTTATTTGAGAAAACCCGCTGTTACTAAAAAGAAGTAATTTTAATTCACTGTGCCGCGATAATTATTTTGACACGCTATAAATATTTTACGAAATAAATTAATAAAGTGTTTAACTAAAGCGATCGTTTACGACAAAAAAGTTTGAGCTTTCCTTTACAAGGATGAATGCAAAACTGTTGCGATTCGTACCAAGAGCTGGCTGCAATGAAAGTTCTGACTTAATCCACCGGCACGTTATTGACGAGTTAATCCGTTTCGTTCGCAAACATTGGCTCTTTACAGTTTTAACACACTTCGACTTAGTTCTAAAGTAAACTTATGCTAACTCTTTAACTGACTAAGAAATTCTCCAATTGGGAAAATTGTTATTACAAAAAAGGCGACATGCGTTTAACTTGCGTCAATATATTCTGAGAAGAATCATGTTATGTTGTGACTATACGTCTGTACTAGAAAAAAAGAACTCAGTATTTCAGTATATTTTGTATTAAATATTTAGTTTTACAGTCTAGTATTTCTTTACAGTAATCTGATTTTTTTTATTATTTGTTCTAATAACTACTATTTATATATTACTAGCGACCCGCCCCGGCTTCGCACGGGTGCAGTGAAAAAATGGTTATGGTGGGTTATCCCTAAGAGATAGACATATACCATCGCGGACTTTTTTGTGGATTTTTGTAAGTTGTACAATACTGTAGTACATTATTTTGGTCTATCTCGTAGGGTTCAGCCAGCGTTTGCAATATAAGCGCAAAAAAAACGTGCTTATTTACGACATCACATTAGAAACCTTTAAATTTATCAGTGTTTCTCTACTATATTATGCATTTATTATACATACAAACCTTCCTTAAGAATCACTCTATCTATTAAAAAAAACCGCGTCTAAATCCGTTGCGTAGTTTTAAAGATCTAAGCATACATACGGACATACAGCGAAAGCGACTTTGTTTTATACTATGTATTGATTGATATTGATACGGTCGATATTTAGTATCCATAAATTAAAATTATCTATATTACCATTATAGAAACAAAACCTACACGACAGATTATAATGAAACTTGCTACAATTATTTAACATACTTCTGAGCTGGTTACAGTATACTTTTCATCATGCTACAATCAATAGGGGCAGAGCAGTGAAAGGTAAGTGTTGAGAAAACGGAAAAAGTTGCTCTATTTTTTAACTTCCGTCGCGTGTGCATCCTTATTGGTTAAAGCTACACAGAAATCTTGTATGACGCAAATGTTCTCCTTAAAATTAAATAAAAAATATTCCACGACAGCATATGTCTATCTTTTACGGTTGACTCACAATAACACGTGTAACTCCCGATAGCTTATCAGTTCGAAACTTTCTGATTATATTTTTTTTATTTATTTATTTTGAACCACAAACAGACTTACAATTAAATATGCTAAATTTATAATTAATATAATGGTAAAATTATTGTAAGCCCAACACTGATGGTCACCGATTATTTACAAATATACAAATTTGTGTGAAACCTTTGCAGTTAATGGAATATTATACAATTAAATTATTTAATGTGCGTCTAGCAAATTTATCATCGTGTATTAAATGAAGTGCTTATACAATTATGTTTATATTTAGTAAAAATTAAAAGAAAGTAAAAATAATAACTTAACAGAAAAAATGTAACAAAATACTAAGTGCCCATTTACAAGTAAAATTATTAAAGGCACAATTTATGCATTAACCTTCAATGTGTTGTCTATATGTGTTATTTTATTACTAAAATGTATATGAATAACAATAACAGTATAAGATTATTAATAGTGAATGTTTATTTAGAGAACGATAAAATCTTAATTATCTGTCTCTTGTATACTTTAGCACTACATGCGAAGATGTCTAATTTATTAAAATATTTGTTATAATTTTTCATCATGCGATGCAAAGGAGAACGGATTCCAACATTAGTACGAGACAATGAAATTGCAAATAAAGGCTTGTTGAGCGCAAGTGTGCACGGAGTGATACAGAAAACCTTAGACTGTTGATAATATCTGTGCTATCATATTTATTGTTACACAAATCATAAAGTAAAGTAGCCTCCAACTGTAGACGCCTTGATTTCAGATTAAGAAGTTTATACTTCTTTATGAGTAGGGCATATGAAAGGCGTTGATGAAAACATTTGTAGTTAATACACCGAAGAAATTTTTTTTGTACCATTTCAATGCATCTATTATATTTATCATATAATGGGTTCCACACCGACACCGCATACTCTAATTGAGGCCTTATCAAAGATTTGTAGAGGTGAATATATGGAGATGGGTTTTTAAATAGGTTAGAAGATCGCATGACAAAACCGTACATTTTATATGCTTTACTAATTATATAATTTGCATGAATATCAAAATGCAATTTGCTATCAAGAGTTATACCTAGGTCCCTAATGTCACTTACTCTTTCGGTATCAGCATCACAGAGCGTGTACGCAAAACTGCTTATATTCTTCCTTTTTGTGAATGTATGGGTTTACATTTATTAAGACTAAGTTTTAGTTTATTATCTTTACAATATTTATTGAATCTATTTAGATCTTGTTGCAGTAAAATATGATCGTTGAAATCATTTATAACTCTATAAATTTTAAGGTCACCTGCGTATAGAAGAAATTTGGTGTGGACAAAACATGTGCTGATATCGTTGATAAAAAAAAATTGCAGTGGGCCAAGTATAGAGCCTTGTGGCACGCCTGAGCTAATGTTAGTAAGCTCCGATTCAACACCGCTTATAACCACTTTTTGAGTTCTATTTGAAATGTACGATTTAAACCACCTCCATAGATTCCCCCTAATACCATTAAATGCAATCTTTTCTAAAAGTAATCTGTGATTCACTCGGTCAAATGCCTTTTGGAAATCTGTGTAAACACTATCTATCTGTTTGTTAGCATCCATTCCATGAAAGAGTTAAAAGGTTAGTCGTTGTCGAACGCCGTTTAACAAACCCATGCTATTGATGTAAGATGATGTTATGCAGGTTAGGATATATAGCATTGTGAACCAACCTCTCATATACCTTTGAAAGAACAGGTAGTATGGAAATTGGCCGGTAATTCTCCACGTCATTCCTTGAACCCCCCTTATGAATAGGAAATATTAGAGCGCGCTTCCAGATCCGCAGGAAAATACCACTGGAGAGGCACTTGTTGTATAGATAGTATAGAGGCAAATCAATAACAGTTGCCAATTCTTTAAAAAATACGGGAGGTATATTATCGACTCCAGCACCCTTAGACGTATCTAACGCTTTGAGTGCTTTGCAAATTTCTTGCCTAGGTAGTTCAATATCACAGAGTACGAGACTCGATGAGTTACATTTCAGTTCAGTATCGCTATCATTAAAATCATCAGGTACAGATGAGGATTGAAAAACTGTGTTAAAGAAATTATTATAAAGACTGCACGCCTCGTCAAGATTACCCGCTGTCGATGCCTTGTAGCGTTTGACATCTGGGATCTGATTACCACCTCTACGCTGAGAAACATAATTCCAAAAATATTTCACATTACTTTTGATACTATTTTCCAGCGCAGACATGTATTTTTTGTAACTTTTTTCGGCTGCAATTATAATATTTTTTTCTATAAATAGAGAAAATATTATAATTAGACTCATTGCAATGTTTTTTCATTGTAATCCAAGCTTGATTCTTAAACTTGCATATTTGTATTAATTTAGGATTAAACCAAATAGGATAACAGTTTGGCTTTATAATTTTCAGAGAAACATTTGCCTTAATGACTTCGTAAAGCTTATCGTAGAATAACGCAACTGCTTCCTCTGCGTTTTTCTCTGCAAACAAATCATGCCAATTCACTTTTGATAGTGTTTGTTTCACGATATTGTAATCAATATTTTTGTAACAATATTTATAAGATGGTGTGCGTTTCATATATTTATTATTAGTTGCTAATGGAACTGATACCCGGAAAGGCGGGTGATGTTCATCTATTGGAAGCAATGCAGTTTGCACTGAAGACACGTAGCAGTCTATTACGTTCGTGAAAAGAAGGTCTAATATGCGATTATTTTGATTTTTTAAGGTATTTAACTGATAACAATTTAACAATGATATAAAGTTACTTATACATCTATGCGTTACACTCAGATTTTATTTATTTTTACTAATTTGCTGCTCATATGGTAAGTCATTTATCCAGACAATATTGGGTAAATTAAAGTCCCCTACTATAAAAAAATCTGTTATATTCATACTGTTATCAAGTATTTTCTTTTGATTTTATTGATATATTTGTCTACTCTTACTTTTATAACACTCTCAGTCATTAAAAATGCTACCTAAAATTACGATTCCACAGCTACGAAGTCGTGGGCATAGCTAGTTAATTATAAAAATACGAAATTCAACGTTTGTGATATGTTACCCTAAAGAGGGTAAAACAGGAGATGAAAGTTTTTGTTTAAATGGACTCGCAAATTATTTAACGAGTCACAAAATATTTAAAATTAATATGGAAAATTGGTGTATCCAGAAAAGGTTTAAAAGGTGAATGAATATAAAAATGGTCGGAATTTAATAAAAACAACAATTTTGATCAACAAAACTGGTTTAACAACAACAAAACAAGGGGGTAAAATGTCTCCGCGTGGGCGAAGCCGTGGGCACTCAGAGCTTGCCAAAAATTGACAACCGCTGATATTTCGCCGTAGCCTAACTGAAATTTAATATACAAAATAAACGCAAGCCGACATAGATAAAATTACTTTTTTTTTGTTTGTTTTTTCAATGAAAATTAATACTTTGTATTTATAAACTAATTTAAAAACAGTTTTACTTCCCATTTTCACACTCAATGTTAGATGTGGCTCTGAGCTTATATACTCAAACAAAAAGATTACTTAATATACGAGTATATTTTTATTTTATTTTATTTATTTAGGACAACCAACAAGACATACACTAAGACAATGTTCATGGACACTATAATACTTAAAGCCATGGTAAGTGCTATCTTAATTAAAGGTTGCCACGTCATGCATTAACTACGAGCAAATGTAATTAAAAATAAAAGAAAAACGAAACGGAACACAAAACAAAAAATTATATAAATTTATAGGAAACTACGTGTACACAGGCGGATCAAAGGTGTGTGAAAGATTGAAGTACGTGAATAGAATAGAATAGAATAGAATACAGTTTATTTGCAAGAATATGGTACAATAATGTTGGTATAAAAGTACATTTGCTTTCCGACATATCCTATTGTAAACAATGTGCAAATATTTTGTGAGTTTCCAAGATATTACATTCAGCATTTTAAAAATTTCTAGAAAAAATATTATTAATTACTTACATTTATTATTAATTCTATACCTATTTGAAATCATCATCATACAAAGTTTATTCATGTGTTTCATAATTTATTACAATATAAAAAATGACAATATTAATAGATGTACTCCTATGTCGAAAACTAATTACTACTGTTATATATCAAAGCTTATTATAATGTCACATTTTAAACTCATTACAGGTATGTAAAAAAATGTCAATATTAACAAAATGTACCAATGTCAAAACTAATTACTAATGTTATATGTTAAAGTTCATGTTTAATGTCACATTTTTAAATTCATTACAGGTACGTTTTACAATAATTATTTAATGTCACATTATAAACAGTCATCTAAATACTCTTTAACACTGTAATACACTCTATTTAATAGCATTTCAAAGACTACCTTTTTAAATTTGGGATAAGGAAGACTAGTTACATTGTCTGGTAATTTATTGAAAATTCTAATAGCCATACTATGGGCATTCTTAGTAACTACTTTCAACCTTTGTTCGGGCACACATAGTTGATTTCCTTTCCTACCTCTATATTCCTTACGATTATTATTAGTCATAAACATCCCAGTGGGTTTTTTAACAAACAGGCAGATCTCAAAGATATATAGAGACGGAAGTGATAGTATGCGTAAAGTTTTGAATAATGGCTTACAACTAGTTAGTGAGTCTACCCCGCAAATTGCTCTTACACATTTTTTTTGAATTTTAAATATGACATCGACGTCAACAGAATTTCCACACAGTACGAGACCGTAGCGTAGTAGTGATGCCACGTATCCATGATTAGGCAGATAACGCCGCATCCTTTGATACGATTTGTTTTATTCTATTCAACGCATAGACAAACCTATCCAGCCTATCCAGCCTTTTTTGTAACTGTACAGACTGTTACAAAAGATGTCAATGTCGAAATCGCTGCTCTGAAATAAGGTATTAAACTGATATTGCAATCTATTTATATTACTAGTACTCAAAACCATACTAGCCCGAATGGAGATTTAGTGGTATTTGTTTAAAAAAATTGCGATATGTAATATGATCCGACCTGCCCTGCTGGCTGTTGGTACCGCCAGTGTCGCTGCGTAGCCAGGATGCGAGTGTCTGTTCTAGCTCCAGCTCCTATCTGTCATATTTACTTGGTTCATGAACTAACTTAACCCACCACTCAACTCAAAACGGCATTGTTTATGTTGCAATTTCAATATTGATTTATTTGATTAAAGCAACTTATGTTAAGAATTCATAATATATCTCTGTTATCTCACTAGATATGAATTGCTTAAATTTCTTATAAAATATTAAAAATGGTAATACTTTGGTATAAAAATTGCATGAATTCGTTTACTAGAGTTAATTAATTAGTAATTAATTGACCAAATATACATATAACAGATAAAACTGTATATATACTTAATCAACTGAACAAAATTCTCATTTACATTAAATTTCTAATTAACTAAGCCCAAGACACTGTAGCCTCTTTCGGTAATATTTTAGAACAGCCATCAATTATTAATGGATCAGTCCAACGAAGGCTTAAACTGAATCAATAGTAATTACTAAATAACTAAAGCAGTTACAGAAGCAAGTCGCAATTCTCAGAGGAGGGAAATTTCTCGAGCGCCAGTCGTCGCCATGATTATAATCTTATTTGTCGACGGTTGACGGAATTATTAGATGGAAATAATTACTTCAGTATCGTATGAAACGTTTGTTTTGTCGCTCAATTCTACGGCGTCATGATATTTTTATGTTAAAGTCACTTTAAATAAACTCACTTAAGCCTCAACTACCCATGAGTACATCGCTAATGAATACACTGTTTAGTAAAACAACGAAAGTGTACATAAGTACACTCTTATGTACATTTCCACATAAAGATTTTAACAGGGTAAAAATACCTACTAGGTGAACGTTCAAATTATGATACAATGCAAACATTTAATTAATTACAAGCTCCAACATAATTCTGGAAAGAATAAAAAATTTTGCATTCACTAAATTTCAAAATCAATAACTTCATGTAAATTTTATTATATTAATATTATATAGGTCTATAGCGACAAAGTAAGCAATATTTTTGTGTGAATATTGGTGGATAATCCTATGTGTGCAGCTATTGGGTGGTAACGTATTTGTCATTGCCCTAATACATCTTTTTCCAAAAATCCTGTTTACATCCACAGAATTTCCCCAAACAGTCAAACCGTAACTAAGGACTGACATACATACATACATAGCCATGATAGGCTGTAATGGCTGCATGTAATGAAACAGTATCTTTCATTTTTTTCCACACAAATCGTTTTATTCTATTACATACCGTGTCAATATGAGTATTCCAACCAACCAACGTTCGATAATACTTTATCAAAAATCAGCTAAAGAACTCTTTATCTATTGGTACAAGACTTTTGTTCAAGCGTTCGATGTTTCAAAACTTGATTTAATTATTATTACGCCCATACTCTATTAGATGAATTGTTCTATGATTGTTCAAATGTGGCTATTTATAAGAACTCTGCCATCTCTGTCGTCGAATATATATATATATGTATGTATATGCATCGTACATCTGCTTACGTACAATTGATTCTGCAAGTAACAAGTTCAATTGTCTTTGATAACCTCATTGAGAACACATAATTCAGAGTTAATTATATTTTTTATAAATACTTATCATTTTATATGCTTCCATTTATCTTTTTTTCTTGTTTTTGATTAGTGTTTTTCGATCTTTTTCTTCAACTACAACATTATTATTGATGACTTAATTAGTAAAAAGTGCAACTTACGCTTAAAATCTTTTCTTTTTAAAAGCTGATTGAAAACAGTTTTGCGGCAAATAAAACTTAAACATTTTAAGGAAACTTCGTAAAATAAATATTTTTATTGAATAAATACATATTATATATTAATATGGCTACTTGCTAAATATCTATTTAAGGGTCTCAAACCACTTTCACCTGCTCGAGGTCTACAATAAGCATCACATCAAGCAATTAAGCTACATAATCCGCCGCTATTGTGAATATCATAAGAGCTGTCCAAAGGTCAAACAATATACTCGTAGCTTAATGTAGAGCGTATTGTATTTTAATGACGCATAGACGAAGTTAGTGCCAAACCGGCATGGGGAAGATAGCGTAAATTCACTCCTAAAGAAATTTGGCCATTAACGTTTTACTAGAGATTTTGAAATTATTTAATTTACTTCTAAATTCATTAAATATTTTCTCAAGTAAGGACTTAAAACTTAAAAGATTTAAGCTTAAGCAAAGATCAATATTTCACTGCGTAGGAAGCTTTTTTGGTGTTCTCCAGGTCTCCGTAAACTCCAGGCCTCCCGTAAACCTCGCTATTCGTGGATCTGATTTAATTCTTTACTACAGCCCCACGGCAGTTCAGGACATTAATACTGTTTCCTTTCTGAATCAAAATTGTGAAAAAAAAAAACAAGAATTACTGAAGAAACAACTATAGTATAAACGAATATCTCAGATTCTGATTGACAATAATCATCAAAAATCATCAAAAATCTTGCTGCTCAAAAATTATAAGTCGTGGAAAAAATTTAAATTATGGTATATTTCATATTTCAATTTATTTTTTAATCCTTACGTCTTGCAATAATCACCTTAATTATACGAATCGAGTAAATAAGTAAGTCAATTCAAATAATACTCGTATATTTATAAGAAAGAATCCACGACCAAAGTCCGAAAAAGTTTATTCCTATTAATCGTTAAATTAATTATATACGTTCTACACGTTTTAAATCAATATAAACAGCTATAAACAGTAGTGAAAATAAACTTTGGTGTCCGATAGAAAAACAGATAAAAGCACAAATTAAACGTTTGACGTTTTGGCTGTGAATATGTTTACACCATTAATTATAGCACCGCACCACAACGTATTTAATGTATCGTACAGCTAAAGCTAACACCACTACGTTTTTACATAATTTTATATTAATCCTAAATGTCTTATCCAAAAACCTTACTCCTTCCTCCAAGTAGTAGCCAACAAGCGAAGTTTTCCAACTTCTAGATCTAATAGTTGCACAGTCTTCGTTATCAGTTAGTGATATATATCGCTGTTACCTGACGGTGATTCATGCGCATGTACTCAATAGGTACATAACATTGATAGTATAAAAATAAAGTTAAAATAGTATTCAAAAAATATTAAAACTTTAGGTTATATAAAGTTTACATTTCTTTTTAACGAAATACAATATGTTGACAATATACAATATGTTAGCTCTATCGCCAACCATACTGGAGCGTCAGTGGTATTACAATCTCGACGCTGATTTCGAAGCGCGCCTATTCCAGACACCCAGGGGCGATCCTTTCATGTTCCAATGTCTTTTTTGTTTCTCTAATATCAAATGTACATTTATCTGACGCTCCTACGGTGAGAGAAAATATCATAAGGCAACTTGTATATGCCAGTGAAGAAATTTAAAAATGTATGCAAAGTCGACCAATTCGCTTAGGTATTATAAATAGTTTGTAGAAAAGACAATGCCAAGATTTCTATGGCGCCATGCCCCACCAAATTTTTTCCAGTTACAAACATAATCTTAATATATATATTTCTTGTGTGCGTGTGTATGTGACTGAACTCCTCCTAAACGACTGGACCAATTTTGATGAAATTTTTTGTGTGTATTCCAGGGGGCTTGAGGATGGTTTAGATTCACAATACGGTCATATAGATATTGTTTTTCAGCTAAATTATTTATTTAAAAACATTTGAGACAACGTGAGACAAGGTGACATTTGAGACATTTGACATTTGACATTTGAGACATTTGACAGGACAACGTCTGTTGGGCCAGCTAGTTTATATATGAAATGATAGCTAAACATCTGCACTTTTGAAATAATAAAAGATAAATTATATTAAAGCAGAGGATCGGTAGTTATGATGGTATAAACAATATGATTTTTTTTCACAAATATTAGACTTTTTTATAAGATGCAATTTTTAGTAGCCATCTACTATATCCTAAAAACAATAATAACAACAACTAATTGTTCTAACTATAAAATACAATTTTAAATCCAGTTCAAGTAACCTTATATAATTATTTATGAACATCTCGTTAAATTACCTATAATTGAGACTTTATTTGACAATAAAGGTCCTATTTATTACTTAGTATTAGAAGTCTCATAAAGTATTTATGTATTTACACAAGATATCTAGAAACTTGCTATAGGATTATTAGTTATCTGTACCCACCAAAGGTTCAGTGCATTGTCAAAATTATAAAAAAATATTACAATAATTGATAATTATTATTATAGAGTGGCATATTAGAAACAAAGAAATAAAAATAATTATACTTATTTTAGTTTTTATTCATTAATAGTTACTAAAATGTGTTATCTAAAAACATAGCTGAAAAAAACTATTACCTATACTAAAAAGCATTCGACTTAGGTCCAATAGGTTTATGTTGGCTAAAAGGACTTGTATCCAGTGGCCAATAAAATTCTTTAAAAAAAGAAGCTTTAAATTCTCCGACTAGGAAAAGGCATAGAATTCCATTAACAACTATTAAATGTAGTTTTTTTCCCCAGCTTTTTAGATTTTTATATTTGTTGTTAGGATCTATAATTTAATTAAATATTTTCATAAATGTGTAATTACTGTAACTTAAATTAATCCTTGGGGCAGATCTTGGCGTTCTCTTTTAAAGGATTAAAAGCAATAATTTGATAAAACCAACGGTATATATTTAATAAACTGAATTATTTCAACTGACACACGATGTCATATTCAAAAGTTACAGCAAGTATAAAACTTAAAAGAGGTTTTTGACATAGTTATTCATGTAAGTTACAAGTTAATTCAGCAAAGACTTTCTAAACCTTATTGATCCGGTCTTTATAGGAGTCTTATTGCAGTTGCGAAAGATTTTATTTTTATTAGAAGCTGACAAAACTGTCAAAGCTAACAGTTTCTTCTAAAGAATCGATGACATTAGTAATTTCTACTAAAATTAATAACTGGAGAGCGTGTTCTCGAAATTTCTCATTTGATTTCATATTCATTAAAAGGCTTGCAACTAATAACTAAATATGTCAAAAATATTTAATTATCTAAGTATTTCAATTTATGTACATACTTTTGTGCAATAAGTGGGTTACCGTAAGTCGTGGACAACCTAGGCGCCTCAAGCGAGTGTTTTTGTCATTTCGTATTCGAACAGACACCGATAAGGTCGTAGATACCTTTTTTTGAGGAAGAAAATAGGACGTACTCGCGCCAAGGTATATGTTAGGTATATTGTTGGGTTTCAGTGGGCTGACACTTGGCCGGCAATATCTGCGGAGAGTGTGACATAACATTGAGCTTTTCTTCGAAAAAAAATCTTGAAAATAATAACATATATGAGTAATAAAATATATGAGACTAAAATTATGTACGTAAGAATGGAACATGCAAATAAAATATTTATGTATATCATAAAAAATGGTTTATTATTATAGGTTATATCAGTCTTAATTACAAATATATAATAATGTATGTGTATCTTGTCTCCATCTGGAATCCTACTGACACATTGATGGGCAGCGAGGTTATAGACGAGACTGAAAAATAACAAATAGTGATTTTGAATAAATTTTAGTTGAGCATGAAATAAAAGAATCTGAAACTATATTTAAACCTAATCTTTAAACAATAGATCTAGTTACTAGTGATAACTTAATCATTCCCATTGCACTGTCCAACCCTAGGAACTTACATCATCCCCCCTGTGGATAGCCAATACCATGTCGTAATCATTAGACCCGAGAGAAATGAAAGCTCTGCCATCATTGCCCACAGTAATAGTCTTCCCAGTGCAACTGTTGCCTATCTTCTCTCCGGAAATTACGTCGCAATAACTGCCAGCTGGCAAGCAGGTCTGCAAATAAAGCAATTAATATATTAGATTTACACTTATATACATAAATCAATCTGGGCTAAGAAAATGTCAGTACTGTTCTTAATAACTTAAATTAATTCTAAAATTTAGTTTTATTCCGTTCAAAACATTTTATGAAGACAATGACAAAAATTGAACTTTAAATATTAACTTCACA
The DNA here is from genome assembly GCA_036419045.1 of Scirpophaga incertulas. Classification (NCBI taxonomy): domain Eukaryota; kingdom Metazoa; phylum Arthropoda; class Insecta; order Lepidoptera; family Crambidae; genus Scirpophaga; species Scirpophaga incertulas. The sequence goes on from CM071641.1 coordinate 9,573,636, forward strand.
TTAAAATTCATTGTTATAGGAGGAAGATGATAGGAGTTATATCTATAATCTATATAAAGAAACTAAGAAAACTAATTCTCTGCATCTATTAAAATATTAGCTAGAGAACGGAAGGATTACACATATTTTTCTTTTTAAAGAAAATGTTATATACCTGTAACGTTTCATTCAAGTCCCAGTTATCATTATTAAATGCTACAAATCCTTGTCCTCCGCGGCAGAAAGCGATTTGGTTACTTCCATTGTCCCACCAATCATTGAGAGCCGTACCAGCAGCGACGTTCCTGAACTGTACCATATGGTATATTTGACGCCAGCGATGCTCACAAACCCATCCATTTCCACAACTATTGTCCTAAAATTTAATATACACGACTAGTCAAAATTTACAAAATAAAAGAATTAATATTGAAATGAAGAGGAAATATTGAAACTTACAGAATTAATAGAGGGAGAGATAATATTACCACTGTTGTCCATTGGAGGTCCAGATTCAGTGTTGTCGAAACTGAAGCTGCTCATAAGCTGAGGTTGACCGTACGGATGAGCTAACATGAATGCGATTGCTCCCTTGTACTGTCTGGGTAGTTTATGAGTTAAAATTGCTCCACCGGCACCATGACCTCTTTGGTTATCGTGATTATCGATGAATGTAAGAGCATCACCAGAGTCAAGAAGACCCCATTGATGCCCCCAGTTAAATAGCCAACGGAGCTGGTTTTCTCCTTTGAAAGCTCTACTTAATTCAACGCCGAACAAAAACTCAGTCACAGCAGCAAGTGGAGTGTACTCATCTCGCTTAACAGCTTCTCCGCCAAGATCGATAACTTCTTGGAAGATGTATGGACGTGCTCCGTATGGAAACCATGATCAGTGTTCAGGTTGTAAAGCCTATTATAAATTACGCTAAGGTCTCCAGGCCACATATGTTTAGCTGCATCAATCCTATAACCAACATAAAATTAAATAGTAAAAATCATTTAAATAAAAAAAATTGAACAGGTATGAAACCTTAGAATTTAAAAGAACTACCTGAATCCAGCTACACCCATGTCAATTAAGCGGTTCATGTAGCTCACAATCATTTCACGTACGTGTTCGGATCCTTGGTTCAAATCTTTGAGACCAGATAATTCACAATTTCGGACCTAAAAGCAGAAATAATTAATTCAGTTTAAAATTACAAATAATAACAAATGTAAGAACATCGATAATACCAATTTCTAGAAAAGTATATTGATTCCAACTTACACGCTCAGGACAGCAACCATAATCACTAGATTGGATAACGCACTGGGGCCAGTTGAAATCGTTCCTTCCATACGGAACACCAGGGAAGTGGAAGGCATTGAAGTCTGCGGTGTTTCCACCAGTTCCCTGATTCTCATTCCATGTGCCAGTCATGTGGTTAATAATAGCATCAACGTAGATTCTAATAAGAGAAAGAAAGAAAAACCATTGTTACTGTTTTTTTCTAGCAATGGCGAGTATTTCTCATAACACGATTCCTGTAGGTTTCCATTATTAATTGTAATAATTAATTTTATTTGGTAACTAAAAATCCAGACTTCAAACACCTATTAATATTTGCAGCGCCTACTTAGATATTGCAGTAAAGCCACTCGTTTTGAAGTATTGCATGTTAGGAAGACAAACTCTGCTACTGTTTGAGCACATCGAAATGTAGTTATTGCCAATGCATTTATTGAAAATAAACTCCCAAAAAAGTTCAAGTCAAGTTTTATGTGGAATGAATAAATAGAGCAAATAAATACCAACCTTACACCTGCGTTATTGCATCTTCTGACCATGCTAGCGAATTGTTGTTCGTTTCCAGAGCGAGTATTTAGCTCGTAAGATATGGGCTGGTACCGTTCCCACCAAGGGCGACCATGGGACCAAATTTCAAGATTCTCATTGGGTGGAGAAATCTAAAAGGAATATAGGATTAAAACTGTATAAAAAGCAAAATACAAAGTTAATTTAGTTTTAGTTTAGTTATTTGAGTTATCAGTTTTTTTTATTTTATAATATAATGTCAGTGTATAATCATCGACAAAATATTTGATTTTGAACTATTTCAAAATAAAGATTTCAATAATTCTTATTTATACCGTTTTCATCAAATATACAAACAGTATTGGGAATAGAAAACAAAATTATTAAAAACTAATTACATAGGAAACTCAACTTCGATTTAACTGTACTGTAAACTACGATCAATTTTGACAAGTTTGATTGGATAAATAATTAACGTAAATAATAGTTGTATCGACAAATGAATTTAACTCTCAGTAGAAAACTTTGGTATTAACTTTTGCAAACGGTATGCGGTATTTTAAATATTGTATTCTATAATTATTGTATATATATATAATATGTTTATAGAAAAGTCAAGTTTTACACGAACAAAAATTTTATATAATATCTTCCCTGCCAAATTTACACAATATCATTTTTGGACAAATTATTATTAATTATTACACATACTGAACTGACGACAACTAACGTTGTTTAACTTTAGGAGACTAATGGCCGTTTTCACCAACTTTGTCTTAGCTAGGCGACTCCTAAGAGACATGTTGTCTCACTCTTTTCAGTTAATACAAAAAGTGACAGCATGTCACTTAGGTGTCGCCTAAGCTAAGACAAGGTTGGTGAAACGGCCATAGTCCCGTAGTGAATGCGACTCAATCTCAAATCTCTGATTGAATGCAGTTAGAACGGGATGGCATCTGAATCGATTATTTATAGGTGATAGCCGGCAACAATCGCTAGCCGAGTGTGCATATAATGCCATTGCGCCAGCTTCTGGATCTGTTCAATATGATTTTAAGATGTGTTTAATGTGCATTTAAATTACAATTTCACCCACCAGCTTTTACCTAATTTTGGAATAGAGATTGAACAATAATTCAATGACGCAATAGAGAACCAGTCTTATGACGCGCTGCAAAGGAATGCTATAGTGGTATAAAATGTATCAATTACGTAGCAATATATTTTTGACCACCTCCGTAAATACACTTTTCATGTCTCTTTAGCATGCATATTTTATTTATTCCGGACAAGAGCTGTATATTTTCTTTCTGCACATAAAGAAATGCATGGTTTTGAAGAAAACATTTTCTATATATTTTTTAAATATTACAATACTAAATGACTATTTTGCAACTTATACCTGAATACTATTTAATTATTACTTAACATTAAATGTTACTTGTCCCAGTATTAATTTGCCTTTCATTGTTTTATTTTTTTCACAAAAGCACTTGCAGAATTATTTGGAATAGTGATATATAAGTAATATTGATAATATTTTGATTTGTAATATTATATCAAAAGCAATTAATTAATCATTCACAATATGTAAATTCGTTGAATTTAAATAATATATTTAACATAAATATAATGTGATAACGTCAATTTTGTTAATACGATACGATATCTTAATTTTTATTCATTTTAATCTCGTATTAACGTTGTTAGGTGACCTACAATCATGATTCTAATGACATGCCTGATAAGTAAAAGTCAATAGTTTTGTTTTTTGTCTATAATACGTAATTACGTAAAGAAGTAATCTTATCAAATTGCAATCACAATTACTATTGTACTTATATCATTCTATTTTCGTGCCGTGGGGCGTGCGGATATAAATTACTTTTGGTATAAGTAACTATTATTCGTGTACTCTGAAAATTCATTTAATAATGATAATTGTGTTAGTATTTTTATCGTACGTACTTTTGTGTCACTAATTTTGAACGGTGGCATATGAACAAGAGAAAACCGATAATAAGCAATATGAGTTACAACTAGATTTATGTTGCGCTACTAAAGTCGACCCTATGGCGAGTGGTATAACGGTATAATAAAGGAGTGGTATAGCTTAACATGGCGTTTACTGTACTATTAACACTTTCAGCGACAGTAACGAAGCGTTGCGGGGCACGACAGATGTGGATCGTAATACTTTTGTTTGTGAACACACATCTATAATACACATGTGTATACTCCCTTTAAAATACTTATTCTTTTTAAATAGATAATAGAACAAGAATGAACGAAAACCTTATTATAAAAAGAATTACTATATATAATTTAATTAATAATTGACAACTTAATCAAGGTACAATATGGTAAGAATGTAACACCTATATATGTGTATATGTACCCATATGTGTGTACATATACTAACATATATACAACAAAAGATGTCGTACATAAATATAAATATTACAAAAATAGCACGTTGTAGCACTCTACTATCAATTCCACAGACACAGATAAAAAGTTGTCTGTAAAAGAAATTCTTCTATCACAATGGAAAACTTATTAGGAACGCAAACAAACAATATATGCAGTCTCGGTAGCCTTGTCCAAAAAACGTGGCCGGTCTCTGATCAAGATAAATAGGGACAGAATCCGAAAGTTACAGGTAAACGGACAGAGACTCTAAAATGAACAACTATTCATATGAGGGTTGACAGACTGCCCTTTACTTAATGGATGTATGGAGGCAGAAAACAGTAAGACGTTGGAATGCAGAAACGAGGGTATTCAACGAGGGAAACTTCTCCAATCCCCAGCATTCCTACTAGAAGTATACAGACACCCATGGAAACTTGTTGCTTTCTGAGAGTACCTGGGATAATTAGAACTGCAGGACGCACGATAACCCAATCATGCAGTTAAATCCTGAAATAGCCCAGCCGAACTAACTAATTAAACGAACAGATGTGACCTGTTCAGTGAGTTAGATAACAGAACTCTATAACTGATAAATTAATAAAAAATATTTTTTACGTAATTTCTTTTAACTATTTTTTGTAACATTGTAATAAGTATTCTGCTATTCTTGACGTGGACGAATCTAACAAATCGGTTGAACCGTTTTTGAGTTATAAGTGATGTATCTAAAAAGACTCTGTTTAACGTATACGAGTATTAGCAAAAATTGACTAATCACCTTATGGTATAAGGGACTTGATGACATCGGTAAAAGGCTAAGATCAACACTAGGATTTTTTGTTTCATCTGGAAAGGATAATAAACAGAAAAACCATGTGTGCATATCCTGCACTGGCAGATTCAATGTTAAGTAATGATCTGATAGTATATGATCGGCCGTTTAACACGCATTTGCAAAGTATCAAAAACATGCAGAAAAGGTTAATTAAGTATTTAGTAAGTAAAAAAGTAAAAAATATATATAACAAAGGTTATGATAAACTATTTAGCATTTTTAAAATTTACCAATAGATTATAAAGTCAAATATTTAATATTATTTTAGTACAAAGTTAAAAAATACTATTTTTTAATATTTAATATAAAAAGTGTAAGAGAAAAGAAGTTGATACAACCAGGTGCAAAAAAATTACTATGGACAAAGACTGCCTAAACACTTGGTACCTAAAATATATAATAAGTTCTAGGTATTAAGAAAAGATCCGAAATTTACCAAAACACTGATAAAATCAAAGGTACGAGTTGCTTTGCTCGATATGGTACGTTAGTTTAAGTTTGTGTGAATTACAATAGTGTGTCAAATATTTACTAGGTATATAGTTAGATTGTACGTTATATTTATGTTCATATAAAGATAAGAGCGCATCTCGCCCGTAACCATAACGTTTGGCGAAAATATATATTATTTTAGAAATGTAAACCTATATTGTGCAAAGTAATAAAAAAACTACAGTCATATATACATTGCTGTGTGAGAAATAAATTTACAACTTCTACAGAAAACGTTGCTAACTTGAAACATATAATTTACATCACGAAACTCAGTTATTTCTAGCATACATGATTTCAACAGAATTGGGTAGACCCAAGTAAAATGTCCAAAATTATGTTTTACACACCTGAATACCACCAAATCCTCTTGGGCCTAGGAAGTTTTCACATTCGTTTGCAATATCGTCCCACTTCCACTCAAACATGTGAACCATAGTAGAGCGTCCGGGAGCATAATGGGGGTTCTTGTAGCCTAAAACTAGGGCTACACCCGTGAGAAAAACAGCGAACTGCAGCATCCTGAAAACAAAAATTGTTCGTAGAATAAGAGTAACTGATTTAATTAAATAATACAAACAACAAATAACATTAATCAATTTAATTCAGTTAATTATAACCTTAAATATTCACCCAATGTACATATAAAATTTATAAATGATGTTGTAATGTTTGGTGCTCAATAACAAGAAGTGAAGGAGATTAATTAGTACTATCTAATACGAGTTTTTCTCGATTAACCTGAATTAAAACAAAAGAATTTCTCAACAATAAACCTAGAGGTAATTTTAATAGGTAAGTATAAGGTAGTATTATGAGATAGGTGTAAGTTGGTGAATTAAACGCACCAAAACAAGAAAACATGCGAAGAAAAAACAAAAATAATAAATCAAATCATACAAAATAAACATTAACAATTATAGTACCTGTAGTTTAATTGTTGAAGCAAAATTAATAAAATAAAAATATTCACTTCCTACGTGCAATTTAATTTGAGACCTCCCAAGGATCTTTAACAACCAATTGATAATTATGACACACGCCTCCCATAAGTAAGTCCTTTATATAGCAAATGATTTAATCTTTAATATCGACTATTTTGTTATGATAATATAATAATTAACAAAATTTATCTTAATCCTTGCTTATCTGATCGTGAGATCGTAGAATAATTTATAAACAGATCTAGAAATATTAAGATAACATCTTTGGAATAGTTTGTAGATTCTGAAATTAATTTCAAAACAGTTGTTATTGTTATTTAATGGTGTAACGTTGTCTAATCATGTTTTCACCATTTTTATTTACCTTTGACTTTCAGCAGAGTTACATTCAACGTAATCATGAGAAACTATGCTTTGTAATGATGTTACAGTGTTTAGTTTTCACACTCATTGCAAAGCTGAACATAGTCATCTGAGGGTTCAGCATAGGCCGTCTAGAAAAAATCTTTTGTTTTCAATTTCAAGAAGTGATCAACATATTGAAGCTTTGGCAAACAAACTTAGTTCAGCGGCTTACGCATTAAAAAGATTAGACTTTTGACTAATGTTGAAACGGCAAGAATTGTTTATTTCAGCTACTTTCATAGTGTTATGTCCTATGGATTGCTGCTATGGGGATCAGCGGCTAACATTGAGAGTATTTTCCTTTTACAAAAAAAAAGCGATTCGTGCTATCTACTGTTTACGGGCTACAGAATCCCTAAAAGAATTGTTCAAAGAAATTAATATTTTAACTTTAGCTAGTCAATATATATATTATAAGAAGATCCACGCTATTATTAAGAGAATTACATAACTTTTTACAAAACACTAGATGCCTAAGCCTCTGAATTAATTTATGCAAAAGAAACTCAACTAATATTTAATAGAAAGCAATAGAGGGTAATTTGAAAAACATGTGTTCACTCGTCGACAAGTAAATGAGAAGTGAAGTCGCCACGAAGCCTCTGAGCTCGAGAGCGCTGGATAAATTCGGCTGCTGTCGAACGCACGAACGCTACATAGCACACGTAGCGCCATCTGTTTTTCGTCAGCGACACCGAAAAATGACGGACAGCAATGCCCGGGTCAATAGTTTTATACCCTCCGTAGACATATTTTTTTTTCATATCTTCTACAATATGATAATTTAGTTTTTGTATATAGAAACTATAATAAATTTAATAAAAACAGTGATCAACATAATGAATACTAGAAACAAAAATAAACTTGCCGTTCCAACGTTCAGACTCCATAAAACTAGCTGTTCGTTCTCGGGGAAATGTATATCTATGTTTAACAAGCTTCCGCAAAGTGTAATTGATTTTTATATTTTTTATTGCCTTTATATAATATAAAATCCATATCAAAAAGACACTTATGAGTAAAGGCTATTATAAAGTAAGTGACTATCTAAATGATCACACTATTTGGGAATAGGGACACTATTCATAGAGCCATGTTTGGTAACAACATTATTATACTATTTTTCTAAAAACCGTTAAAAAATAAAGTACTGAATTAACGTATTTTCAAACAAATTGGAACAAATTTCGCCGAATATAGAGCAAATAATCATACAAAACAAACATTTTGCTATTTTATTTGCATGGAACGTCGGTGGCGCTGTGGTCTCAGCACAGATCTAAGAATCGCAGGATTTGAAGGTCGATCCAGCCATGTATCAATGTTGTCGAATTTCATATGTACATTTATTTGACACGCCTACGGTGAAGGAAAACATCGTGAAGTAACCTGTATACATCTGCGAAGAAATTCAAAGATGTAGGTAGTCAATCAATCAAGTCACGCACTGGAGTAGCGTGGTTGACTAAGGCCTAGTCAACCACGCTACTCCATAGATCTATAGATTGAGTTGATTGAATATTATTTATGGGGACCATAGATCATAATGACCGGGAAACTGTGTCATTAAATAGCATGTGAATAATATAATAATAAGAAGAGCAATACTATATAAGTATATATTTTACATAGCATGCTTCGATCGAAAACTCCTCCATCACTAATTTATCCTTGAGAACCTACATCTGCTAACACAATACAATTATTACTATCCATTTGTAATAGTAAAACAATGCTGAAGTTTCTTTTATAGTCGAAGCATTCCGTTCGCCAGTGAAGTAAGTATTACCAATCTATAACGCTAAGACAATGTGGGAAGCTGTGTCCTTCTGAAATAGAAATAAATTCGTTTACATTTTCAGGCATCTGAAATGTATAAAAAATAAACTGAAGTATATATCTTATTTCAGGATACGTCATATGCCTACGATACACCCCCAGGAAACGATTCAAACTTTTCCGTTACAGTAAATATCATTTCTGAAAAAAAGGGATATGACTACTAAATGTAAGACTAAAAAAGCCACTATAACTATAAATTAGACAATAAAATTGGTATTGGTTAGCTTGATAATAAAACTGGAGTATAACCTATATGCATATTAAAATAATATGCATAAGAGAAAGAGAATAAGAAAGCAGTTTATACTGCAATGATCTGTGTAATATTAATTTAAACAGGAAATAACTTTCTAATATTTTAAAATATTGGAAAGTTATTTATAGTTTTTATAAAATAAAATGAAAAACAGCACTTTGAACTAAAAATAATGTTCAAGGTACATATGAATCAATGCCTGACCCAGTTGGCAGCACCTGTTTCCAGATTGGCGTATAAATCAACAATCACTTCGCTTAATCATATTTTTAGGGAACCAAGACTAGCAAGCACCACGAAGACCTTCCAGTAAGTATTCTGAAGCCTGAAATACTTTTCGCAAAGCAAAATGTGCAAGAGTTTAATATCAACTACAGGAGTTGTATAATATTATAAAGTGATCGAAAGAATATATAAATTTAATAAGGATTATAAATGCTATTCAGCCTTGTCACATAACTAATTTTAGTGATAAAACAATTGCTAGTTTAAGCAGTAAGGTCTATCAATTTACATAAGTTAGCATTTAATAATTTCCTATTTTATTTGTTATTTACAAACAATTACTGAGAAATACAACTTCAATTAGAAAAGATTACCAGTAAATTGAAAATTACTAATAAACTTATCGAATAAATATTAGAACGGATAAACAGAGGAAATTTAAGACTTTGTGTCTTAAATTTCCTCTGCAAGCAAAGCTGCTGTTGGAAATCTTGTTTCTGTATAACATGTATCACAAAGAAACTCTTTTCATGACAGATCAGTTCGCGCTTAACCTCGTACAAAAGATTAAACTTATTCGCATTCCACGTTTGTAGAGAGTGGGGACGGAGTTCATATAAATTCAATACTTTCTTTCAGCTTGATCGGTCCAGTAGTTCAAACAGTAACAATCGAACACAGGCATCGAAGTAAAAAACGTTTCCGTTTGTTTTGTATTAATATATATTTGACGGAAAAATATATTCTGAGATAGATCTGTTAGGATCTTGAAGCCCTGAAGTCTTTATCATTTCAGTAGTGTAAGCATGGAACTCTGGAAGAATTTGACAGTTAATATCGACATAATCAACAAAAAATCGATAAATTCTTACGGAATCCATGATCGTAGACTAGTTTAAGGCCTAGAATCAATGATTTAACGACTGAACTTAGTACTAATCAATTTTTAATTTATATAATTAATTGTATTGTTTTTAATATGTGTTTAATTATTTAATAATATAAATCTAAGTAACATATTAATGTACTACATATTATTAGTTTTATTTACCATGTAAAAATTAAATGTAAATTGTCTATGGAAACGTCTGTCTTTCTGGCCTTAAAACATAACAATTTTGTAACTTTTTCAGTATCGATATCTTTGCAGCCGACGTTACAGCAAGTTGTAAGGCATGTTTTGAATTTTACTCTGTTGTGATCAATCAAAAGAAAGCCTACTTTGAATGAATTTTTATTGCTTATAATTAATATACTCTATCACACTTTAAAAACTATATTTAAACAACAAAATTCTGTATTTTTTTCCTAAATGCATTACCTGTCAAGATTTTAATAGTACTTTGTATGTTCTTATACAAAACAATAGACATATTATATATATTTTTCCTATAAATAAAAGTACAGCATTGAGGATTAAATAAAGGATCCGCATATTGTGCTCTAAGGTCTGCTTTTGACCAGGTCTAGTTTTTGAAAATAATCTAACTAATAATCAAGCATTTCTTATATATATATACAAGCTATAGGCAAAATATTAAGTTGCCTGAATAATGGTCCGTAGCTATCAGGTAGCCATGTGTTTGTTCTTGTTTTAATACAGCTTTTTCCAAAAATTCTGCACTAACTGCATTACGTGGGTTACCGTAAGTCGTGGACAGCCTAGACGCCTCAAGCAATCGTTCTCGCCATTTTTTTGTCATTTCGTTTTTGAACAGACACCGATAAGGTCGTAGATAACCTTTTTTTTTGAGGAAGAAATAGGACTACTTCGCGGCCAAGGTATATGAAGTGGTTGGGTGGGTTTCAGTGGCGTGATCACTTGGCCGACAATATTTGCGTGAGAGATTCTGACAGTATGAAACTTGAGCTTTTCTCCGAAAGAATTTGTTAAGGATAACTAAAATAAATACAAAATAATAAAATATATGAGATAAAAATTTAACGTACCTACGTAAGAATGAACATGCAAATAAATATTATGTAAATATCATAAAAAAATAGTTTATTATTATAGGTTATATCAGTCTTAATCTACAAATATATGATAATGTAATGTGTATCATGTCTCCTCTGGAATCCTACTGACTACATTGATGGAGCGAGGTTATAGACGGCAAGACGAAAAATAACAAATAGTGTTTAGCATAATACTAAAAGATAGCATGATAGTAGGGTATAATTGGTGATTCCAGATTAATAGATCATCTATTCAGAATAGATGATCTATTAATCTGGAACCACCAATTATACCAATGAAATGATGACTATTCATCTAAGCAGTTATTGAACATACCCTACATTTACAATTAATTTTCACTATTCATCTTATCAATAACCCAAAAAAAAAACAGTACCTATAATTTACTACTGTAATGTTTCATTTTTTGTTTATTATCAGATCAGTTCAGATCAGAGACAATCAGATTATTATAATCAGATCAGTTCAGATCAGGGACAATCTATTTTATTCAACCTGTTTACTACCATCGACCTATCTGATTGTGATGCATCTATTTAGTAAAAAGAATCGTATACCACTTATTTACTCTATACATCAGATCATCACTAGAGAAAAGCCAAACTGTTCATATATGCTTACCAACATCGGCATTCATTTACAATTAATGTTCACTGTTCATTTAATGAACCCAGAATAAACTTAAACAGTTGGTACCTACCTATAATTTGCTACTGAAATGTTTAACTTTTTTGTTTATTAAAAGAACATGTCAGATTAGGGACAATCAGATGATAAAGTATCTATGTTAAATATCTCACTATTAATTATCAATTAGTCTGACGTTCATTAATTTGAAGTGATAACAACTTTAATAAGCGCGAGGAAATGAAACAAGTAGTTATTAAATACAATATTTATTGTTACTTAAATTTATTTACATACAGTAGTTAAAATATGATTTTCTGTACACCATTTATCTAAACAGAATACATTTTTTAAAGCACATATATTATTATGATATAAACAACTTATAATATCTGGGGAACTTGAATATTTATCATAGAGTGAAACAAAACTAGGGCAATTTCTGTCTTTCTAAATTATATACTGTGTTGTTCCCAAACATTTTTTTTATCCATGACACTTTTTCACGGCCTTTAGTGAAAATACATTTATTTTTTAAAAAAGTTATCTATATATTTTTTATAATTAAAGTAAGGTGTAAATCCTTCATTCCAATAAATCGATCTATTTTTCTCTATCCATGCTACTTGCAAGCGTTCTTTTTTTTGTTAATTCATAAAACGGATATGGTGGTTTTATCAACAGAACTATTACACTTTTGTTCCAAAGGAGCGCTATTTCCTTTGGAATGAACTGGTTTTGCTCGTCCTTGAATCCTTGTACATCCAAGATTACATTCATGATAGTTTTCTGACAATGCTGCTGAGGGGTTTGTATTCGAACAGCCGATCATTTATTATAAGACAATAGGCAGTTGTGTTATCTGGTACTTGTTCCGAACATTCAATTTCTATTCGAACATCAACAGGTCCAGTTTTAAGAGAGTCGTTTTGCCTTGAGCAATCAATTACGAACAACGGAGCTTTTTTCCTTAAACTGAGTCAAATTAAGCATCGGTTCAACACTAGCGCTGTAATACGACTGACGAAAGTTAGCGTACATGTCGTATAATATACTGTATTTACCCTCTTCAAAATTAAGATTAAGTGATTCATATGGAAAATATTGTGAATTTAAAAACACCTAAGATTGGTAACTTTACAATGATCAAATATTGATGAACTCTTAGCACTATTATGATTTCTATTAGTCTGTAAGCCAAAAATAACATATCTTGGTTTTTCTAATTGAGAAGCAGTTTTAACTGACCATGAATGCTTGGTAGTTTTTGGTAATACTGGATATTCATATAGATCCCAATTTCTAAACGGTAGCTGGATAGGACGATCTTTCTCTAAATGTTTGAGTAATATTAATTTATAGCGGTCAGCAACTTTTATATGAGGAACACGCCATCGAAGTTTTTGAATTTCTATTTCTATTTTATCATTGTTTCTAGAATTACACAGTTTGAAACAGAACTGCTTCTATGTAATATAAGTTCATGTCTACAATTTATAATTATTTTATTATAATCTTCGGCAAATCCTAATATTTTATTTAATGGAATAACAGCACTAAAATGACCATCTTTCAGTTTTGTGCCGTTGAAATTCCATCCCCAAACGGCTGCTGCTTTATTTTCACCATCATTCATAGAGATATACGATTTAATAGTTGTAGTGATTCCAGCATTTTTGATGCGATCTATTTCAACACCATTTAATTCATATCGTATATCTTGAAACAAATATGACAGTGGATTGTTAATAAAACTAATTTCTTTTTTCACTGCGGGGTCCTTAGAAATCACACGTGCGAAACCTTCTATGTAGATAGAACTGCCTGAAGGTAGTACATATGTATCCTGTTGGTGAATAGGTATTCTAATTTCATCATTGTCTTTAAAGCTATCACTATATGGATTGTAACTATGAATTTCATAGCTCTCAATTGAATTATCGTAGTTTGGTAGATCTGTGATTTGCAGCATTATGTAATTTAAAACCGAGTTCTTTTAAATATATTAGATTTTCTTTCTTAATTTTTTTTGTTTTCACAAGACTGGCGACACGGGCGACTTCTTTGACAACAGAATGCGAAATATCACGTTTGTCTCGTGTAGATAGATTTTTATTAAAAATGATCATGTTATTTAAGATGATAATAAAAGCAATGTACTAAGTTTCAATTGAATGATAAGATAATTAATTCAATATAAGCAATTTACATCTAACATTTAGCGTAGGCAGCATAAGAATGTGCGTTTGATATTATTGTTGTGATTTATATTCTGATCTTACTCCACCACCAAAGAAAATAAATCCTATATTTGTTCTACATATTTTTGCTCCAAAATGACTTTAAAAATTTCAAACATAAATGTCCACAGTTGTACAAGTGATTTTTCTGAAAATTATCATAGTTATAATGTATATTTGGTCCTAAATATCTTATTACTTCTAATGGTGGTTTTAAATTACCGTAGCTGTCAAAGTATTCTATGTGATCATTTAATTTTCCATAGGCTACCCAATGAGTTCCAGAGTTTTTAGAAATATCGAGATTTATGACACCGCATTCTGTAGGGTAAGGTTTATGTGGTAATGTATCTCTCATAAAAACTCCTCGGAAAAGGGAATATTATGTGAATGGTTAATAATATCAATATTCGTTAATGCTCTCTTAGGTAGCCTACAATTTAGTTTTTTTTCTTGGTAACATAAAGTCCGTCTTTGTACGGCCTCAGATGTAACCCCTTGCCAATACACACTGCTTCTATCTGCTTATTGTGCCTTTCCATTTCAGACAGTTGTTTCCTAGCTGTTTCGTATGCATTAACTGCTTTTGCGATTCCAGCAGCACCTCCTACTAAACTACCAGCAGCAGATAAGCCAGCGAAAATCGGAATTAAAGGAAGAAATCCACCAGTCTTAGGTACAGGTATAATTCTTGGTAATTTAATAGACGAGTCAGATATTAATTCTTGTGCTGTTGCGCATGCTAATTCTAATAAAGCCTTTTTACACTTAGGTTTAATTTTCTTTAGACATTTCTTGGTATGTGAAACAACGTTCTTAAAGGTTTGCTTCAAACCTGTCCCTGAAGTGGATACATCACGTTTGTTCTTATTATTATTCCTTTTATTTGATGGTTTTTTGTTCTTTGTATTGCAAAACTGAAGATTTCGTTTAATTTTCATTTTATTAAAATAATAATAATTATTGCTTAGTAATGGTCTATGTCTTTTTAAAATCAGATAACAAATGAACTTAGAATACTGAACAACGACTTAAATACATACGGTATTGAAAACAAAAAAAACTTTCTATTTAGAGAACATTAGACTTGTGAATCCAACTGTTCTCGCTTGTTGGGAGACCTAGCCATTTAACATATACAAAGCTTCCTTTTCTTTTAAAACTCTTTCAACTAAATATACATCACGATATTTGGTTTTTTGAAGTTCTTGTGGATAAAATGCTCCTAGTATTGGACGACTTTTAGAATCTTGTAATAAATAGGTTACAGGGTTAGTTTCTTGTACTTTTTTAATCTTAAATATTTCTGTGGACCAATTAGGTGTATAACCCTTATCAAAACAAGCTTTCTGTTTGCTTATTCTCACATAATCACCAACTCGATACTTTTTGTTATTTTTGTTTCTTTTTTTTGCACAAGCCAGTTTAATGTATCTTTGCATTATTCTTGCTTTATTATCACGACAAATAGTTGCCGGAGGCTGGCCGACGGTTCTATGCACTGTGTTATTGTACTCATAAATTATTTTGCGCAGTATTTCGTTATTCCATTTGTAACTTCCATTAATGTAAAATTCTTTGTACAGTTTACTTTTTAATGTTCTGATAAATCTTTCAACAATTGAAGCCTTTTTAGTAGAATATGAAGAATAATGATTAATATTGAACGCATTCATAATGCTTTTGAATTTGTCATTATAAAATTCTTTTCCGTGATCGGTTTGTAGATTTTTCGGAACACGCCCCGTTTCAAGTATTCTTCTTAAAGCTTGACATATCTGCTCTTTAGTCTTTTGCTTTAGTCCAATAGCCCATGCAAATTTTGTGAAACAATCAATTACTGTCAATATGTATTTATTGCCATTATTAACTTTAGACATTGCTTGCATGTCTATCAAATCAGCTTGCCAAAGATCATCTATATCTTTAAGTATTACACTTCTCCTTGGATAATTAGTTCTAGCATTTTTACAGATTTCATTTACGACATCTACTTTGCTCATAATGCTTATTTAATTTTCCTGCGAGGTCTCTAATATGAACACTTTCTTCAAGTTTTTGTATTCTTAAGGTTAAAGCTACAATTACCTTATTAATATTAATAATTTCATTTAAGATATTATCTTTGAATTGATCTATATAGTCTTTGTTAAAGGTAGAGCAAGATATAAATTGACTCGACGATGCCACGATCATAGCCTGCATTTATAACCATTCATAATCAATGTTCTTTATGTTACTAATTACTAATAAATATTGTTTAGGTTTTTATTCTTTTATGATTCCAGCTTCTGTAAGTTCTTCAATTATTGATAAAATTTCGTTACAATGATTAGTGTTACCAGCATTTTTAGATGCAATTAATAATTTAAGCCTTTCAATCAGTTCATTAGGATCGTCCCAGAAAATATAATCTGTATTACTTTTATATTTTTATATTTTGACATGTGACTGCCGCCACTTTTTGTTTTATTAGAATTTTGCTTTACAGCCTTGTTTGCTGAGAAAACAATGGTTTGATTATATGACGATATTTTAATCCTTTATCACCCTTCATTTGACCATTCGGATCAAAGTTACGTTTATGAGCATTTGTATAATGAAGTATATCTTTATATGTTATTTTATCCTTATCATCTACAATTTTGAGATTAGGTTTTTTGCACATAAGGAGTTCCTTTAAGCCTGGTGTTAATTCATAGTGCCTATTACCAATGGAAACAGAAAAACTTTTACTTGTCTGGGAGGCATTACTGGTAGATGAAAATGACACTTTGGAGTTTCCAATCATAAAATTTTTATTTTCACGACGTACTCCAAATGGTATATTTATATCATTATTATCATAAATCTCCATTACTTCATCCTTTTCCATAGTATCGTTTATATTATCATCTTCTGTAGAATCGTAGAATGTCGAGCTTTCATTTGAATCCGTCAGTGCATTCTTACTAAAGTCTTCATAATTTAAAGATGAGTATCTATCAGCATCTATATCACGATTACTCATGTCAATAGAAACATTTAGTACGGGATTATCTTTGCTAGTAGATTTTATAATAGTCTCCAAATTATCAGTAATTGGCTTAAATGCTTTTCTAAATTTCAAATTAGCAGCATCTTCGTTATTCTTAATTTCTCTAATTTTATGTTTTATATTCTGCTGATTTTATCAGTTTTGTTTTTTTATTCTGTGTCCATTATTGGATACTATACCCAGCCGCTGATTGCCAATATTCAAACACTATTAACTTATTTTCAAGCGTATATGTTAATATATACGTAAATATTTCATTTTATAGATAAATATATGTGTCAAAGCCACGTCTATATCTTCCTTTATTAAGGGCACAGTCTTTATTAATAGTTAAGAAACTAAATGGATCTTGCCATATCATCATGCAAAGCTTTTTGAATCCCATCCAGTCAATATCTGTAGTGACATGTTCATTATAGATATGTTTTAAATTAATGTCATCTTGTTTAAAGATAATCAGGAGATTAACATTATCGCGTATTAATTGTTTAGGTATTTTGGTATAGGTTTGCGACAAATAAAAACAGTCGATTTGTCTATGTCTGCCCATAGCAAAATAATTACGAATATTTATCTGATTTTCGCATGCGACATCATCAAAAAATCATAATTGAATTTTGCAATGCATCTTTAGGCGATATCACATCTTTATTGTCATTAAAAACAAACAGTTTTGCGAGAGGAACTTTATTTATGACTTGTCGTAAGAAACAGTATTTCGGTTGAAAAGCTGTTTTTGAATATATATAAATGTGTTTAAATTTAAGACCATTTTCATGTAAGAGTAAATTTAGCATTACATTAGTTTTGCCGCAATTCGATGGACCACATATTATACATCGAATTGTGTCAGGCAAGAGTATACTATGTTTAGATTTCTGTGCAATATTTTCTATTTTTATGTTATTCACTTCTAAAGTGTGACTTTGTTTAATGAACTTCATTGTAAATGAGAGTAAAATACTTTACATGTCTTTATATAGGTATGCAGTTGAGCATAGGTTATTAAAATCACTTTCATTTCGCATCATATAATTTATTTACATTTACATGTACCTACAATATTTACAAAAATATTGTACTTAATAACTGTGTAATATATAATGATAAAATTTCACTTAAATACTTCAACGAAGTAACGTACCATAATAGATTTTATGAACATTTACAATAATATTTTATCACTAACTTATATGTAAATACTTATTTTAAAATTAATTGATCATATCGATTTAATGATTCATAATAATGTATGTAGGTATGTATAATAATAAAAATAAATTAAACATTTAAAATATTGTTGCACAGTGACCCCAAGGTAAAGTTTCTATTTGATTTGGAAGTATTTGTCTTTTATCATCATTTTTACTCAATGCAACTTTATGAATTTCTTGAGAGTATAGTACATGTTTGCTGGATTTAATTAAATTCATTTTACATTTAATTTTTTTTTCACTTGTTAAAGCTTTGTAATAGTGAGATTGTTTTAATCGATTAGTTACAGCTTTAGATATTCCTTTCGCTTTTGTAATGCGAGTTCTTAAGCTGTTTATACAATAAAGTTTCGCTCTGAGACCTATGAAATCACATATTACATCGCCTCCAAGTTCATCTTTAAACAGACCTGGAATTTTAGCATTTACTCTCGGAATTTTATAACAATTATTGTCTTCAAAATTACTGGTATCAAACTTTGTGATGTCACTTTTTATGTCTTCATAAAAGTCGTCAGTATTTATGTAATACAAAAGACTGTCTGTGTCTGTATAACATAAGCTTGCTTGATTCTTATATTTATTTTTTATAAAATTATAATGAAATTTGTATAAATGTGTTTTTGCATATTCTAGAACTGTAAACCCTATATAGATAGGTTTGTCTAGGACAACTTTTTCAGGACTAAATTGCAAAGCGACAAAGTTTTCAGAAAAAATTGCAACACTTTTTAGATTTGGCTTAGAAATTAACTTTTCTGCACCGAGGTGCTTGTTGGTGTTGTTGGTAACATCATTCCACTTAGTCACTAATTTAACATTAACTTGCTTGCGTCTATTTTCTATAGTTTTTCCGAATATAGCATTATTAAGAAGTTTAAAAAAATCTTTATCAAATGTCGATGTTGAAGCTTGCCGTAACTTAGTATTTAATTCAATATATTTTTGTAAAAAGTTTTCTTGTCTGAATGTTAGGACTCGGTGAATTTTTTTCAAAATAAGTCCATTTTGTAAACACACGCTTTCAAGTGGACGTAGTGTATAACATAGTTAAATTTGTCATATAAATTAGCAATTAATTTAGATGTTTTTCCTCCGGGCGGTGTAAACTTCTCCACAGCAAAAGGTAAATCACTGTGTGAATTATGCAAACTCTCAGGATAAGCTAAATCTACTTCTAAAATATATCCATATTCGGAATCATCAAGTATAGCAGCTAAATTGAAAGTATCAATTTCATCGATTGTTAGAAAGCGAAATTCTGAAATTGGCAACTTCAGTGTCATCGCATAACCGTACAAATTATTACAGTCAAGATAAACTAAAAAAGTTGATTTTTGTGAAGTGTCATAGTCGGGTAAATATTTATTATTAGCTTTAGCATAACGTAGGGAACATTGCGCCAAGCCTCCACGAATTCCTTTTTCCAATAGTTCATAAATTTCTAAATCATTTATTAATTCTAATTTTACCTCCGTATACAATAACATTGCATCCCAGCTTAAGCTAGGTGCTGTTATATAATACGCTGGATCGAGTTGATAATGCTTCATACAAGTCATTCTAAATTTTTCAAATACGTCGGATAGAAGTAACACGTCTGTTTTTAAATATAAATCTGTATATTCGCCGAGCGATTTAATATTAAATGTTTGCCAAATCTTTTGAGCATGTGTATACTCATCGTTGCTTATATGTTCGCTTTTCAAACTATTGTAAAAACAATCTTTGGGAGGAAGTCGAGTCTCATCATATTTTAAGTTTGCATTAATATAATCATAGGGATAAATTCCTTTTTGTCTTAATAGCTTCAACTGATTGTAATTAACATCTGGAAAACCTTTTGTTAAGTTAACAAAATCGATTTCATTCAAATTCTTACTTAATACATTTAAGCTCGAACTGAGGAATTGAAAAGAGTCAATAAATTTAACTTGAATAGGCTTCGACGTATTTTTTGTATGAAATATTTTCGTGAATGACATATACCTTTCTTTGGTTTTTGGTATTATTTTAAAATCCCCTTTATGTTTTGCTAATTCTTTAATAAATAAGTGAGAGTCATAGCCAGCTAAATTATGAAAAATAACGGGCACAAATGGACATACTCGATACATCAAATTACAATGAGAGTGTGCTGCGCCTCGGTATTGCGATGTAATATGATCATGATCCTTAACTTTGTCATCAAAGAGCAGATGGTTACAGATGTGACATTTTGTAGAATTTTCGTAATCACTTTCTTGTTCTATTGTTAAAGTTGCCATAGGCATTTTATTTAATAAGATACTGTAAATGTATTCTAAGTCATTGATCAAGTTTTTTATAAATACTTCCACACAATCTGGCCCTCTATATGTAACATACTTATTAAGGTCTGGATTATATGAACAGCAAATATAGTACCCAAAACATGAAGGTTCGTGAACCTGATATGTTCGAGTGTTTTCAGTTTTACTTATACTGCAATTTAGTAAAATACTTTCGAAATCTGCATAAATTACGAAATTGATTTTCTGTTTTTTTCGAAGTTTTTAAATTGAAGAATACTATTTTTTTTGGGTAATACTGTCAATATATTAGGACACAACGTATGTTGACGAAATTTTTTTTCACTCGTGAATACTTGTAAGCATGTCTCACACAGATACATTTTACCTTTGTGTTTACTTATCTGGCGTCTAATTAATCTCAATAAATTTTTTATTAAGCAGTAATGACCACAACCTTTTTGTTCGAAATATAGTAAATTCACGTGGCATTGTTTTCTTAAGCTTGTTACATATAAAGGACCGATGACCTTATTTTTATCATCTAATCCATATACATTAACACTTATGTTAGGATTAATCTTTTCAAATAGTTTGATATCCCTGTTCGACGGTGGAAACGAGATACCATCTATATTGAACAGTTTCGTAAAATGGGGGTATGATCGTGTCATGCAAACGTTACTTTTTGTTGGACATAATGCAGCGGCAATACTCCACAGAAAGCAATAGTTATCATTGTTTTGTATATTCAAGCAACTCCTCGTTTTTCTTATTTCATGTGGCAAATCAAAGTAAGAACCACCTTTTAAAGGCGAATATTTGTTAATATTAATTTCTAGGTGGCTTATAGAAAAACAAGACCAGCCAGAGTCACGGTGCTGAAATTCCGAGAGTTTTCTCTCAAATGTATTTATAGTTTTTAAATATAATTCATTTAAGTCAGTATTGTTGTATATCACTTCATATTTTGTATTAAAAGATTTAAGCTGCTGCTCACCAGATCGTAAAAGAATAAAGTAAGCAAATAGCTCGAAGCTTAATTTAATACAATTATGTTTCGTTAGACAGTCATATATTAAATTTAATACTTGATGCTCATTATCTATAAGGAAATCCTCAGGTGTAAGATATTCCATCGACGGATTTAGTTTGTAAGTTATTATTCTGTTTTTGAAAGCCGTGGCTATAATATTTACATTTTCATATTTAGTTTTAAATAAGCAATTAGATTTGTGTGAATTCGTTCTCAAATGATAGTGATATTCATTTTTCGGTATTTCAATATGACATTTTTCACAAATAATTATATCGCTGTACTTTGATTTTTCTGGTAACAGTGACACTGTAAAAAAGAAAAAATAATAATAAATATTAAATGGTTACAATTTTTTTATTATATAAGTATGATTACCACAATATTAAACAATATAATTGTTTCTCTATAACATGTCTTTCGTATGTTACACCATTGTTCTTTTATTTATCAAATCAAATACAAATATATAAGATTGTTAAAATAGGTAATAAGGTAAATTGAATTAACAAGTATGCATATTTTAATATAATTATTAAATTATATTGATAAGCTCTAGGCGTAATTTAATATCCGATATATACATGTTAATTTGAATAATAGTTACTAACATATGTCTGAGGACAATTCACAAACTCTTTTCTAGTTTCCCTTATAAAATTAGCTAGGTGTTGCCATGCACCCGTATTATCAAATGTTTTATTTTTTACGGTCACTATTGCTTGACGCCACCTATTTATTGGCTGGACTTTCTCAATTTCATCACACCGGTATATTTTCAAATCAACATAGTGCGTCCCAGGCTTACGATCAAATATTTGACGTGAATGACCGTTTGCGACGCGACGTGTCACATAAGAAGTTAACGGAGAGGGCGATTTACCGGTAGTTGGGATATCCGCCTTCTCGTCATCTTCAGAGTCGGTTCCGAAGAGATCGTACGCCGTTGCGATCTTCGGGGGAATCGGCTTGAAATACGGTTTCTTCGAAGATGATGAGCACGCTGCTACTGGCAGAGGTGCCGCCGCTGTGCTGACTTGCGACAAGCTTGATGCTCGTACCACCGGCTTCGCTGCCGGCTGAGATACTGCCTGCTTGCTTTTCCTGTGTTTTTTCGACGGTGGTGGTTGAACCTCGTCTTCAGATGGAAAAAGAGTATCCGCGTTTTCTTCAGACCTGAAAATGAAACCAATTAAAACATTATTAATAAATAATTCTTATTATATGCTTGCATTATTTGCTATTCATAATGTAAATATTATGAATTATTCAATGCTTCACAACTGTACAATTAAATATTGTACAGTTGTGAAGTAAAATAAAGAACTGAAATATATGTTAGGGGAACATCTGAAATGTATTATAATAATGCTGTTATCGAAAAGTTTATTACTTTAGTTCCATGTCACGCCTAACTAATGATTAAACAGTAATTGATTCATTGTTTCAAATATTGAGGGAATCGAACCCGTAGTCTGCAGTCAAACTGATAAATAAACATATATAAATACTAAGTATGATAAAGTAAATACTTACATTTCTCCTTAGTTGATGAGCACTGATGTTGAGACTAGTGGTAGAAGCTGACTGTCGTGCTGTTGGAAGCTGAATTGAATGTTCCTGATTTTCTCCCTCTTATATAGCGTAAAATCTACGTCACGTTTTCCATATAGGTAATGTACTCGTCATCCTAAAATCCTGAATCAGGACTTTCCATAAAAGATTGCTTAGCAATAATAAATAAATAAAGTCTATGAATCTCAACCTTAAACACTTATATTTATTATTGATATAACCAGTTAAAGCTAACCCGTTCTATAAATATAACTTCAGACAAAGAGAGATCTAATTAAATTGTAAGTAAGCCTTAGTGTGGATATTTATAACTTTTCTGATCCTAAGTCACTCCATCAAAGCGGCCCGGGTGGCCTGCTAGAATCTCGCCACTTACCGCATTCCATAACATTGTCATTTGAGCCTTAGCCATTACTTTTAAGGTATTGATATAAACACATTATAATTGCATCAATTTTGAACTCTATGATCGAATAATTATTAATATATAAAGGGATTTTCATAGAAAATAAAATTAGTTTTTGTCGCTTTTTGTGGAAAGTGGACCAGTAGTTATCTGTCTAAATGTCGGTGAGTACTTTCACATTAAATTTAATAACACTAAAATACCTATATTTCTACATCTTACTTTGTATTTAATAAAGAGATTTAAGTGTAACTATTACTTAAAGTGTAATACAATGATGGTCAATTCAAATGATATATCAAATGAATTAAAATATGTCTTATCGGCTTTTATCAACATATCTACGAATATTATATTTCCCTATTTCATTTGTGCTAATATGTGTTAACATAATACATTCTTTTCTCAGGACTCGGAAAACGAACTATTCAACTTTATTCCTTGTAACAACATGCTTCAGCCGAGAACTGAAAAGATATTAAATCTACAGCCTCCCAGCAAGAAGTCGAAACATGACGTCTTTTCCTACGCAAAAAAACGAGTGTGTGGTGAAAAAGTTATACGTATAGAAATATATGATGTGAATAACTTTTCTAGTAGTGAGTCATCACTGTGCAATTGTAATGCTGAAATTTGTGTTCAGCACATAGTAAAAAATGTATACGTGGATGACATATATAAATCAATTAAAGAAGTAATAACTAAAGTTACAGACAATGTAAATATTACGTAATAAATGTTAAAATATATGGTATTCTTTTATTGGCTCCTAAAGTACCGATACAAATATGTATTTTTAATAAGTAGGTAGGTAATATTATAATAGTATGCATTGTGCTGTAATCTTCAATGCACAAAACTTTATTCACTTTATTTATTAACTAATGGCTCCGGTTAACGTCTGTTTGTCACATAAATAAATCAGGTTCATCACTTGGTTCAAGACAATAGGTAGAAGTATGTATTATTATAAAGTATCGTCCATGTTTTCTATATCCCATGTCTAACCTACATTACAGGAAAGTTTCATCAAAATCAGTGCAACTCTCCAGCTTAATAAATTAGTATAGATGAAATTGAAATAAAATCTTGTAAATTAGGTACGAAATATCACGTCTAAGTTTTTGAAAAATGGTTCATCATTAATTATATTATTTAGTAGCATTCTATTATGTATTAGAAATAGAAAACTCTATGTTTATATGGAGTGGTTAATCGAAATAATTGCATATATTGAACACCATACCATAATATAATATGCATAGTCAAATCAAGCCGTCAAACTATATAGGGACCGTTTGCGAAATACAAACGTACATTCCACCTCCGCCACCGTGACAGACAACAGACATGCTGAATCAAATGTTATTCGATTGCAACACATTTGCATCCTTCGAATTAATCAACGCGGGTAAGTAAAGGTAATGGATTATTTAAACGGATGAATGAATCGGTTTTCAGCAATTCGATAACGTTTTAAAGTAACATTTATGTTACTGATTAGATGAGTAGTGAAAATTAATTGTAAATGTAGACACTGTTCAAAGTTAATTTATTGATAAGATGAATAGCGAAAATTAATTGTAAATGTAGGTATGTTCAATAACTGCTTCGATGAATAGTCATCATTTCATTGGTATAATTGGTGGTTCCAGATTAATAGATCATCTATTCTGAATAGATGATCTATTAATCTGGAATCACCAATTATACCCTACTCATGATATAAAAGAATCTGAAACTTTATTTAAACTTAATCTTTAAACAATAGATCAAGGTAATAGTGATGACTTAATCATTCCCATTGCACATGTCTAACCCTAGGAACTTACATCATCCCCCCTGTGGATAGCCAATACCATGTCGTAATCATTAGACCCGAGAGAAATGAAAGCTCTGCCATCATTGCCCACAGTAATAGTCTTCCCAGTGCAACTGTTGCCTATCTTCTCTCCGGAAATTACGTCGCAATAACTGCCAGCTGGCAAGCAGGTCTGCAAATAAAGCAATTAATATATTAGATTTACACTTATATATATAAATCAATCTGGGCTAAGAAAATGTCAGTACATACTATTCTTAAAAACGACGCGATTAAAATTAATTCTAAAATTTAGTTTAATTCCGTTCAAAACATTTTATGAAGACAATGACAAAAATTGAACTTTAAAATTTTAAATTCACATTATAATTCATCGTTATAGGATGAAGAGGATAGGAGTTATATCTATAATCTATATAAAGAAACTAAGAAAACTAATTCTCTGCATCTATTAAAATATTAGCTAGAGAACGGAAGGTTTTATATTTTTCTTTCTAAAGAAAATGTTATATACCTGTAACGTTTCATTCAAGTCCCAGTTATCATTATTAAATGCTACAAATCCTTGTCCTCCGCGGCAGAAAGCGACTTGGTTACTTCCATTGTCCCACCAATCATTGAGAGCCGTACCAGCAGCGACGTTCCTGAACTGTACCATATGGTAAATTTGATGCCAGCGATGCTCACAAACCCATCCATTTCCACAAGTATTGTCCTAAAATTTAATATACACGATTAGTCAAAATTTACAAAATAAAAGAATTAATATTGAAATGAAGAGGAAATATTGAAACTTACAGAATTAATATAGGGAGAGATAATATTACCACTGTTGTCCATTGGAGGTCCAGAATCAGGGTTGTCGAAACTGAAGCTGCTCATAAGCTGAGGTTGACCGTACGGATGAGCTAACATGAATGCGATGGCTCCCTTGTACTCTCTGGGTAGTTTATGAGTTAAAATTGCTCCACCGGCACCATGACCTCTTTGGTTATCGTGATTATCGATGAATGTAAGAGCATCATCAGAGTCAAGAAGACCCCATTGATGCCCCCAGTTAAATAGCCAACGGAGCTGGTTTTCTCCTTTGAAAGCTCTACTTAATTCAACGCCGAACAAAAACTCAGTCACAGCAGCAAGTGGAGTGTACTCATCTCGCTTAACAGCTTCTCCGCCAAGATCGATAACTTCTTGGAAGATGTATGGACGTGCTCCGTATGGGAAACCATGATCAGTGTTCAGGTTGTAAAGCCTATTATAAATTACGCTAAGGTCTCCAGGCCACATATGTTTAGCTGCATCAATCCTATAACCAACATAAAATTAAATAGTAAAAATCATTTAAATAAAAAAAAATTGAACAGGTATGAAACCTTAGAATTTAAAAGAACTACCTGAATCCAGCTACACCCATGTCAATTAAGCGGTTCATGTAGCTCACAATCATTTCACGTACGTATTCGGATCCTTGGTTCAAATCTTTGAGACCAGATAATTCACAATTTCGGACCTAAAACAGAAATAATTAATTCAGTTTAAAATTACAAATAATAACAAATGTAAGAACATCGATAATACCAATTTCTAGAAAAGAATATTGATTCCAACTTACACGCTCAGGACAGCAACCATAATCACTAGATTGGATAACGCATTGGGGCAAGTTAAAATCGTTCCTTCCATACGGAACACCAGGATAGTGGAAGGCGTTGAAGTCTGCGGTGTTTCCACCAGTACCCTGGTTCTCATTCCATGTGCCAGTCATGTGGTTAATAATAGCATCAACGTAGATTCTAATAACAGAAAAAAAGAAAAACCATTGTTACTGTTTTGTTCTGGCAATGGCGAATAGTTCTCATAACACGATTACTGTAGGTTTCCATTATTAATTGTAATAATTTTATTCGGTAGCTAAAAATACAGACTTCAAAATACTATTTATTACAAAGCTATTAATATTTGCAGCACCTACTTAGATATTGCAGTAAAGCCTCTCGTTTGTTCTGTTTGAGCACATCGTAATGTATTTATTGCCAATGCATTTATTGAAAATAAACCCCCAAAAATAGTCCAAGTCAAGTTTTATGTGGAATGAATAAATAGAGCAAATAAATACCAACCTTACACCTGCGTTATTGCATCTTCTGACCATGCTAGCGAATTGTTGTTCGTTTCCAGAGCGAGTATTTAGCTCGTAAGATATGGGCTGGTACCGTTCCCACCAAGGGCGACCATGGGACCAAATTTCAAGATTCTCATTGGGTGGAGAAATCTAAAAGGAATATAGGATTAAAACTGTATAAAAAGCAAAATACAAAGTTAATTTAGTTTTAGTTTAGTTATTAAAGTTATCAGTTTTTTATTTGGATTATTTTTTACCACAATTTAAATGGTCCTATTTCCAATATCAATAAACAATACTAATTTAGTCGATCCAAAATTTAATGTCAGTGCGTAATCATCGACAAAATATTTGATTTTCAACGATTTTAAAATATAAGATTTCAGTAATTCTTATTAATACCGTTTTTATCAAATATACAAACAGTATCGGGAATAGAAAACAAAATTATTAAAAAGTAATTACATAGGAAACTTAACTTTGATTTAACTGTACTGTAAACTACAATCAAGAACTTTTGTATTAACTTTTGCAAACGGTATGCGGTATTTTAAATATTCAAACATTTCTATGATTATAGAATATGTTTATAGAAAAGTCCATTTTTACACGAAAAAAAAATTGTTATACATTTGTGGAATAAAAATATTTGTTACATTTAAATAACATTTCAGGTACAAAAAACATTGTATTCTACTGAATTTTATATAAAAATAGTCATTAATTATATAATATCTTCCTTGTCTTTGCACAATGTCCAATTTGGACAAAGATATAAGCAAAATCGTCTAGGCTAAAATGTTATAGTACACAAGCAGACAAATATGTAAATATTGATTTCCTGTCAGTTCTTTCGCTTGCTCAGACTACTATTCAATTACTCAAGATATTACAGATACTGAACTGACGACAACTAAAGTTGTTTAACTTTAGGAGACTTAAGGCCCGTAGTACAGAATGCGACTCAACCTCAAATCTCTGATTGAATACAGTTAGAACGGGATGGCGCTATTGAACCCATATAATGCCATCCTTATTTAACTGTAGTTAAATAGAGAAATAAATTTAAGTTTAATACGGGCCTTAATACCATCTCCAATCACGCTTCAATTTATTACCTAATGAATTTACGTAAAATCATTAATTACTTATATATTACTCTATAACATAGATGATGATTCAATTGAAAGTTGATTCAATAGAACTCTTCAAATTCGATTCAGATAAAAATAAGATGAGGGTACAAATAATATGATGCAGTTTAGAACTGATTGGCATTTGAATCGCTTATTTATAGATGATACAACCGGCAACAATCGCTAGCCGAGCGTGCATATAATGCCATTGTGCCAGTTTCTGGATGTGTTCAATATGCTTTTAAAATGTGTTAAATATGCATTGAAATTACAATTTCACCCACCAGTTTTTACGTAAATTTGGAATCGAGATTGAACTCTAATTCAATGGCGCAATACAGAACCAGTCTTACGACGCGCTGCAAAGGAATGCTATAGTGGTATATAATATATCAATTACGTAGCAATATATTTTTGACCACCTCCGTAAATACACTTTTCATGTCTCTTTAGCATGCATATTTTATTTATTCCGGGCAAGTGGTTTATATTTTCTTTCTGTACATAACGAAATGCATGGTTTTGAAGAAAATATTTGTAATATTATAATACTACATTACTATTTTACAATTTATATCTGAGTAAAATTTAATTATTACTTAACATTAACTGCTACTTGTCCCAGTATTAATATGTTTTTCATCGATTGCCTTTCATTGTTTTATTTTTGTCACAAAATCACTTGCAGAATTATTTGGAATAGTGTTATATATAAGTAATATTGATAATATTTTGATTTGCAATATCATATGAAAAGCAATTAATTAATCATTCACAATATGTAAATTCGTTTAATTTAAATAATATATTTAACATACATATAATGCGATAACGTCAATTTTGTTAATTTACGATATCTTGATTTGATTTAATTTTAATCTCGTAAACGTTGTTAGATGACCTACAATCATAATTCAATGATATGACTGATAATTTATAAGTCAATGTTTTGTTTTTCGTCTATAATATTCAGATTTACGTAAAGAAGTAATTTGATAAGATGATGAAATAGAAGACAGCCAGACTTTGAAATGCAGAAACTAGGGTGATCAACGAGGGAAACTTCTCCAATCCCCAGCATTCCTAGTAGAAGTATACAGACGCCCATGGAGACTTGTTGCTTTCTGAGTGTACCTTTTCTTTTTTCTTTTTGTTCCCCTGAGGAAAATGCATTAAGTTGCATACCCCGGCTGTGGCGAGCCGGCGGTTATGTGGGGCTCTCCTCCCCAGAAGGGTGAGGCCTACCCACTAAAAACCTCAGGGATGGCCTTCCTCAGGCATGTATGGAGCCCCCGGGAACACCAAGCTACTTCCGGGAACCCCCAGCCTCTGCTCCCCCGCCGATACAGGGGAGCCCTCCTCTGGGGAGGCCACAATACCTCCCCCAATCTCCACCACCGACGACGCCCCCCGGCCACGGAAGGGGCGTGGTCCCTCCCGGGTCGCCGCATCCGCTGGCGCGATTTCCTCGCGCCCGCCGGCGACCCACGGCGGCGCCGCAGCTGTGCTACCCGGCGCCGCCTCCTTCGAGCGGATCGGCCATCTCCCGACCCGGCTGCGCACCCGGCCCGAAGTCGGCCCTCCTCGACGTTTCCATCTCGTTCCGATCTCAGAAGTGGGATACCGACAAAAGAAATGGAAGAGCGAAACGGCGAAAGGCGGAGTTTAGAAACACCTCGAAGAAATCGCTCACGGTCCAGGCGCAGCCAAGATCGTGAAAGTGCGAGGTTCAGCCGCAGTCGCAGTCACCGCGTACTAGAACAGGAGCAGGAACTGAAAATACAACAAGAGAGAGTGCGTCTGTTGGAGCTGGACCTGCAACGCGAGCGACGACAGCGGAGCGAGCGGCGTGGGACACGCAACAGCCGCAGTCGTAGCCGTAGCCGACTGCCCGCTGCAGCCACTACGACAAAATAAGGTCACGAAGCCCGTCTTTTTCTACTAAAGATGTTGTACAGATTATAAAGACTATTAAGGATATCCTTCCGTCACAACCGTCGGGCCAGAGCACACATCTTAACAATAGATCAGTAGATAGTAAAAATATTATTCCAGAATTTAATCCTTCTGAGAAAAACCGACGTATGGACATTTGGCTAAAGAAAGTCAATGAGTGTGCGAAGGTCTACGGTTGGGATGAAAGGATTATAGTACATTTTGCTATGCAGAAATTGTCAGGACTAGCCAAAACTTGGTATGAAAGTTTGAGTTCCATCCTTTATAGTTGGGATGAATGGCAAACAAAGTTAATTAACGCATTCCCGTGCGAACAAAACTACGGACAAATGCTTGAAGATATGCTTAGACGTAAGAGTAGGTTAAATGAGCCAATCCAAATAATAATAATAATAATCAATGCGAAATTTCCGGTAGGCGGGCCGTTGATTGTATTATTCATGGCATAAGCGATAGGACCATGAGGTCCAATGCTCTGCACTGCGATGTGACGAGCCTCATGAGTTATTAAAATTTTTACTTAGTAACAATAAAGTATATAAATATACACAAATATATAAAAATACACAACACCACACTTCTCTAGGGATAAGAACCCAAACACACCCGACGAGAAGTCGATTTACCGCGGTGGTGCTAAAATCAATCCTAGCTTATATTGCTATAATTGTAAGGAAAAGGGGCACCCTTTTTCCAGATGCCCTAAGCCACTAATTAAATGTAATTATTGTCAAAGAGTAGGACATAAGCCTGAGCTGTGCAATCTTAGACCAGATGGAGGATCAGCCAAAGCTGACACAGTAACAAAAACCATGTGTATATCTAGTTCAAACCCAAGTAATATTTTTATTAAGGAAGTTGTTGTAGAAGGTAAGCCCCTCCAAGCTTTTATTGATCTTGGCAGTGAAGTTACTCTGATCGCACAGTCCATCTTCGAAAAACTTGGTGTTAGTCATGATCAAACTACATCCATTATGAAGGGGTTCGGTAATAATTTAGTATGCTCCATAGGTTCAGCAAAATTAAATTTGTCAATTGACGGTGTAAATGCTATTGTCCCGTGTCGAATTGTGCAAGACCAGTTTCTAGAGAAACCCGTACTCATTGGTCAGAGTTATACGGAGCAAACACATATAGTCATCTATAAGGATGTCAATAAACTTAAATTTTTTCATGTTGATACTGAATTACCTAGTTATAAATTAGGCGAAGACGGTCATCACCTGGAGAGGGCGAGAATTCTCTCGTATTGTAATCTTTATGGGTCCGCTAGCGTTAAAGCTAGAATCGAAACTCCGTTTACTAGTAGTGTAGTTGTTAACACGAAAATAGTAGGAAAACCGGGCGAAGAATTCATAGTTTGTGGCGGAGTTTACGAAGTGAGAAACGGTTGAGAAACGTTGGTTTCAAGAAAACTTTAGAACGTATTAAAAAGAATTATTGGTTCGCAAAAATGACACGGTTTGTAAAGAAGTACGTTAGTGCTTGCATCGAGTGTGCATACGCTAGTAAAAATACAAACGTGAGCGAAGGATTACTACACCCTATAGAGAAAGTAGCAATTCCATTTCATACCTTGCACATCGACCACCTTGGATCCTTTGTAAAATCTAAGAAGGGGTATACCCATATATTGACGGTGGTATATTCGTTTACCAAATTCGTATTCATTAAGCCCGTACGCAATACTAAAACACAAAATGTAATTAAATTATTACAGGATATATTTGATACATTTAGGACACCAGATCGATTGGTGAGTGATCGAGGATCATGTTTTACGTCAAACGCATTTCGTAAGTTCTGTCTACACCGGGGTATAAAACACATTCTGAATGCAGTAGCCAGTCCTAGATCCAATGGGCAAGCAGAGCGCTACAACCGGACAATCTTAGATTGTTTAACGGCACAAAACATGAGGGACAATGAAAAGGAAAGGGATGGTAAATTGGGAAAAATCCAATGGGGTTTGTATAACACAATCCAAAAGACTATCGGAAAGACACCGGTCGAAGTCATGTTCGGTACGGCAATGAATAGTGAAGTGAACCCAGTTTTAAATGAGATAGCAGAAGAAACTCGGGAGGTCTTCAATTTGTCCTCTCTGCGCGATGAGGTAAAACAGAAAATTGACGTGGCTCAAAGTTACCAAAAGGATTATTACGATCGGGGTAGGCGTCCGGCACGCAGCTATAATAAGGGCGATTTAATTAAAGTAATTAAAGTTGCTTTCCATAATAAGGGTCAAAGTACGAAACTGATGCCTTCTTACGAAGGCCCCTTTAAAGTTGTTAAAGTATTAGGGAACGATCGTTACAAAGTAGCTCCGATTAAGGGAATTGAAGGAATGAAAAACAAACGCAAAACCACAGTTTCAGCAGATAGGAATGGCAAGGATGCCTTGGATACATATAGCTTCGCTGGGTATAGACGACGATGATGATGGTACCAGAGTCGTTGACAGTGAAACTGACAGCGACAATTGACGATTAGATTATACAGTCTAAAATATTTTTTTATTTACAAAATTACAATTTACTGTCCACATTTATACCTGGTAAAGTCGTGTCATTAGGTCAAGGCGGTGCTGTTAGGTCTGTATCTTGACCTGACACTGCACCTCCATGCTTGGTTTTCTAGTCCGATTCCTTCAGAAACTTTAATGTTCAGTTGTTATGGATACGTAACCGTTATTAAATAGCTATTAAATATACACATAAAATACATGTTATATTAGTATGATATTGTTATAATATATATGGATAGTAATATTGATATAAAATTAAAAACATATTTTTGGATAAAACTATTATTCGGATAAAACAAGATTATTGGATAAGAACTGTTATTTAAATATAAGGATAGTTATTTTGATTTAAGGATGGTTATTTGGATATAAGGATGGTTATTTGGATATAAGGATAGTTATTCAGATATTAAAGATAGTGATTTAGATATAAGGATGGTTATTTGGATACAAGGATATTTATTTATTTAGCTATAAGGATGGTTACTTAGGATAATAAGTGTAATTAATCAGCTGTACCAATATTTATTTTAATGTTATTACAGAAATTCAATTCAAATTCTATAATAATAATGTAGTAAAATCATGAATTGAATCTCTTATTGTATTATGAATAATATATTAATTTAACACCTATACTCATATGATTGTAACAATTGTATGCGAGAAAGATGATAAAAATATATTAATATGGATAGATGGTTAATTACTAATACTGCGTTCTGCCAAGTGTAAGGTTCCACCTGGAACATGTATGAGGTCATACATGTCGTCAGGATGGACGAGTGTAAGGTTTCATTTATTTTTGATGTATTTCGGAACGCAACATTAATAAGATTTAATCTATTTTACCGTATTTCGGGACGTGACATTTGTTTTTTTATACTGGCAACACAAAAACGGCGTGTAGTCTTGGCGGAACGCAACCACGATAATTGGCGCATTCTGTTTGGAGCACTCGTAGCGATCGGACGTTTAGTGTGAGATGCCTAGGTTATAACTTGTATGTAATAGTGATAATACTCGTAGTGTTGATGTAAAATAAAGAAGATCTAAAGGAGTGATAACTGTTTTACTGAGACATACATTCGTGTACACAAGGAGCTATAGCTGGTTATTGAGATATCCTATACTGATAAATTAATAAAAAAAAAATTACGTAATTCTGTATTCTGCTATTCTTTACGTGGACGAATCCAACAAATCGGTTGCCATAATCGTACAGTGCTGTGTGAGAAACAAATTTGCAACTTCTTTAGAAAACGTTGAAACGTTGCAAAAAACTTGAAACATAATTTTTCATCACGGAACTAAGTAATTTCAAGCACAGCTAGTTTCAACAGAATTAGGTTATCCCAAGGAAATTGACCAAAATTATGTTTCACATACCTGAATACCACCAAATCCTTTTGGGCCAAGAAAATTTTCACATTCGTTTGCAATATCGTCCCACTTCCACTCAAACAAGTGAACCATAGTGGAGCGTCCGGGAGCATAATAGGGGTTCTTGTAGCCTAAAACTAAGGCTACACCCGTGAGAAAAAAAGCGAAACGCAGCATCCTGATAAACAAAAAAAATAATAGTAACTGATTTAATTAAATAAAACCAACAAAAATAATAACATTAATCTATTTAATACAGTTAATTACGAGGGCTATCCAGAAAGTAGCTTTGTTTTGGAATAAAAAACTTTGTTGATTTTTTATTCCAAAACGTAATCTACTTTCTGGATAGCCCTCGTTTATCCTTAAGTATTCATCTAATGTAAATATAAAATCTATAAATGATGTCGTAATGTTTGGTGCTAAATAACAAGAAAAAGGTGGACGAGATAAGTACTATCTAATACAAGTTTCTCTCGATTAACTTGAATCAAAAGTAAAGAATTTCTCGACAATTAACCTAAAGATGGTAGGTGTAAGTTGGTGAATTAAACACACTAAAACAAGAAAACATGCAAAGAAAAAACAAAAATAATAAATCAAATCATACAAAAATAACAATAATATTTAAAGTACCTCTAGTTTAATAGTTGAAGCAAAATTAATAAAATAAAAATGTTCACTTCCCACGTGCAATTTAATTTGAGACCACCTGAGGATCTTTAACAAATAATTGATAATTATGTTATATGATTCCCATAAGTCCGTCCTTTATATAGCAAATGATTAAATCTTCAATATCGACTATTATGTTATGATAATAATTAACATAATTTTATCTTAATCCTTGCTAATCTGATTGTGAGATCGTATTATAATTTTTGGAGTAGCTTGTAGATTCTGAAATCGTTTTCAAAATATTTGTTATTGCTATTTAATAGCATTAAAATTATAAGTCTAATCATGTTTTCACCATTTTTATTTCCTTAACTTTCAGCAGAGTTGCATTCAACGTAGTCACGAGAAACTATGCCTTGTAATGATGATACAGTCTTTAGTTTTTAATTTTAAGACGTGTTTCTACTTTCTTAAGTTCTCTTGTAAATAATCTTATATCAAAGAATGTTTTCACGAATTGCCAGTTTTATTATTTATAAAAATTTGGAGAAATTACTATTTAGAAATCTTACTCACAATTACTATTTAGAATTTACGTATTTCCAATTCATCGAATATAGAGCAAATAATCATACGTAACAAACATTTTGCTATTTTATTAACATGGAGCGTCGGTGGCGCTGTGGCCTCAGCACATGTCTAAGATAGATAAAACGTTTATTTTCTGCAAAATACACATAAATATCTACTATAACAATGGTAATAATGGAGAAAAAACAAACATACAGTCAATCGATATATATCGATATTTAGTTGTTACTATTATATCGATACTTCAGAATACAGGCGTAATCGAAATTATGGCACCAATTGATTTTACAATGCTGACCAATGCTTTTGGGAGTCGCTTGTCTAAGCGAAGCGGTCACGAGCCGGGTCAGTGTGTACTCGTGTCTGCAGTACAGCATTGCACTACTATTTAGCAAAGCAAACATCCGCAACATTAAAATAGAACACCCATAACTAAATTATGGGAAGAAATAAAACACTGGTTTCCTGAAAGTAACTGTTAGTTTGATTGTTAAAATACCTACTAGTAGGTATGAACGTGCTAGTTTAATGTGTACCAAAAGGAAATATGTTTTAACCTAAAGTTAATATGTGATCTCAGACTAGTTTAACGACTGAATTTATGCACGGAGATGTCTTCATATTTAATTTAGAACTTGCTTAGTACCAATCAATTTTTAATTTATATAATTCATTGTAGTATTTTTAATATGTGTTTAATTATGTAACATATATAAATCTATAACTTATTATTACATTTGTTTACCATATAATCATTTAAAAATTAAATGTAAATTGTCTATGGAAAGGTCTGTCTTTCTGGCCTTAAAACATAACAATTTTGTAACTTTTTGAGTGTCGATCTTTGAGCCGACATTACGTCAAGTTGTAAGGCATGTTTTGATTTTACTCTGTTGCGATCAATTAAAAGAAAGCCTACAATTTTTGTGTTGATAGAAGTTAGTAAACTTGATTATGAAATCAACACATTTCTACTTAGCATTTTAAATATTCACCAGTCAAAGTCATACGTAGTACATAAATAAGGCAGTAGGTACCGTGTTTTGTTTGCGAGATTATTGTTAGCACTTAATAGCAATGATTATTCGAGGCCAAAGTGTAGTCTATTATAGATGAGTCTGAACAAGGAAGGTTGTATGATGTTTAAGAATTAAAAATCACCTTAAAAAAACTTGTGTTATATGTAAAAAAAACATAAGCGTCGAGCCACTCGAAAATAATGTCTGTAGGGTAACAGATGAAGAATATAGACATCCGGCTTCTGTCTATAGAAGAAGAAAGAGCAATCTAATAGAATTTCTCTCAATTATATCTTTACGAAGTACCCTTTTTTATAGGATAGGGCAAACGGATCACCTGATGGTAAGCGATAACCGCTGCCCATAGACACCCGCAACATCAGGAGTCACAGATGCATTTTGCCTTTAAAGGGAATATGCTCTTTTTTTGAAGATTTCGATATCGCATCGTTTCGGAAATACTGCAGGCGACAATTCAATCACAGCTTAGTAGTGCGTAGCAGAAAAATTCTAGAAAAACGCACTGTGGTGGACTGCCAAACGTCTAGATGATGAGGATGTATGTTGTATCGAACATGAAGTAAACATAGCTTTCTAAATGGGTCATGTGTCACTCTGAGACCTATTTTTTCAAGTAATTCCGGAGAGTCGACGGAACCATTGCTATCTTTAATAAGAATGCTATGTCTGCTATTCGCCTCCGTACTTCCAGAGGGAGAATGTGAAATTTTAAGCAACGTTTAGAATAATTGGAAAAGTAAATATTAGATTTAAATTGTAAATATCTCAGAAAACGTTCTTGAATACGCTCTATGCGTTTTATATAAATATCATACACAGCATTCCAAATTTGTAAAGCATATTCCCGATGACTCATCTTACAAAGGCACAATAAATTGGGACAGAATTAATCCGAACAATTTCTCGGAGCACTCCCCGTAATATAAGCGATAGAGGATACATAGCGAAGCTACATCTCTACCCAGCGCCAAGCAGTCTAGCCGACATAAAATATCCGGCCAGTCGACGCTTCGAGTCGCTCTCAGTTGTATGCGGTCTAGAGGGATAAGTTGGTACCAAGCTTCAATTGAAATGCAGAAGGAACAGTGTAGGCGATAGCACACTGCCTTGGGGGACACCAGCATTTATCGACAATATTTTTTTTTCTACGATATAGGTTAACATTTCTTCTAATATATAATATTCTCGCCAAACATTACGTTTATGGGCGAGATGCGCTCTTATATTTATATATAATTAAAAATATACTTACTATATATTTGACGATTAAAATTACCTACCATATCGAGCAAAGCAACTCGTAACCTTCTTAATATCTCGAGCCCATTATATAATTTAGGCAGTCTTTGTCCATAGTGATTTTTTGTACCTGGTAGTATCAATTTCTTTTCGCTTACACTTTTTGTATTATATTTATTTATTTCAGATGTGATACATATGTCAGAGCATTTACTGTCGACTACGACCTTAATGCTTCTGTAGCAGACAGAAAAGCTAGTGACCCATTCGCACAATTTCTCTGGAAGCCTGTAGGAAGGAAGCTTTGAAAGAAGCGCTTTGTGCCACACCCGATCGAAGGCCTTCGCTATGTTCAAACTAACCGCAAATGCCCCTTACTCTCAATCGCCTGTGCCCAATGATGTGTGAGGTAGGTAGGTCTTTACCGTATAATCACCGTGCTACTTGTTTGCGTTGATATCCATGAGGATTCTCAGTCTCCCCTCTCCAGAGGGAAAAAAATCCATAGTACACTAATGCATTATTTTTTACTAGATTACGTAAATTTTATCTTATGGTGCATATAGCAAAAACCATGCATACATCGCTCAATCTGAGAGAAGTGTTCATCATCATTGTCAACACACACAATAAAAAAAATATTCAAAAGTTATTATTATACGCTGACAACATGAATATTCTTTGCACATTAATTTTTTCAGAAGAAACCGGTGTGATCAAATCCGACATAATTGTCTTTAATATTTGCTCTTTTACGCGAAAGCCACATCCCATTACTTTCACTTCCGAGCTTCAAAATATTACGATCTCAAGAGTCTAATCTATTCGCGATTTAGATATTACTTTTGAGAGCATATGGATTCTTGGAGAGCATATTGTAAACAAAGCTTTAAAAGCACTTGGCTCTGTTCTTTGCTGCTTTTGAGTTAATGAAAATCATAAAAATTATTGTATCTATCTGGAAAATCATCTTGAATATGAACAATTGACTGACTATCAGTGTTGATATTTATGTGAAACACATAGAACGCCATTGCCATCCAAGCACGTTTCAGAAAACGTGCTTGGATGGCAATAAATACAAACAAAGAAAAACAATCAACAATATTTCAAAATTTTAAGCACCTGCATCTTATTCATTCTTCATCTCTTTCATTCTCTAGGTTTTATTTTAGTTTTATGGCATGAGGTTTAGCATATAGGTCACAGTCGTCATCTTGTAAGTACTCCAGTTTTATTATCAAGCAATTAGTTTAATATACCAAGCATATGATATCCCCTGCTGGCTTTTAATAATTTAAGTGGATTTTTAAGTCTTAGATATAGTATTATTAGATTAGTAGTCGTACCTATCGCTTTTTTTAGAGATAATATTTTCAATAACGGAAAAGTTTGAATCGTTTTCCGAGAATCCGGAAATAAAATATATACTTCATAATCTCAAATGCAAAGGTTTTGTTAGAACTAACTACAGGGGAGATTCATGACGTAATGTTGAAATCAATTTTACTCCACGCCTCGCCCTCAAGATTAGTATTTAACTCGATTTTGTTGTTACGTGTACCGCGTAGTTCACCACTCAGGCACTTAGTTGAGTTTTGAATTGTATTTGACTTTTTTTGTAGCGGGTATTCCTAAAATTGCTCATGGCGGCATCGCATGCTATCGTCATTTGTATTCATTATAGTGCTCGTCCACTCTTTAACACCTTACGTGTGTATGTGTACTAACACACATGTGTATGGACGTGTACAGAAGAAGTGGAAAAACTTATGCAAAAAATGCGCTAATTAGACTGAAAAATTTGGGCGAAATACGTTCTTGTGAGTGACACAATAGGTAAATAAACTTCTCCATCGCGTTCATATTCAAGCATAGATTTAAATGTCCAGAAAAGCTCCCGCCAATTTAAAATATTTTTTTTTTTCTTATAATGTTGGTGAAGGTTAAGAAACCAGTTAAAACAAGTGACCACAATATTTTATGTACACAACTCTTATGCTGCAATAGGTGTAAATTAAACAAAAAAAAAAATGTAATTTCTTATTTAACTTTAAAACGTTTAGATATAACTGAAATAATGTTTACCCTTCCCTGCCATTATTATTGATCACAATGTGAAAATAATATATCAAGTTAATTTGACATAAAATTTACCAGATGTATCATATAGCTTGCTAAAAATCTTATGACAATTTAAGACCTAGAATGACCATACTAACACAGTTCCATTTTTCAGAAAATTACACCGTAGGAACAACTAGTTTATTTTGGACGAAACTTATTCTTTGCGACAAAAGATTAGGATACATGTTTAACAATCAGGCGGAAAAGAAAATAAAACTCTTTATGGAATACCTACACTTTATAAACAAAACACAATACCTAATAATAATCCCACTCTCGTTGTTGTCGCAGCTATTTATACACTCCTTTTAAAAAAAGCTGTCGGTAATGCAGTTCAGTACAGTTCTACTCTCTCTGTGGCTCTCCAGCCACGCTGGCCCAATTTGGCTAGAGTCTGTGACTTGGCAAGGTGCAACACAAGCAGATTTCTGGCTTTGGTCCTATCAGGTGTAGTTCGGCACCCTATTTTCACCCCAAAACAACAATTATTAAATAATAAAAACAATTACTTTATTATTCATTATATTTATTCGGTCTCTTTTACAATAAAATCTTTCAGAAATTGTGCCGGCGTTATATTAATTTCTTACCCAGCCCATTTGAAATACCATACAAGGGACTCTTTCACGTAAACATAAAAACTAAAAACATGCTGACCAAATATGCAAACTGGTTCTATTCAAATTGTAGTCTCACGTAGAAAATAACCAATTAAATCCAACTAAATATACTGTTTCAATTTTATTATTTCTTTGTCAAATATTCCAAGATTATCTAGTCAAAATTTTCTTTTATTCTTGATTTTTATTTTATAGTTATGTCGACGTCGATCCAATCAGGCGGCTTGTAATAATGACTGAAAAAAAAATGTTTGCTCATTTTAATAGAAACTTTTATTTTATTTCCAAATAGCTGTGTTAATTTATTAAAACATTTATATTATTTATTTTTCTTATTTTCTATGTATCATTCAAGTATGATTTCCCCTGCATCTTTGTTTAGGTTACAAACTTACAACTTCTTTGTACAATCTTCCCTATTTCACTCCTTCAGAGATGGTTTTCCGTTAACTATTAGTCCTTTTTTCAACCTTTATTTGTAATTTTTAAAACCCTTTCTACGAATACGAATATTTCTACGAATACGTTTTAATAACTCTTAGTAAGCCAAAGTTTAAATAGATCAATTCAGTTATTTTAGCTGGGCAATTATGAATCATTTAGTCATTAAGTCAGGACACTTTATTTTATGCACCTTATTAATAAAAAGAAATAATGGTTTGGATTAACTATTGTGATTTGTCTTATTTTCACGACTGGTAATAAATATGTTATAAAATATGATAAAATACGGAATAACTAGGAGGATCCTTTTTTTTTTTTTTTTTTTTTTTTTTTTTCCCCTGAGGAAAATGCATTAAATAGCATACCCCGGCTGTGGCGAGCCGGCGGTTATGTGGGGCTCTCCTCCCCAGAAGGGGGAGGCCTACCCACTAAAAACCTCAGGGATGGCTTTCTCAGGCATGTAGGGGGCCCCCGGGAACATCAAGCAACTTCCAGGGACTAGGAGGATCCTAGTATTTTTGAGAAGACCATTTGTATATAGATGGCATTATCTCATCGTTTATAGGATTTCGCAAATCGGCAATCATCATTTCATGAACACGTATGTATAAGTAGTTAAAATGACCTTAACTTTACAAAAAACAAAATTATTAATTACCTCCGCACCAACATGTATCGCCAAATGCATGTCCTCGCCGGAACCAGATAGTTGTATATGAGCAGAACTATCGCTTTTAACTAAGATTTGTTGTCCTGAACATCTGCTTCCTTCTCTTTTACCAGATATAACATCACAGTACTTGCCGGGTGGTAATCCTGTCTAAAGGATCAGGTAGTTTAAAATCAAAAGTAAAGCTTATAGAAACTAGTAAATTACTAATGACTTGCAAAGTCTAGAAACAAAAATATTTTTTATTTATAACTCTAATGCATAATTATGATCACGTAGATAGTGAGGTCTGTGTAATTGGAGGTCTTGCAGAGATGTAATTGTGGTTCCTTGTGGGTCCTTAGTCAGCCCTTACTATACCTATAGAAACCATTAATTTAATGAAGCCTGTGGTGATGTATGTGGTAACGGCAAGATTATTTATATTTTTATGTATACTAGATACATTTTTAAAATGTATATAGACATCGTCATAACCATCCTTTTGTCTGT
Source organism: Scirpophaga incertulas (assembly GCA_036419045.1). Classification (NCBI taxonomy): domain Eukaryota; kingdom Metazoa; phylum Arthropoda; class Insecta; order Lepidoptera; family Crambidae; genus Scirpophaga; species Scirpophaga incertulas. The sequence goes on from CM071641.1 coordinate 9,616,002, forward strand.
AAACTACAAACAGTAAAGAAGTATCATTTGCAAATAATACTCTCATAGGAGTTTGTATCGAGACCCCAAAATATTTATTTAAAGTCTACTTAAAATCATTTCATGACTTACACAGCCAAACTCTAATTTTATCCCGCGTCTCCCAAACGTCAAAAATATGTATGGTAAGTGAAGTTCCAGTATCCTTAGTAGTGGATCTACCTTTGGTGTGTTTCACGTTATTAAGGTTTTCATGCATAAGTCTCTTTGTTTTCAAGTAACCGTAATTAGTTGATTGCAAATTTTACTGAAACTCGGTAATATGATTATATGTTTCAAATTTGAGAGACGTTTTTTATCAGTCTATTTGAAAACTGGATTAATTTACTATATTACAACATTAGATCAGGGACAAATCCTTCATCTAATCTTCATCACAGAAGAATCTATGACAGATTGAATTATACAATATATTGTACGGATGAACTCTGGGGTATTCCCCAGAGATCATCCGTTTTATCTTGTTCAGTAAACGGAATATCGTCGTTCATATTGCAATTTGTTCTATGTCAAAAATGGGTATTTTTTTATTATTATTGAGGTATGCTTAGATAATAATTCTGAGCGCGACCGAAAGACGAACGCAATAGTTATGAAACGTTAGTTAAAAATATTTTAGTGTTATAATAGATTTTTTTTTCAGTACACAGTTTTTTTACTCTCCTGTAAACTTGTCATTTCTGACATAGATCTAATTGCAATATGAACGACGATATTCACTATTTGACTACACCTATCAATACTACAGCACTCAGTGTATCAAATGTTACAATTTCTACTCAAAGACCTTCCTTCGGTGCTGCCTATTAGTCAGGTTTGTTGTATGTATTGCTTTTATCAAATGTGATGTGACGAAGAAAAGTAAAATAATAATTTCAAAAGATAAACATAAGTATGTACATCTTCATTATATAACTTTAAGTAGGAACTTATTATCATATGATCTGATTTCATAATGATAATGCACGGAAAAAAATAATTGTTTACACCAAGTAAGTTTACTTGGGCCAAATGGTTTTCGCTTTTCCATATAAGGAAAATAGAAATTACTTACAATAAGAATTAAAATGTCTCGAAGTTTAATTTTTAGACTAAGCAACTAATGTCTTCGATCAATACTGACATAAACTGTTGAAAAGAGTAACTTCATTTCTTATATCAATGCTCACAAAGTATTGTTTCAAGAACTAGAACGTTTCCTAACAAGAATCAAATATTTCTTGAAACTATTGATGAAAAAATGATGATGATGATCTCTTCGCCTGATAACTAAGCCATCTAAATGTAAAATAATTTCATTCTTGGTTTAAAATATTTAGCTCATGAAGAAAGAATTAAAATATTGATGGAAGATATAAATTATTTTATTTAAAACAGTTTCGCTCTTGGGTTATAATATTTGCTTTTTAAAAAAGAATTTGACAATATTGAATAAAGAAATTTATTTCTTTATTCAATATTATCAAATTCTTTTTTTTAAACCTAAATATTTTAACCCAAGAGCGAAATTATTTTAATCAAAAAAGTTTCGCTCTTGGGTTATAATATTTGCTTTTTAAAAAAGAATTTGACAATATTGAATAAAAAAATAAATTTCTTTATTCAATATTATCAAATTCTTTTTTTAAAACCGATATATTTTAACCCAAGAGCGAAATTATTTTAATGAAAAAAGTTTCGCTCTTGGATTAAAATATTGGCTTTTTAAAAAAGAATTTGACAATATTGAATAAAGAAATTTATTTCTTTATTCAATATTGTCAATTTTTTTTTTAAAAACCTAATATTTTAACCCATGAGCGAAACTTTTTTCATTAAAATAATTTATATCTTCTATCAATATTTTTGATTCTTTCTTCATGAGCTGAATATTTTAAATCAAGAACGCATTTATTTTTATATGAGGGCGAAGAGTTTACAGCATTAAAACATGAAAATTTATTTCTCTCGAAAAAAAGAAAGGCGATGGAAAAAAGAGAGAACATTAAAATTTACAATATAAATATTGATTTAAATTTATAATAGGTAGGTACATATTAATATTGCAAAATTTGATGTATCCTCTCTTTTCCATCGTCTTAGTATTTTTCGAGAGAAATAAATTTTCTTGATTTTAATGCTGTTTACTCTTTCGCCTAATAACTAAGCCATCTCAATATAAAATAATTACATTCTAGATTTAAAATATTCTGCTCATGAAAGAGAATAAAAAATATTGATGGAAGATAAAATTATTTTAATAAAATAGTAGGACTAATACATTCAGGCACAAATATTGTGTATTCAGACACACAGGATTAAGTCCTCCTAAAAAGAAAGCGAAAGGGTTAGAAATTTGTTCCTAAATCCAAACAATCGCAGATTCATTCTAAAAATTTGCATTATTTTTAGCTTAGAGTAAATTTAAAGCTTTTAGTATAAAAATAAAACATAGTATATTATTATATTATACCTAAGTATACAAAAAAAAGAATTATTTTCAAGTGCGAGTATAACTTATCTAAAACAATTCACGAGTAAATAAATACAGAGTGCACTTCAATAACCAATAGCTAACGAATTTTCGCATAGCTAATCAACAAATTTAAAATTGAATTTAGTCATTACAAATTTTGAATTAGGGTCTTTGAGTCCACTCTGTAGTCACAGTTTTCATATGTATTTTTGAACAAAATCTAAACATCACTGGACTGATAGCCAAATCTTAAAAGTAAGTAGCATAATTATAAAACATGCCCAATTTTGTGACATTAAATTTAGATAAAATAAAAATTCGATGGGACGCAGGCTGCATTTTCAGCTGCGACTGCAAACAAACAGCTTGAGCGGCTTTAGAGGTTATCTTTTAAAAGTGCCTATTCCGCACAAGATCCGCTTTTGCAAGTTCACGGGTCACATGCTGTAATGAACAGCAACACAAAAAACTTTTTACCCACTTATTTACCTAAAAAAAAATACAGAAAGAATATCGTCGGCTAAATGATTTGAACTGCCAAATCCATTCTAACAAATTTTCAGGACACAAATGAGAAATAAAACGTGCTGTCTCTATAAAACTATTTGATAATTATCTCCAAGCGCAATAAAATAGTAACTTCGTCTAGAAATAAGCACAATACTACTGGAAATTTCTAAATACCTAACTATTCATAGTTTCAGAGTAACCTATGATAAAATATTGTTACCTACTATGTACTCACCATGTGAGAAAATCAACACAGAAGGAAGTTTCAACTATTACCTACCTAAATTTAAAATCGCAAACACTTGCACCGGCTTCGACGCAGACGCACGCACATGCATAAAATGGCGGAGTCCGTTTTTACTAGTAGGTACATGCGAGCTTCATGTGCGAGTTTACATGTTAATGTTAAAATTATCAGATTATTGCACAGGATTTTGAATGTTTTTTTAAGTTAGATGTATTTAGCAAGTTTACGAAACGAAATATTATTATTTTCTCTCTCTAACGATACCCATATCAATAAAAATGGAGTTAGCGTTCTACTCTTTTAGCCGACGTTATGCTGTCCGGCAATCACAATTAGGTATTTTAGAGGGCACTTACTTTTAAAACTTCTTTGATGTCTTCACTCACACCCCAGCTATTAAGAATGTTCATTAACTTGCTTTGATTCTCCATCTCCATTGGATTCGACTGGACGTACGATACGAACTAATGGACTTCAAACAACAAACAAGCAAAGCACCCACAGCAAATCACAAGCAACCGTCGTTCAGTCAGTGTTGCCGCTAATCAAACGCGAAAAAGTACTAAAACGAGTTAGAAACTATGCAATTTAATAAAGAAAAAATCGCATACGATATTCTAAAATATGTGTTTTATTTGTATATTATGTATTATTAAGTAAAGATTATATAGACAACTAAATAATTGTATTTATTTTTATTTATACGTATTTAAATAATTAAATTTATGAACGTTCTAAAATGAGCATAACCAATTGAATATTAGGACTGAACATTGAGCTTGATTGATCGTATTTTACATTTCACTATACATTGATTTACAGTTCGACAACCGAGACAATGAGTAGAGGCCTATTTGATAAAAGCTATCAGTTTCGTATATCGACTACATTTCGTCTCACGGATTGTAGAAAAATGAACCTTATGTAGTGACATAAGATATCGATAGGATCAGTCTTGTGTGCTCTCGATGCCCAAATTGCATTCGTCTAAATTTCAAAAATGCTTAATAGGTATTTATTAAATAACAAGTAGCACATTATTATTGTTCCACGTATTTAAGATTATTATCTAATCGCTTAGGTAAAGTTCATATGACTATATATTATATGTTCATAAGAATAAAATAAAACAGTGATTCCGTCTACAGGCTGTCAAGTACATGCATAATATAGAAGAGAAACGCTGATAATTTGAAAGGTTTTTAATGTGATGTTGTAAATACATGTTTTTGCGCTTACATTGCAAACGCTGATTGAACCCTACGAGATAGATCACGATAATTGTATATTTAGTATCAGTATAGTAGTGGGCCCGATTCTGGCATAATTCTCTAAACTTAAAACTAAATTTAAGATTTGTGTCTCTCTTTCATTCTCTACTGAACATGACAAGGACAGACTGCTGTCAAATTTAGTTTTAAGTTTAGAGAATCATGCCAGAATTGGGCCCAATATTTAGCATCAGTAATATCAGCTGGGGTGGGTAGCCAGTATGTACAGAAAAATTTAATTTAATTTGGAAACTGAGGATTCACTTATTCGGGTTCGAATATTACAGACTCACACTAACCGCTTTCAGATTTTTTGTGATTAGTATACAAATATGCAAGCTTGTATTTTATTAATATTATAGCGTCGGTGGTGCTAAGGTCTCGGCACTGGTCACCGGAAGATTCGAAGGGATCGGGGGCGATCCTGCCATGTACCAATGTGTTTTTCGAATTTCATATGTATTTTTTTCTGAAGCTCATACGGTGAAGGAAAACATTGTGATGCAACCTGCTTACACCTGCGAATAAATTCAAAGGTGTATAGTAAACCAATCCCCGCACTGGGCCAGTGTGGTTTACTAAGGCCTGATCACTGAAATCGACTTCGTTTTTTATGTATATATGTATAAATAAAACAATGTCATGTATGTTACATCATTTATAATTCAAGATTGGTTTAGCTATAAGCAGATTTTAATGATCACCCATTAAGAAATTATGAAGAAAACTATTCTGGCAGGGTCAAGCAATATATATAGATTACGGTTTGCCTTGCCGTCTTCGGCATTATTTAATTTTATTTAAGTGTAATGATTTTCTTCTGTGCGAATCAATTACCCAAAGTATTTCTTTCAATATCAGTTTTAGAATTACGCTATCTATTACAGTTAATGTCTATACGTAAAACATAAACATTTACCTAGGTGAAAGAAACAACAAAATATTGTAAGGATTTGCAACTTGATTCTAAGTACCTATTGCGATATCCTTAAAGTATTGGTATTTACTACTAAATAATTATAATAATTAGTGTTGGCAACACTTATAAAGACCAAAAACTTTAAGTATTTATTATAAGTTCGATCAAGATTGCTAAATCTTGTTAGAAAAATCATGAGTCATTTCTTATTTGGCACAAGAATGTTTTTGATTAATATTGTTGTCCCAAAACAGTCTCTGTTTCAAAATCAAGAATTAGCGATGGATTTCATGCTTGTCTCAAGATATATATATATTGTTATTTTTGTTTTTTGTTATAACGTTAATTCTCCAACATTGGAAAGGCAAAGGGAATTAATGCGTATACAGGCGATATCTGTTGATGTTTGTTTCTTTTTACAAGCTTTTATTTAGCTTCACCTGTCCCGTTGTCTGTCTGTCTGTCTGTCGGTCTGTCTGTCTGTCTGTCTGTCTGTCTGTCTGTAATCAAATCTTGCAAGTTAAATTTGATCCACTTCCCGATCTCCGATTGAGCTGAAATTTTGCATGCACGTGTAAGTCGGATGACAATGCATGGTTATGTGTGTGACGTCATTCTAAATCCAACATGGCGGCATTACCAAGATGGCGGATCAATTATTTTTTATGCAGCCCTACAATATGGGTATCAAATAAAAGGGCTTGCAAAGAACACCTCGAAAAATAATGTGACGTCACTCTTAATCCAATATGGCGGACTTTCCCAAGATGGCGGACCAATTATTTTTAATGCACCCCTATAATATGGGTATAAAATGAAAGGGCTTGCTAAGCTTAGTTTTTTAGTCGGAAAATAAATTAAAAGAAAAAAAAACTTTTTTAAAAACAAGCTCTTATTTGTGCAGAGGGAAAGTCAAGTCAAGTCAAATTTTTTTTACTTTTTTTATTTAAATATTGAATTATTGATGACACGAATTTTAATACATTAAGGCCCGTATTAATAAAAAAAATAACCCCGGATTAGATACTCTATGTTGTTGTCTCGTTTCATCTTTCCATTAAAATTATATGTTAGAAAGAGAAAAAAGCGTGGATTAACTCAGACTTAACTTTATTAATACGGGCCTTATGATTCCTTCAACATAAATTCATCGTACACACAAACGAACGAAAAAATACGATAACCTTTACCTTCCGATCAATAAATATAGTTTAGCGTTTATCATGTAAGTTGACGGATGTCTTAGATTTACAAGCCGCGCTGAGATTGGGGACCAAAGTCTAAATATAATAAAAGAAGAAACTGACTGAATGACTGTCATATCAACGCACAGCCCAAACCGCTAGGCCTAGAGACTCCAAATTTGGCAAATAGGTTCCTTATTAGGTCTAGGGGTGCACTAAGAAAGGATTTTTCAAAACTCACCCCTTAAAGGGATGAAAAGTGTCTCCAATGTTTGTGTGACGAAACTAGATTAGTTAGACGATTTTATTCAAAACTTCTCAGAAGTATCTCTGGTGGTAAATTGTAAGGACGTGTTAATTTTTTTTTTTGGAAATTCAACCCTTAAGGGGCTGAAACGGGGATTTGTAAGTAAGTTCTTCGTTACTGAAGAAGGAAGCTCAATAACTACCACACGGATTTTGATACGGTTTTCGCTATTAAATAAAGTGATTCTTTAGAAAGGTTTTAGGCTACTTTTTATACCGGAAAAATCAATAGATTTCGCGGGATGCGTGATAAAAACTTCGCTTAAAAACTACTGTAAGAATTTTCATGCGCTTTTCAACAATAGAAAGAGTGATTCTCGAGCAAGGTCTTAGGCAATTCTTTATCTCGGAAAAACGGAGACTCTCACCGGGATGCGCGATAAAGACTTCGCGCGATAGACCAACTTCCCCGCGGACGTGGCCGCGGGCAAAAGCTATATCCCTTATCCCTCTATAGATCCAATCCCGCAATCTATACACGCGGACGAAGTCACGGGCTGATGCTAGTATATCTACGAATTCGTAAGGGAGCATCCATCATATCTAGGGTATCCTGATATATTATCATGGTCAATGCGACGAAGCAGTCTACGCTTTATGCAGTCGTTAGCCCAACATCCTGGGGTGGGCACTGGACCTTCTGGCACTGGTCCAGTAGGGAATAGGGGCCCACCTTAGGGACGGGCCACACAGAAAAGACGTAAGACGAGGACGTGTCGGTGCAGTAACATAATAATGAACCATATACCTAGTACGCAGTATAGCATCGGTTTTGTTGTTGTGTCCGCGCCTCCACGCGACATCGCCTATAGGGACGCGGGCGCAATTCTCCTTAACATCAAAACCGACGCTATTGTGCGTACTATATGGTCCATTATTGTGTTGCTGCACCGACGCGTCCACGTCTTACGTCTTTTCAGTGTGGCCCGTCCCTAAGGCCTAATCGCTCTAATATATGTATCTAATACTTATCGCAATGTGGACCCTACTACACACACCCAAAAGGGCCAGGGGAGCACCGGGGGGTTTTAGTGGGTAGGCCCAGCACTTCTTGCAGTTCTTGCAGGGAGAGCCCCACACACGCCCACCGTCTAGCCAGCGGTAGGGTACACTGCGATCTCACGCATTTCCCCTCGTAAAAAAATTATCTTAGGGCAGGCTCGTACACCGTCGTCTCATCACACGTCGGTGGGGACGTAGGTACTATATATATATATATATATATATATATATATATATATATATATATATATATATATATATATATATATATATATATATATATGAACTGTGATGATGATCTATATAAATTCTTCATAGAATAATTATTTCATTCTTATTCGAAGCCATATTCTATTTCGTTTCGGATAATATTATGTTTCGATTAAAAATAAAAAATTCTTTATTTAATATTCAACTTATAATTAGTTCAAAGTATTTCTATTTTCCGTTAAATAATATATTATTTATTTCAAAATATCTGAATTTTTCTTTAAATATTTAAACGAATTGTTGACTGAAATAAGCTAATTCTTTGTTAGAAGAATTATATCTTGACTTAAGTGCTCGCAGCTAAGAAAGTATCAAACTAAATTGAAGAGACAGCTCTATTTTGAATCAAGATGTGGAAATTAAATGAAATAATATTTTTATTTGATTTGAGATATTCTATCTTGGTTACCAAGAATATGGAATTCTTCTAACGACAATGAAGTGTATATCGCTTTAAGTAAGCTATTTTGGAACAAGATAAATATCTTTAAATTCAAAAAATAATGTTCGAGAGTTATTTGCTTCTTGGTTGGTAACATTATTTCTTTCAGTGTGTTTACATCGTGAATATTCTGTATAAAATTACTTGTAAGCTGTAATGACGTCTGTTTATGCGTGATATAATTTTCTATACATTATACAGTGTGTTAGGGATCGGACTTCCGATACTTTACCAACGTGTTGTATGTTAAGTTTTATCGACAAAAACCTATACAAATGGGGGTCGCATCCCTCACCCCTATGAATTAGAGCTATTTTAAAATTTTATTTCTCGTATTTTAAGGAGTTTATTAAGTCTTGCTGTTTTACGATTTAATTTGGTCTACATACACAAAAGTGGCCTTATTTCAAAGTTAATGAGCTGTGCTAGCATTTAACAATAAATTTGTTAAGAAATTCTTTACAATAATAAACAAAATCCTTTGATTTAGACGGAAAACTGGGTAAAATTATCTATTTTTTTTTAGTTATTGGGCTCTACCTAAAATTCCGGGCCCTTGACATATCATTTTTTTTTTGTTTTAATTTATTGGCAATGAGTTGAGCTTGTAAATAAACCTAAAATAAGTACCGCTAAACAGGCAAATATTTAAGAAACGGGTCAAGTCAAAATTGACAAAAAAAAACCCTATTCATAAGAAGGTAATATTTCTATTGTGTGTGAGAGAGAGAGGTACTTTTACGATTAGAAGGTGTAAGTAAGCCATTAAACTACACATTATTTGAAATAAAAACAAAGAAAAAGAGAGCACGAGAATTTATTCAAACCTATTTTTTTACAATATTTGTTCGAAGTGACCGCCATTATTTTGAAGGCATGCGATTGCTCTCAATGTATATTAATTGTTTACGTAAGTCATATCACGATTGTAAAGACAAGACTTGCGAATTAAATATTATCAACGTCGATAAGATTCGAAAGGTTGATAATTTATATTATCTCCATTTGTACAAGCTTTTATTTACTTGCAAAACATATTAGAGACGAATATTATAACTGAATTAAACAGTTTTTTTTTTAACCGAGTGAGATATTTTATTCTTTTTACAGCATTCAAATAAAAGCTGGTTAGAAAACATATTTCGCAAATTGTACCTTTTTAAATACATGTCGAATGCAACTGCAATGATTGAGTTTTAGATTTGTGGCCTGGCAAGGAAAATAATGTTACTAACCCACCAATAATGCCTCGGGCTTTGCAAATGTCTATGAAACTTACTTTCTATTACTTTGCTTAAAATTGTATTACGTCGCATGGGACGTTTCGAGTTATCGTCGTTTTATTAAGTATTTGTTGTTATTTTCTTTTATGATCATCACCGGTAATGTCATTGTAAAAACAACATGCTGATATTATGCTTCACACAGAAAAAATAGATTTTATAAAATTACTACAACCTACTATAATTACTATTTAATAGAATGATAACATGTTATATCTTTAAAAAACAACATATATTTTTAGTACAAAAACAGTGGAAATGTAATTTATCAGTTGAATAAATTGTAGTGACGCATTTATTCTGACGCAGTGATTACAGGCGCTAATTCTATTTATTGCCATTATCATTTAATTAGTAAAGAGTGACACAGGCCGCTCGTTGCAATTGATCGTTTAAAAAGTTAACAGTATCTTAAGTCGATCGATATACAATAGAACAACGACATCTACGGGAGGCAAAGGCGATATAACAAATGTCTTCTTTATCAAAGGCTATAGTTACACCTACCTTCAATTCACGACTCAAATCTGATGCTTGAACATTAAACACTATAAAGCCTTTCTTTCCTCTGCTAAAAGCTATTTGATTATCACCATTATCCCACCAGTTTTCGATGGCACTGCCCTTTACAATGTTTCTGAAAGCCACCATTTGGTAAATTTGCCGCCATCGATGTTCGCACACCCATCCGCTTCCGCAGGTGTCATCCTATATGGACAGCAATGTGATAATAATGCGTTATCGTTGTGAGAAACTTGTTGCTGTTGAATCTATGCATGTTATTTATTGCCTCACAAGTGTTAAAAAAGATTCAACATTTTGTAAAATATAGAACGCAGGCAGCATCTGCGCCGTCAAACCCTCCATGATCCTTTATTTCGGCAGCCTCCAGTCAGCCAGTTTGGGAAGCCAAAGTGGCCGGCGCCACTTTGGCTTCCCGCGCCTTTTCTAGCGCTTTTGGGCGTAAATATAGAAAACATGTTGTACATACTAGGATTACTAGAAATTAATTGCTTCAAAGAACACCATTCACGGTAAATAATAAATTCTGAGCTTTATCAAAATGTCATAAGTATTTGTGCATGTAATTTGACAGCGAGTAAATTTTCAATTCACGTTTGATAGATTTTTTATTACGCTTACCTCATTAATAGTAGGAGAGAGTATATCTTCCTTATTATCGGTTGGAGGGCCTTGTTCACTGTTCTCAAAAGCATAGCTACTCATGATTCTAGGCTCTCCGTATGGATGTGCAAGCATGAATGCAATTGCTGCCTGAAACATCATGTTTACGTATGAAATATTTGAATAAAATATTGGATCAACTTATCATCACTCGCATATAGTATTTTTTATAGCACAATACACAACTTATGAATGCCTTACTGCTTCTTCAATCAATTAATTAAGCCGGGGAAGGGAAGGGGAATAAGAAAATATAATAGTATTTGTATCTAACTAATGTGATACAGTTTCATATTTTCCAAAGCTGAAAATAGTCAACCCTGGAGAGACCTAAGGTTATAGAATTGTCATAGACGTAGATGATTTTGTCTGATTTAGTTGGAACAATTGGAACTTTGAAAATAACTTCCACAAATATAATTGATTACTTAAGATAAGACTTAATATAAATGCTAAATAAAAATGTAGTAAAGTGTAAGCATCAGAGGTTGCAACATTTTCATAAATGCGAAAGATTCTGTAGATTGTTTCTCTTCATGATTGTATACCTATACATTATAAGAATTACGATCAAATTATTTATTATGATAAAACCGTTAGCTATATATAGAAACTATTAGATAGTAGATAATAGAATAAATGTTTATTAATTCCAGCACTTACACTAACACACAGTCTAATATAATGATAATATTAAAAGTATGTTGCGTGAGAAGCGAGTAAATTAATATTAAAATTATATTATTTACCTTGTAAGCTCTAGACTCCTTATAAGTTAGAACATCGCTAGTTCTTTGTGTATCATGGTTATCTATAAACGCTAAGGCTGTGTCACTTGGCGACAACCCCCATTGTTCGCCCCACGACACCAACCATTTCAATGAATTCCTCCCTCTGAACACCGTTTTGAGCTCGATACCAACCTTGACACGAAACGTAATTTTTTAATTGAATATTATTTAAACTCTTTTTATCATTAACAACAACAACCTTGCTACGTTTTTAATAATCTACTAGTTACTGAATTAGTTCTGGCGGTTAGTTGCAGATGGCTTTAAGACATTCATCTAAAGATTCTTTGAGGAAAAATTTTGATATTTCTGGAGCCTTGCTGGCGAACAAATCTTAGTTTCTATCAGTCGGACATTACAACAAGTGTTCCCATGACCCATCTATTCGGGCCAAATAAGGACACGAATCATAAATGAAAGCTAGTGGGTGCAGACTATTTACTAGAGTGGTCTGATACTACTAACTGAAAAACTATCACCGATCATGAAATGTATGACTTAATTGCGAATAAAAATCGAAATATTTATTATTATTATAGTATGATATAACGTACAAAAGCAACGCAATGACGAGATGTACTATATACATAAGTTAACCGCTCTATAAAGTATTTCATTGAAAATCGAGCGGTAAATAGAATCAAAACCCCAAATTTCATTCACCGCTAGCATAATTGCCGTGACTTGATCAAAGTAGTCTTTCCAAGGGACAGTTTGCCCAGAATTTGCATAGTCATTGTAAATGAAAATCGTGAATTGATTCGTTTGTGACTCAGCGCAAACTGCTCGCCAAGTCACAGCACTGTCACCGAATTTCTTGGAAAATTATCCCAATACGGTCTTAATAATAACCCGCTAAGGGCAATTAGCTTTTCACGTATCATTCACTCCGCTCATTGTGACGGTCGGTAATCCCCAACTTTATGAGTGTAAAATTGGGAATTTATGACGAAAGTTTATCTTGGGTTTGCATTATTTCTTTAAAAGTTACTAAGCTATTACAGTGGTTATTTGTTCTAGATGTCTACGCATATTTAAATCCCATGTTTTTATACAACTATTTTAGCAAATAAAACCTGTGCCCAATTAAAAATTTGGCTGCAAACATGCTGCTGTCTCCTCGGGGGAGCCTTTTTTTTTTTTTGTTTTCCTGAGGAAAATGCATTAAATTGCATACCCCGGCTGTGGCGAGCCGGCGGTTATGTGGGGCTCTCCTCCCCAGAAGGGGGAGGCCTACCCACTAAAAACCTCAGGGATGGCCTTCCTTAGGCATGTAAGGAGCCCCCGGGAACACCAAGCCACCTCCGGGAACCCCCAGCCTCCGCTCCCCCGCCCAGAGGGGAGCCCTCCTCGGGGGAGGCTACCACCTCCCTCCTCGGGGGAGCCTACGGTCTAGCAGCTTGCGTATTGCCTGAAATGATGATGATGACGATGATAATAATAATAATAAGTGTGTAGGGAAGTGACGACCCATTCGTTCGCCGCTTGTTACCACCAAAAGCTAAATGCCATAGTCCACAAACGTTTTGACCTGTAATAACAATAGTTTATGTGCATCATCTACCTGGGTGTAGACGTAGGTTTAGCTACATTTCTCATTATGCAGATGGAGATTAGACCCAGTTGGTACACTTCACCCACACTTTCATTAAATTTTGCTTGATTGGCCTCTACACGTTGGATCATACCTGCGCACGCCTTTTAAAGGTCCATGTCTCATAAAAACACGTGATATCAAGGTACATAATAATAACAAACTATTTTATCTAACACAGACACACATACTAGTTTAATATAGGTTATAGATAATACAACAATGACTATATTATACAATTGCGTTAAACGTGCCCAAGCCGAAAAGTTAGCCATCTCACCATATGACAGACAGACAGAATACATCCAGCGCTGGTTTTCAGTTGGCACCCATAACGGCACACGGGCGTATGTATGTATAAGTAATATGGATCGATATGGCTACGGGCTACACCGAAACAAAAGGCTCATCGCTAAAATGATGACGGTGACGTAGCTGTCCTGCTGTAACCATACAGTGAGACCGTGGCCTATCTCTTTTCGTAGCGTGTGTGTAGCCATGCAGGCATATCTTAAAAAATCACTGTACTTATCTCGCAATTCCACTGTTTGTCTTACTTCCCGGAACAGGACTTTGCGGTTTTAATCGTGTTACCTTCATCATACCTACGTGTATCTTTTTTTTTTGTTCCCCCTGAGGAAAATGCATTAAGTTGCATACCCCGGCTGTGGCAAGCCGGCGGTTATGTGGGGCTCTCCTCCCCAGAAGGAGGAGGAATACCCACTAAAAACCTCAGGGATGGCCTTCCTCAGGCATATAGGCCCCGGGGGCCCCGGGAACACCTAGCTACTTCCGGGATCCCCCAGCCTTCGCTCCCCCACCGATACAGGTGAGCCCTCCTCCGGGGAGGCTACAATACCTCCCCCGATCTCCAACACCGACGACGCCCCCTGGCCACGGAAGGGGCGTGGTCCCTTCCGGGTCGCCGCAGCTGTGCTACCGAGCCCGGCGCCGCCTCCTTCTGGAGCATCACTGCTTCATAAAAGGAGGCTACAGCCTACCAACCTCCCTCGTCCGCCAGCATTGCCGCAATCAATGCCGGCGGAGACAGATCTCGCCCGATCTCTGCGACCAAGACTCGGCGCTCGGAGGCCCACGCGGGGCACTCCGCCAGCGTGTGCTGGGCCGAGTCGAGGTCGGATACGCAGTGGTGGCAATGTGTCGATCCCTCCCGTCTTATTCGACACAGATACTCACCGAAGCAGCCGTGCCCGGTGAGTATCTGAGTCAATCGGTAGGTGACCTCCTCCTTCCTGTGGAGCCAAGCTTCGAGGTGCGGGAGTACGGCACCGACGGCCCGCTGGCGCGCGCAGATCTGTAATTCGAGCTGCGCACGCCAGGCTGCCACAATCCGTAGGAGCCACTCCCGCTTAGGCACTTCGTACGCGGGTTTCAGGGCGCTCCCCCCGTTGCTCACCCGGTCGACACGCCGCGACGCATACGTCGCCGCATACATGTCGGCCAGGATGTCGAATGGGGGGGAGCGTCCCAGAACCGTCGCCGCCACCTAGGAGATTGTACGGTAGCCTCGTACGATCCGTATGGCCATTATCCGCTGCAGGCTCCGTAGCAGAGCTCTGCAGCGGGGGGACCTCGCGCAGTCTTGCGACCACACGGATCGCACGACGCCCTCGTACAGGCGGTGAACTCCATCCCTCGGTCCCCCGAGATTGGGCAGCAGGCGATGCAATGCGCCCGTCACCCTTTTGGCTCGGGGGACTGCCTACGAGTATCCACTATCCAATGTAACATGGGGAATCCGGTATATAGTATCCCTCTCATAAAACGTATGTATATATTAAGAATATCAAAAGAAACCAATATTGTAGTTGAATGATAAATTAAAAGTAGTTTCTTGCCTCTCTTGGCTATCCCATTTATTAACAGATATAAGTAATATTGTTTTTACGTCAATTAGATTTAAGCCGTATATTTTTTAAACTATTCAATTAAATGACTTACAAAACTTTGTTATTATTACCTACTAGGTGAACCGGATGTCAGACTTATAGTGAAATATTGATCGAATATTATTTTATCGCACAAACATATAATTCTGTCATCGAGAACAATAAATAGTAGCAGCTGGTAAGGTTCACTTGATACATCATTCACTTACCCTAAACTCCGTTACATCACCGAAACTCGTGTACTCATTGGGTTTGATCGGTTCATTGCCATAGTATATAACTTCTTGGTATATAAACGGTTTAGTATGAGGCGCGAACCCAAATTCTGTGTTCAAATTCTTAAGCTTCTTATAAATCTCTTTCAAATCATTTGGCCACATATGTTTTGCTGCGTCTACCCTAAAATCACATTTCACATGCGACTGTTAATGGAAATAAGTATAAAATGTTCTAACTTGAAATATATTTTCGTTTGTACTTTTATACTTGTACCTGTACCCATATAAAAAGTACTTTCTTAACTAAGTATATAAGAAACGGCCTTGTACGTGTCGGATCATGAACAATGTAGGTTCCTGTAGTTTTATACTACATTTTTCTCTTAGATTACTTGATCATATTATATATATATATATATATATATATATATATATATATATATATTATATATATATATATATATATATATATATATATATATATATATATATATATATATATATATATATATATATATATATATAACAATTATATATATACAGTGTCACCGCAAATTTTTCTTTTAAAATTTCACTAAATCATCTAGTTGGTTGGCTGGAAGAAATCTTTCTGAGATATAAGTCCGGCTTTGGACCAATATCATCATTGTTTAATTGTGTACAATATAGAATTTATATATATTTTTAGTTGTGAATTGCTTAACAGTTTGTGTAACAGTTTGCCTTTTCTTTTAATAATAATTATATATTCAGCCGACAAAAAGGCAAAAGACACGTGACTTACAAAAATGAAACACTGAAGCTGGATTTTCACTCTGGGTATTAAGTATATCTGTACATCCCGCAATATATAATAAAAAGCAATTGTCTTTCACATTGTTGGATATATCTTTAATTTACCAACAAGAAATAAAGGGGAACTAAGGGGTGACCGCTAAAAAACTGGCCATCCTTATCATTTAATAAAACTCCTATTTATATAAAATACTAGCTTTCTGCCCGCGGTTTCGCCCGCATGGATTTCGGGATTGGGTCTATAGAGGGTTAAGGGTCATAGCTTTTGCCCACGACTACATATGCGCGGAAGTTGGTTTATGGCGCAGAAGTTTTATCGCGCTTCCCGTGGGACTATCCGTTTTCCGAGACAAAAAAATACCGCAAAACCTTGCTCAAGAATCACTCTATCTATTGATGAAAACCGCATGAAAATCTGTGCAGTAGTTTTTGAGCGAAGTTTTAATTCAGGTGAAAAACACTCGGTGCTTATCTAAGACGTTTTATTTAAGACGATCTCCATCTCGATCGATTTAAAAATCCTTATGGAGAGTTTGGGCCGCCACCCACCACGTTCGCCCAGTGCAGATTGGTGAGGAGCGCCAGAGCCTAGTCTGCTGGTTGGCAGGAAACACTGCGAGCAGGTCAGGCTTGGGCCCGTCGTGTGTAATTCGGAATCCCTTAGAGGTGGTAATTACGGAACCCAAAACCATGGGTAATAAAATTATTATCTCGGAGGACTACAAACTCACATTTTAACGTGAATTCGTTAAAGAAATAAACTCTTAGATCTGAACAAAGAAACTTATTATTATTTTGATGAGCAAAAAATATTCATAAGAATAATACCAAAGTGCAGTTTTAATCAAATATAATTTTTAAGAAAATTCTAACACCTACATCGCTCACCATCGACACAAATGCATACGAGTATATTATACATATGTTCTATACTCATACTAGGTAACATTTTTTTTAATATACATATTATTCTATACTCGTACTAGGTAAAGCTGTTCTTTTTGTATAAATTATTTTATATATTAGTACTAGGTAAGATTGTTCTTTTTCTGATAGATTACTTCTTCACTAACTTGCGGTTCGCGCTTTGGTCTTGTAACGTGTTATTTTTTACTATTGTTTTCAGCACAATTTAATCATCAAAATACTTTTAATTTCATTATTAATTTACAATTTTAATTCTTGTTTACATATTCTATTAGGATTTTGTGACAGATACTTATTTTCTTTTGTTAACCTTTTTAAGTGGAAGTAAGAGTGAAGGGATCGTAACCTGTACAGCCTCAGCATTAATGCAATTTTTTTGTCTTAATTTATATTTCATAAAAGTTACTTATAACAAGATGGACATAGGGACAAAACATTTAGTTTCTGCATTCATTTAATCATTGAGTCTGTGATAGGAGTTTTTGTTGGAATTGTAATTTAGAACTTAAATTTCAATATACAGATCTATGGTTGTAGGGATTTGATAGGGTGAAGCCATAGACTGTCATAGAAAACCTTAACATATTTTCATAACTAATATATACCTAATATTATCCATTAGGAGTTTGCTTAAAACAAATTCTTTTGTTTTGGTTTATTAAAATAAGTTTTCGTTTCTTTCTCCTTGTTGGACAATTCCGCCTTTTCTTCACTCTGTGATACTTCCAATTCGGAACGTGACGGCTTGATCTATGGTGATCCTCCGTGGCTATTTATTAGCTATTTCGAGTCATGTCTGTCATTTGACGACGGCGAGGAGGACGCGAAAGATGGGTCTTTCGGCGTTCCTCTCCTGGCGGATGTGCCGCTTTAGGCCTCCGTGAAAACAAATTAGTTCTCTCTCTCTAGTTTTTTTTTTATAATATGTCTTCTTTTTAATATTCATTTAAATATCGGCTTAATGCCTAATTAGTTTCGTGCAGCAATCCCAGATAATGGGTTCACGGTATACCTCGGAACCATCTCAAATATAGGGCGTTTGGGCCGTTTCATCCCAACGTGACTTTATGCACCCAGCCATGCGGTGATGTAGATTGTCTTACTTATCAGCGGAAATCCCTGCCATCACCGATGGAATCCCAACGTATAAGGTGACCTCTTACAATTTATACCGTTTTGCGTGTGTGAACCACCGTATTTTGGAGGAATTAATTTTTCTTTTGATGACATTCACCTTGGGTGACGAATGGAGGATGGCTCAGCTCAACTGAACTTTTAAATGTGTAACGTGTGCAAATACCGTGCCCATTGATTTGTGGACGAATATATATATTTTTTTTGTATTTACATGTAATAATTTTAAAATGTAATTATAAACTTACATTATATTAATTTCTTGGTTTAATTTTATCACCTAACCATTTGAAGGTCTGTTTGTATTTATGTGGAGGCGCCCATATCATTAATCCTAAATATCTACATATATCACCAGGTCGGTTCGATTCCGATAAGGATTATACCCACACCCTGATCTTAGCCGGCAAATTTCTTTTTTTCTTAAACTATCATAAATAGAACGCTACAATTGGCGTACCCAACGTTAGGCCTGGAAGACTTCAAATGGTGGTGATTTAACTTTTGTTGTAATACATATCTTAATACTTTTACTTAAAATTATACATCTAGAACAGATGTAATCATATGTAATGTGTAATAATAATATTGTGTCTTAATTTCAAGCTTACCTAATTTAATCTAAATCACATATAATTGTGTATTCTTAAGTGTTGTCTAGCTTACCTAATTTAATCTAAATCACATATTTGTGTATTCTTAAGCGTTGTCTAGCTTACTTAATTTAATCTAAATCACATACTTGTGTATCCTTAGCATTGTCTACCTTACTTTATTTAATTTAAATCTCATACTTATGTATCCTTAAGCGTGGACTAGCTTACTTAATTTAAACACATTTTCTGTGTAATATTATGTGTCATCTAGCTTACTTAATTTTAATCACCTTTATAGTTTAAACTTAAACTTTAATTTTTTATAATTAACTTACTTTTGTATTAAAACACAACTGTTATATTTTAATGTTTAACTATTTCATTGCATATTGTTAATCATGGACTTTATCACTGCAGGATGTTCTGTTGAGTATCTCTTGAAAGATGAATTGTTACACGAACTCAGTATCAGACATTTACCAGCTGAACCATCTTCCTCAACGGACGACCTAAGGAAGTTCCTCAGACACACATTGAAATTAGCCCGACGGGGAAGCCTCAAATCCATTGACCAGTTTGGTGTTTGTGACCAGTCTAAGGAGGTGACAATATGTACTCCAAAGGTTTCAGACATTGAAAGAGATATCCCGGATGGTAGTTGTACTGAATCTCGTCTGTGGAAAAGGTTAGTGTCTCGTAGTAATTATCTGTTGTGTAGGTTGTCAAGGGTAGAATCCAGATATAGTGGTACTCAAGTCTTTGATTTCAATATTGATGCGTCTCGAAGGTGAATCCCTGTCAAATTATGAAACTTAATTTCTTTTAAATAAATATCTTTGACTGAGAACTCAGTCATGTTCTCAGGTTTATTAAATGTCAACTTCATCTCAAATATTAACCTGCTTGGTAACTAATTTTGAATTAATTATTACACTGACATATGTAATTAAAGTGTAATGCTAAATTTGCATCTATGTAATGCACTTCTATTAAAATAAAAAGATTCGTTGCAACAAATGTATTTATTGATCTTTATTCATCTGAATGAATATAAACTGGTTTACACATTATTAACAATATGTATGGTGTGTTACCATGATAAACTTCCCCTAGTAGGAAATCTTCTAATATGGAATTATGCTTATTTTTGCTTAATTTTCATTAATAATAACTACCAACTGTACACATTATTATCTGTATTTGTTGTGAGTATTATTTAATTCAACACATACACTGGTGGACAAATAAATCGAGCCACCCTTAACCCGTAAGTTCAAATGCGATTTCCTTCAAATATATGTACATTTGATAAATAAAAATTATGTTGGCAGCAAGGGCAAGTCATATCGAATACGGAGATAATAAACACAAACGCTTTCCATTAATCTTATGAGGGTAGAATGCGCGTTAAAAAAATTATCACAATTTTGCCGGTATTATCATAAAAATTTTTGTTTGTTTTGAGTGTATAAAAGTCGGTAGATTGAATTTTTTTTTGTGGCTTTTTGCGTTGTTGCTTCCTCTGTCATTAGTCTGCAGATTGCGGTTGCTTTTCTTGGTAATAATGGATACTACGCCTCAGAAAGCTGCTCAAGCTGTCGCATTACTTCAATCGGGCATTGGTCAACGTCGGGTTGCTCAAATGTTAAGAATAAGTCGTTCTTCGGTGCAGCGCGTCTATAGAAGATACCTGGAGACTGGAGCCTTCGATCGACGCCCAGGAACAGGCAGGCCACGGGCGACAACCTCCGCAGATGATCGATACATCAATTTGAATGTCCTGAGGAATCGGCGTCTGAACGCGGTACAGGTGCAACAACAGCTTCGTGACGAACGTGGAGTGGTTATAAGTGCGCGTACAGTCAGGAGAAGGTTGGCCGAACGAAATTTGACACCTCGACGGGCTGCAACAGGCCCAAAATTAACAGTAGCTCACCGCAGAGCACGCCTTCAATTTGCTCGTGAGCATAGAGAATGGACACTGGATCAATGGGCACATGTTCTTTTCTCTGACGAGACAAGGGTATGTCTTTACGGAAGTGATCGAAGACAGAGAGTCTATCGTCGCCCTGGAGAACGTTACGCTCAGTGTTGTATCGAAGAAACGGTTGCATATGGTGGTGGCTCTGTGATGGTGTGGGGCGGCATTTCTCTAACAGCACGAACAGAGCTGGTTTTCATCGAATCCAATGCTCCGTCACGTGGATTGACTGCAGAACGATATATCCGTGATATTCTTGAGGATCATGTGGTACCTTACTCAGGATATATCGAAGATGAGATGCTTCTAATGCATGATAATGCAAGACCCCATACAGCGAGAATTGTTACTCAGTATCTTAGGGACGTTGGCATTCGTGCTATGGAGTGGCCAGCACGGAGCCCTGACTTGAACCCCATCGAACATCTGTGGGACGAGTTAAAACGCAGGGTTCGAGCCAGGGTTCCGGCTCCTTCAACACTTTCTGGGCTCAAAATGGTGATAGAGGACGAATGGAACGACATCCCTCAAGACTTAATTGTTAAATTGATAAGATCAATGGGTACACGGATGCAAGCAGTTGTCCAAGCTAGAGGCGGCAATACACATTATTAAAACATTAATTTTTAATTGTTTTCCGATGTTATTTCTTTGTTTTTTTACTTTTAAAAATTAAATCTTTAAAACGTTTTACTTTTTCTTTTAATTGACTTTTCATTCTAGAGGCACGTACTCAACAAATTAAGGTGTTACCCCATACAATTTACTTTTATTGTAAAGCCTATAAAATTACTTATCTAATGATACCACTTTCATCAAAATTATATTCATGCATTTGAAGGAAATTGCATTTGAACTCAAGAGTTAAGAGTGGCTCGATTTATTTGTCCACCAGTGTAGTTGTTGACTTTGTTGCATTTATGAAATGCACTTCTTTAAAATAAATGGTTTGTTGTAACAAATGTATTTATTAATCTTTATTCATCTGAATGAATATAAACTGGTTTGCACATTATTAACAATATGTATGGTGTGTGACAATGATAAACTTCCACAAGCAGGGAATTTTCCAATATGTAATTATGCATATTTTTGCCAAATTTTTATTAATAATAACTAATAACGGTACACATTAGTATCTGTATTTGTTGTGAGTATTAATTAATTGAATACATAATTGTTGACTTTAACTTCCTGACACACTTAGTGAAGAGGCGCTGATGCCAGTGACCTTTATTATTCTTTTACAAGCTGATGGATTGTAGCTTGTATGTGATATCTATGCTTTGATTTATTACTCAATTTTTGTATTGCATAGAGTAATATATAAATATATGAAGTGTCTTGTTGATTTGGGATTTCATCTCTCTTTGTTTTCTTACGCATGGGGTGCCTAAGTATATTTATGTTGATAATGGCCCTCAATTTGTTTTCTAAAGAATTTAAGGAATTAATAATTAAATATAAAGTTCCACACTTATTTTATAATCCAGTTTATCATCCCCAGACTAACCAGACGGAGCGTGTGAACCGTGAAATTGTTAGATCTCTTGCATCATATGTGCGTTCTGATCATAGAAATTGGGATAAGAACGTAGCTGAGGTGCAATGTGCTCTCAATACTGTAATCCATGATGGTACTAAATTCACCCCTTTCTTTTTGTCACATGGTAGGGAGATGATCCTGGATGGTTCACTTTATAATTTGGATTATCCTGTAGATTCTGAAAAGATTATGGTAGACAACACTTATAATTTTTCTGATTCTCTTAAAGACTTAAATACAATATTTAATAAGGTAAGGGTCAATCTTAAAAATTCACATATAAAAAATTCTCATTATTATAACTTGCGAAGGCGTCATGTCGAACTTCAAGTAGGGCAAATAGTTTTTAAAAGATGCTTTCCTCTTTCTAATGCAGCCAAACACTTCTCTGCTAAGCTAGCCCCCAAGTTCGAAAAATGTGTCATCACAGAGAAACATTCTCCTGTGGTTTTCACCCTGAAAACAGTAGAAGGTAAACCCTTAGGCCGCTGGCACATAAAAGATATAGTCAGACCAGGCGAATGTCCTACTGACTTAATAAGTTAAAATAATTTCTTTAAAGTGTGTTATCAAAATGTATTTCCTTTCATGACTCTTTGAGCATTCCTTAATAATATTTATTTAGATAAATCTTAATATTTATACACTTGGAAAATGATAAACACATTAACTATTTCTATGTTAAGTGTCTTGGGTAGATACTCCAAGCACTTTAAATATTTACTTTTCATTAAAATAAGCCTGTATTGTTCAATGAATACTTTCATTTGAGTTGAAGCCAATAAGTCTGTATTTATCTGCAGCATTAAACATTTTTGTCTAGGCAACAACTTTAAAAGTTTGATAGTACATGTAGCTACCTTTAAGTGTTAGGTCTTTCTTTTCTTACTTTCCTAACACTAATCTATTTGTTCATAAATACTTAATACACCTATGTATCTACACATTGAGTGTATTCAGCCTTGTATTAATTAATCAATACTTTCCTTTGAGTTGAAGCCATTTAAGTCTGTAATTATTTTGCAGCACTGAGCATTCTTGTTCATTTTGTCTAGGCGACAACTTAAAAAAGTTAAGTGTTAGTTTTTTTTATTTTTTTTTCTTTTCTAACACTAATCTATTTCTTCTTAAATACTTGATACACCTATGTTACTACACATTGAGTGTATTCAGCCTTGTATTAATTAATGATTACTTTCCTTTGAGTTGAAGCCATTTAAGTCTGTAATTATTTTGCAGCACTGAGCGTTCTTGTTCATTTTGTCTAGGCGACAACTTATAAAAAGTTAATAATACATGTAGCTGCCTTGATGGGTTAGACCATTCTTTTTGATTTTTCTTGGTAATAATATACTTATTAGTTTGTACTTAAATTACATACTAGAAATCTTATTCTCACATATCTGAAAACTTAATATGTAGTTGACCTACATTATTTGTCCTACTTTACAAGACAAACCAATATAGAATTTGCTTTACTTGTAATGATGTTCTTTTATAGTATAAACCTAGTGGATGACGTTGAAGGATTTTTGAAATTGGGAAATTTAAGATTAGTTATTTTAACATGATAGTATTTACACATTGGATGTACTAGTGTGTATTATGAGTTCATTGACATTGAGTGATTTCCTAGTTTGCTTTTTGAGTTCTTTTATTAAATAGCAGGAGTGATGTTTTAGAAGTAACTATCTTCAGTACAGTCAGCCACAAATACTCTTTACACTTCGTATTTTTTACGAATTATTTTATTTAAAAATTTTCAATTTTTAAATAAAATAATTCTTTTCCCACCTGGAACGGTACTGTAACGTGTTATTTTTTTACTATTGTTTTCAGCACAATTTAATCATCAAAATACTTTTAATTTCATTATTAATTTACAATTTTAATTCTTGTTTACATATTCTATTAGGATTTTGTGACAGATACTTATTTTCTTTTGTTAACCTTTTTAAGTGGAAGTAAGAGTGAAGGGATCGTAACCTGTACAGCCTCAGCATTAATGCAATTTTTTTGTCTTAATTTATATTTCATAAAAGTTACTTATAACAAGATGGACATAGGGACAAAACATTTAGTTTCTGCATTCATTTAATCATTGAGTCTGTGATAGGAGTTTTTGTTGGAATTGTAATTTAGAACTTAAATTTCAATATACAGATCTATGGTTGTAGGGATTTGATAGGGTGAAGCCATAGACTGTCATAGAAAACCTTAAAATATTTTCATAACTAATATATACCTAATATTATCCATTAGGAGTTTGCTTAAAACAATTCTTTTGTTTTGGTTTATTAAAATAAGTTTTCGTTTCTTTCTCCTTGTTGGACAATTCCGCCTTTTCTTCACTCTGTGATACTTCCAATTCGGAACGTGACGGCTTGATCTATGGTGATCCCTCCGTGGCTATTTATTAGCTATTTCGAGTCATGTCTGTCATTTGACGACGGCGAGGAGGACGCGAAAGATGGGTCTTTCGGCGTTCCTCTCCTGGCGGATGTGCCGCTTTAGGCCTCCGTGAAAACAAATTAGTTCTCTCTCTCTAGTTTTTTTTTATAATATGTCTTCTTTTTAATATTCATTTAAATATCGGCTTAATGCCTAATTAGTTTCGTGCAGCAATCCCAGATAATGGGTTCACGGTATACCTCGGAACCATCTCAAATATAGGGCGTTTGGGCCGTTTCATCCCAACGTGACTTTATGCACCCAGCCATGCGGTGATGTAGATTGTCTTACTTATCAGCGGAAATCCCTGCCATCACCGATGGAATCCCAACGTATAAGGTGACCTCTTACAATTTATACCGTTTTGCGTGTGTGAACCACCGTATTTTGGAGGAATTAATTTTTCTTTTGATGACATTCACCTTGGGTGACGAATGGAGGATGGCTCAGCTCAACTGAACTTTTAAATGTGTAACGTGTGCAAATACCGTGCCCATTGATTTGTGGACGAATATATATATTTTTTTTTGTATTTACATGTAATAATTTTAAAATGTAATTATAAAACTTACATTATATTAATTTCTTGGTTTAATTTTATCACCTAACCATTTGAAGGTCTGTTTGTATTTATGTGGAGGCGCCCATATCATTAATCCTAAATATCTACATATATCACCAGGTCGGTTCGATTCCGATAAGGATTATACCCACACCCTGATCTTAGCCGGCAAATTTCTTTTTTTCTTAAACTATCATAAATAGAACGCTACAGTCTTACTTACTAATAAGTTTTTGTACTACGCGTTTCACCTCAATCTCACCCGATGGAAACCGATGATGATGTTCAGCCTAAGACGGAACATGCAAATTTAAATGATGCCTATTCACTCTTGACTTGAAAATCCCCAAATTACACTTCATTATAAACATCAGCGCAGAAAACTCGTACCACAGTTTGACAGTTCGCATTATAAGTTTGGACGCGAATTGTTTGGTGTGAATGGGCTCTTACTGCGTCGTGTCGTCCGATGGCGAAAAAAAATGGCGTAATGGCTGATTGTTCGTTTTTGACGCAGAAATGATTTTGATTAAATTTGGCACGGCTATAATTTGAGACCTCTTTTTCTTTTTTACACTGGAACAATTCCTATGAGAAAATCATTCGAGAGAAACCGAATATGGAAAGTAGTATTTCATATTATACTGAGATGCGCATGCGCACCTTACGTAACTAAATTGTATGGCTTCAAAATGGTATAGGTATTCTATACTTCGATTTTAGCGTCAATTGTTCAGATTGTCGCACTATCAAGATTGCAGTCTTTAAGCTGATTATTTTTATTGTCCTATAAATATTATAATCGCTAATTTTTACTCTTTCGCACAAAAACTACTGAATGTACTTTAATCAAACTTTACAATAATATATGACTTTTACATCGGAACAACAGATAGGCTGATAAAGATATATGCTATGTTAATATGAGTTACTCGAAATACTATTCCTGCGCAGACTAAGTCGCGGGCACTGACTAGTAACTAGTCCTCAACTGTTGAGTATAGTATAAAAAACAACACATGAGCAACTGTTACTTTAGATATTTGTGAAAGTGTAGACTACACACATTCGTGTCGTTTGTAATATGAAATATATACACATTCGTCGTTTGAAAGATAATGAAATAGGTCAGAATAGAGCTGCACTTTGAAGCACATTATAATCGCAGCGTTGCAAGAAGCATCTTGAAGCACATAATAACTTCGAATCAACCTACTAGGAAAAAAGCAATAAGTTAGAACATCCATTGAAAGATATTATTTACTAAAATATATTTCCTCTCATAACATCGACCAAAATGTAATTATGGCTTACTCACCTAAACCCAGCAACCCCAAGAGAAATAAGATTGTTTAAAAAAACAGCAATTTGCGTTTGCACGTAACTAGAGGCATGATTGAGATCCTTCAAGCCGACCAAGTTACACGATCTTACCTGTAAATTTAGGAATACATTCAAATATAGGACATAGAATTTTGATAGCCACAGAGTTAAATCTTTTATTGATTGATTAATTATGTATTTGAAGTCTAATACTATGAAAAAATAATAAGTAATATACATGTGTGTGTGTGTGTGTGTATATATATATATATATTGTATTTTTTTTTTATTTCACCAGCAGATTCACCAGAGAGTGGACCTACTCATGGCTACTCGAGAAAACGTAAAAAAATCTCAATTTTTTTTTAAATTACAAAAAAAATATGTAATTCTTCAAAAATCTACACCTTTTATGGTATTTTTAACTACCATCACTACAATTTTGCAAATATTTCACATATTTTTTTTGTATTGGCAACCTAAGTAACATTGCTATCCACCAAAACCTTTAAAAATACCTGAATGCAGATAGTTTTTAGACAAAAATTTATCAAAACAACTTCGAAGAAAGTCAAAGATGTCTGTGAAGCCGACCAACCCGCTATGAGCCAGCCTGGTTGACTAAGGCCTAAACAATGTAACTTATTAAGAGGAAACTCAAGCCCCTCGCGAAGGCTGGATACAAAAAATAGTAATGTAGGTATACAAAATAATAATTTTCATCTCTTTTGCTTATGTGTTTGATGTTACCAGGTCATTTGCAATTTTGATTATTTTCGCGAAATAGACACCTAAAATAAAAATACATAGGCATTTACTAGGTTTTACCTTATACCAGCAACTCCGAGCTTAATCAGGTGATTGATGTAGAGACAAATCTTACTGCGGACATATCGTATGGTTTGATTCAAATCTTTTAGACCTAAGAGCTGACAGTTCCTAACCTGCGAAGTGTGATCCAACGTAATTTTACTTACTATTAGTTTAATTATCGCAATATTATTCATTAAATTTAATAAATACTCGGGCATCTGTACTACAGAACTAAACACAACCACCACAGACTGACTAAATTAAAATAGCTCTAATTTATGCATTTATCAAAGTACTGCCACATGACACATGTTAAAAGTACAATAAATTAACTTATATCTATATTAAATGTTTTGATATAGATCGCTATACCGGCGTATGCGCATTAACTTTGTAACTTACAGTGTAAGAGTACAAGTGTTAACACAGTTTACATGATTCAAAACTAGCTTTTTGGTATTAATGTGCGTTATTCAATTCCTATTTTAATTCGTCGCAGAAGTACATTACAACATTTCGGTCTGGTTGTGTTTAATCGATCAATTGATTATAATACAAGTAAATTACAACAGATGATGGGAATATTTAGTACGTTGGTTCTAATGATACAGCTCAATGGCCAATGAAATTGCTTAAATCAAATAAAACTCTAATTACATTTCGATAATTCATAATAGCGGCTTATACATCTAGAATAACAGTAGGTGTCCTACGTTCAATCAAACAATTGATTACAATGCAAGTAACTTAACGAGAAACCGACACAAAACTAATACTTATTGAATTCGAAGTATAAGATAATTTAAATATTCAAAAAATAAAAAATCATCATCAGCTAATTGTTTATTGGTGTAAACATTATCAGTTTATTTTCTAAAAAGCCTATGCAACGCTCAAATGCATTGAGCACGCAAAATGTTTATCAGGCAGACTGACGGTATTACCCCCGTTAAAAATACGGCTGACGATTTTCTTTATTATTTTAAAAGTATAAAAATAGAGATGTATGAATTTCATAAGGTATAAAAATAATTTGTTTGTCAAATTTTCAATTAAGTTCATACACGTGACTGACGTATAAACCCCCCCCCCCCTCGTTAATACAGCTGACAACTATTTTTTGAAAAAATGTGATCAAAACAATAATATCATACATTTTTGATCGGTATAAAAATCATCGGAGTTGATTTTTTTCCAATGACTTTCTCATACTGTCTCCTTTAGCTCCACCGTTAGTACGACAACTAACGCTCACTTTACCGATTTCTGACCATTAAACAACTGTTTGAAATAAAATTTATTCGGTATAAAATTCCTAGAAAAACTGCAACGCTACCTCCCGGACCATAATACAGCTCAATCGCAGATGACAATGCTTACGTCAAATTTAATCTCTAATCGCATTCCGAGAATTAGTAATACCGACTTATGCACATAGAATAACAATATATATAAATTGAGTGTTTTGATTCGAAAATCATGCTTATTGTTCGTGATCTTTATTATGACTTGTTAATCTTAATACCAAAAATATATATTTACTCATTTACTGTATCATGAATAATCATAGAGCCAATTAATGGCAAAAACATTCCGTAGCAAACAATTGAATTACTCATCCATCGTGCTATAGCAAATAAATAAACCTGATGAACTTGAACTATCACTATTATTATTAATAATCGAACTTCTGTACAATCATTTATTTCAAATTATATCTATGTACAATTTCGATTTCTAACAAATATTAAAACCCATCAAGGCATGAATTGTAGAAATCACAAAGAACCCCTATATTCTAGTATAGAGGACCCCACTCTTTTTTAACTTTCGGATCACATGAGTTTGACTTTTTCTTTGTATCACTATTTGAAAAATTTTAACAGAGTTGGACCGTTTACCACTATACTGACCGTTTGCGGGTTGGTCGGAAAAGAAAGTCGAAGCTCTTTAATTTGAGCGTGAATTGAAACCTGACAGTGGGTGTTATAAAGAGACACAAATATAAGACCTGGGAGCTTGTCTGCATGATCCAATTTATAGTGAAATCCGCAGAATAACTATAGTTAACGACATAGCCGGTAGAATTGGCAACCTTAAGTGACATTTGGTAGAGCATATTATCCACAGCACTGACAATCGCAGTGACCTCCCACAATGTAGACCGATGGCTTAATGAAGATCGTAGTAATGCGCTGAATGCCAATTCCCTACCATTCAAGCCGAAAGGCCTTTATCGCCAAGGTTAAGGCTGAATTTAGTTGATAGGTCATTCTGGACGAGCCGCCTCGATCCTTTTCATAATCACCGTGGCATGTGGTAAAGGCTGTTCTAGTATCCATGAGGATTCTCGGCCTCTCCTCCTCAGAGGGGGAAAAATAAGATGCTTACAGCATCAGACCAAAAATGTGGAGATCCTTAGAGAAGATTTATATCGAACAAGGTCGTTGTTTCGGCTGAAATTATAATGATGCTGATGAATTATTTTCTGCTAATTTGATGTTTAATTCCCAAAAAAAATATTGCTGATTTTCACACTTAGGTACCTACTATTCTTATGGTCAACGATAATTAAAATATTAAAATAAAACAAATATAATAAATTATACTAACCTCATTCACGTTATTATAGTTATTTATGACACATGGTGGATTATGAAAATGTTCTCTTATATAAGGAACAGCTGGATAGTGATAATTCTGGAAATCAGCTGTACTTCCAGCGGTGCCTTTGTTATTGGAGTTGTCTCCCGTCATATGATTTACCACCACGTCTGCGTAAATCCTAAAATTATTACATACAGATTATTAGATCATATGATTATCCTACTTGAGTGTTATATTGTAGATTTATTTAATAAACAATAAAACCCCATGAAAAGCTCATAGTGTTGCAATTAGTTTCCGATTATTCAGGCAAAAAGAAGTGCATTTATCAATTTCATATATGATTTTCTTACCTTACCCCCACTCGGTTACACCTAGTTGTCATATTCAGAAAATCATTTTCATCTCCAGATCTTGTCTTTAGCTTGTACGACATTACTTGATATCGCTCATACCAAGGCCGAGAGCCATTGGGTAGGTGGATGATCAAGTTCTCGGAAGGTGGCGATATCTGAGTTGAAGAAAATAACATTTTCGGACGTTTTGAAAGTTATTTCGAAGCTAAAGTTTCCGATAATAAAGATACAGCCCACAATACTGGGCATAACATATAGAATCAAATGGCCAATTTCTCTATTAAAACACAGTCCAACCAAACCTTTTTTTTTTGTTCCCTGAGGTAAATGCATTAAATTGCATACCCCGGCTGTGGCGAGCCGCTGGTTATGTGGGGCTCTCCTCCCCAAAAGAGGGAAGCCTACCCACTAAAAACCTCAGAGATGGCCTTCCTCAGGCATGTAGGGAGCCCCCGGGAATGCTAAGCTACTTCCGGGAACCCCACGCTTTCGCTCCGCTGCCGATACAGGGGAGCCCTCCTCGGGGAGGCCATACCTCCCCCGATCTCCTCCACCGACGACGCCCCCCGGCCACGGAAGGGGCGTGGTCCCTCCCGGGTCGCCGTATCCGCGGGCGCGACTTCCTCTGTGCTACCGAGCCCGGCGCCGCCTTTTTCGAGCGAGATCAGCCATCTCCCGACCCCGCTAGTCCAACCAAACCTTAGAAAATCGAATTATGAATAAAAACTAATTTGCGAATAATCAGGAAACATTTAATTTGCCGTTTTCTTAGAAAACACTACACA
Source organism: Scirpophaga incertulas (assembly GCA_036419045.1). NCBI lineage: Eukaryota > Metazoa > Arthropoda > Insecta > Lepidoptera > Crambidae > Scirpophaga > Scirpophaga incertulas. The sequence goes on from CM071641.1 coordinate 9,647,504, forward strand.
TTATACACAAAGAAAACGCTATATTTAGGAAAATTTACCAGTATGTCATAACGGCAAGATTAATATTTGTTTCTAATAAATTATTGGAGTATATTGACACTGATCTGATGGACTCTATTTTACCTAAAACTAGTGTTTCACAGCGACTTCTTTGTTGTATCAGATTATTTTGTACCATCATCCTGCTCTATTTGATTCTTTGCTAATAAATCTAATCTTTTACACTAATCCAACATTAGGAATATTAATTTCCTGATTAATACGTACGCAATATAAAATTGATAATAAGATTAATTTTATATTTATAAAATAAATGTCAAAGCATCATCATTCAAACACATTTAACTGTGAACTGAGTAAAACTGTCTTTTTCTTTCCTCAGGAAATGAGAAGCTGAGAATCCGTCTCAAGGAGCACGCTACGTTTCTAGACCACCGCCGCAGCCAAATGCTACAGATTATATTGGACCCTATACCAGCCCGTATAATATTATTGACCAACTAAACTCAATCTGAGAACCTGTGTCCTATTGATCTAGTGACTGGGAACGACAGCGACAGGACACGGTGCAGACAGGTGTTATCGTAAGATGTAATGCGGCAAGAATAATATGAATAGTATGAATGAGACAGAATTAAATAATGAAACTTTTTTCCCATAGGAGAGGAGAGGCAGAATCCTCAAAAAGGAACGGGAAGCCTGCCTAGAATACCCTTTCAGCCTTGGATTGGATTGGATGGAATTATGTTGGATTCAGACTTGACCAAGACGGCTTGGCTCAGCCTGCGAACAAACTAAACTCTCCTTTGAAATCCTTTAAACCTTAAAGCTTTGGTCCTATAATGGCATTTTGGCTTAAAATGATGCAACCAATTTAGTTCATATTTCTGAACAATCGTTTTCGGTCATTACTTATATAAAAATAGCAGTGTAATATTTCACTAAAAATGGACTATATACAGATATGTGTCCTAAATTGTAGTTTACACTCTTGTCCTCTTCAAAAAATCTGAATTGGTTTGGTTACCTGAACGCCACCATAACCCTTAGGAGCTAGAAATCTTTCACACTCATCGGCGATATCTTTCCATTTCCATTCAAACAGGTGTACGATCGTAGACCGGTCCGGTAGCTGATTGGTTCTGCCATGGTGATCGGATAACACCCCCACGTATAGCGATGTCAGTAATAACGTCAGTATCATATCTGCAATTAATTTAATATTTTATTATAATCTGTACCTTTATTATATATAAAACAGAAGCACATATTAACACAACGACCATTTTTATTTAGGTATTATCTCATAATAAAGGATAAACGAGGTATAAAACATCAGTGTAAAAATGACTTTCACGCGACTTTGTAAAGAAAATTTTTGGAAGATAAATAGAAGACAGGAAGAAAATGACAGAAATAAAACAGATTGTAAAAATCGAATCAAAAGATTGTTTTAGAACAACATAAAAGGTAAACCACGTAAAATTATTGCATCAACACTATATAACAAAAATAGTATTCTCGTCGCGTCCGTTTACTTATTTCCGTAATTTTAGATTTTGCTTATATTGAAGCTTTAGAAACTAAAATGCTGACGATCTAAAAAAATCGGTTGATCCTCTATAAAAATCTGTGACTTTTCCTTCAACACATCGAAATAAATGATGTAGGTACCAAGTCCCTTACAAAATATAATTCAAAAAAAGAATTAAAATACCTTTAAATCAACCTTATTAAGTATTTGGAGTAATGCTTCTATTTCACTAACTCTTACTTTATATGTTGAAGAAAGTAATGATTTTAGGAACAAAATGCACAAAAGGTTACACATTAGGTATATTTATTAAATAATTAGAAATTGATCCAAAAGATACCTAGATATATTTATATAATTAACTGCCGCTCGAGTTGTAAAAACAAATCGTTCGAAAATGGAATCGCGCAAGTGCTCTCAGCCTGGATATTGAAATCCAAACGGCTATAACCACACAACGCCCACGTACTGTTGACTCAAAGGGGAATGCAGCCTATATATTAGAAAATTATGATCCTATGAATATTTGTAAGAATAATGTGATAATAAGCGTAACTAAGGAATGTACAGGAAACAATACCACGTTTCCCATGTAAGTAGTCAGAAACCTTTTTCCAAATAAATATATCAACACAGGTCACGAAAGTAATACTATATTGTAATCACAATTCCGAATAAATAAAGGATACTATTTCAACACTACATTTATTTATGATACATACACGAAGATAATAATTTTGCTTATAATTATATTTTACTTGTACCATTAAGTCTCAGATAAAAACTATAAAAGATTATACTTACTAGACATTTTAAAACCAAATTAACTAACAGTCAAAATGTAATAATATCACACTATAGCTCCGTCGAGCTACTAAAACCAACTGGCAGTCCGAACACAGTAGAACATCTGTCTACCTACATACTTTTTATATGTAGGTACAATTATTGTAACACAATCTTTTAACAAACTATTCAATTGCATATGAAGGATTCATTGTACGCTTGTTGCGTTTATAGTGTAGAAGAGAGAGGATCCAGAAAGATATGTTACTTCTATCCCAATATATTATAATTAATAAAAACATTTACAGTTATAAAACTTAATTGTACTATCTACTTAACCAAAACATCTACCTGATAGATTTCCTGAGTATTAACTGGTTTCATAATAAATTTACATTACCTAAACTTTATTATGAGTCAGTCTGATGACACTATAAATTGACAATGTGTAGATGTATTATTATATAATAGTTTGTCGGTGTTGAACCGTTTGTATTGCGATGACCTCTTGTAATAATTTACAAGGTGACGACTTAAATATCATATGTAATACTCGATAATACATAAGTAGATCTCGTGATTTACTTTATAAATATGATAAACTAGGTGGTACCCGCGACTTCGTCTGCGTTGGATCAGCATTTCGAGTAGCTGATATTAGCGTAGCGTTTATCTTTATAAATTGTACCGTATGTGTTATTCTGATGTACCTATAAGCTATATTATTGTAAAGTTTCAATAAAATCCATTCAATAGCTTTTACCTGAAAGAATAACAAACTTTCAGCGATCATAATATTAGTAGGATTAAATAAGCTGAGTAAAGATCAACACACGAGGCAATAATAAAATTCGGAAGTTATTTAAGTAGTTGTTATTTTATCTGTAGCTGATATAGGTGGTTAAGATATAGATCCTAAGATAGAACGTCTTTATTTAACCACGGCAGAGCGGGTTTGTCACTTCACACACACTCTTAGTTTTGTTACAGGTGTGTGTGTTTTTGCCGCGGGTCGCCAGCGGGCGCGAGGAAATCGCGCCCGCGGATACGGCGACCCGGGAGGGACCACGCCCCTTCCGTGGCCGGGGGGCATCGTCGGTGGTGGAGATCGGGGACCTCCCCCGATCGATTGTAGCCTTCCCCGAGGAAGGCTCCCCTGTATCGGCGGGGAAGCGGAGGCTGGGGGTTCCCCGAAGTAGCTTGGTGTTCCCGGGGGCTCCCTACATGCCTGAGGAAGGCCATCCCTAAGGTTTTTAGTGGGTAGGCCTCCCCCTTCTGGGGAGGAGAGCCCCACATAACCGCCGGCTCACCACAGCCGGGGTATGCAACTTAATGCATTTTCCTCAGAGGGAACAAAAAAAAAAGGTGTGTGTGTTTTGTCGGACAATTCTTTTCGCCAACAGAGCGTCTCATAAATTTAGAAATAAAAATCAGGTCTGTAGATCAGTGCTAAAACCACAGTGCCATCGACGACGCTCTAATAATCTTAAATTTGATTATGTTTCCTCCATGTTATAATTACAGAAATAAAACGTTTAATACATTAGCTGAATGATTTTAAAAACGAAAACAGGACATGTCACTTGTTAATCAGTATTATGGGGAAATACGAATCCGAACACATTTTTCTTCTCAAAATGTGGTCTAATCTACGGTGAAAAAACCTACCTAAGGATACGCTGATAAAACAGACAGTATCTTCCTGTGATCTTCCCTAAATCACTCAGTCAACGTCAGTCACTCCCGTGCGCAAAGTGCCCTGCCCACTGCTACGTCAGGTTCGTAGATTTTCAGAATATATCAGAAAATCTTTGAATCTACCCTACGGATAGCGTCCACAACCCTGTCATTATATAAATCCACATCCGTGCTAACCAGCACTCAGAGCCATTTTGAAAGCCGAGTTTAATATTTCGAGGTTTAGGAATTGGTTGGCTTTTAGACGGAGCGTATACTAAATCAGCACGGTTCAGCTGTTACATTAAAATTATACAGTGTGAGTCTTGATAACGTGCACATACGAAGAGGGATGAAATAATACAAAATTTTTCAATAAATACAAAAGGAAAACAAATTAATGACATGGTTTTGAAACTGTTGCCATTTATTCTTTTTTTTGCAATCGTTATCTTGTATTGCTAAAACAGCTATAACTTTTTAGAGAAATGGTCTACCTTACTAAAAATGGCAGAAAAATAATCTCAATTAAAATTCTCATTGACCAACATAAGAATTAAAAAGGCTTATTTCACGGAAATATAAATAAACGAATCAATTTGTGAAACCTTTCTGTTTGCAATGATATGTGTCCTCAGCAAGCTTTTTTTATACAGGATTACTGGTAAGTCGACCCACATCCGTCGTGAGGTGATAGTTTTGGACAAAACAAACAATTTTCAGGCCATATTGCCTTATCCAAAAGTTACCCGTTTTAAATATATTTGATATTTTAGGTTTTTTTTACTAAAGGTGACTGATGCCTAGGTTATGGCTATTTTTTTTTATTGATTTTGTATTAAAGAATTCGGAATAAAATATTAATAAAATAAAACTATCAAAGTTTTTCAAGACAACGGTTGATAAGACCCCAGAACTTAAATTTACATTGTTTTTTTCCTAAAACCTCTAACTTCAGCTCTATCTCTCTTAAAAAAAAATTACTAGTAGCTATTCCTGCAAGTTGTACTTTTTTGTATTTTTTTTTTCGATAACACACTACGTATCGCACTTTGAAGATGACAACTCTAACAGTGGTAAAGCAAAAGTAAATGCCAGGATTGAACACGTATACATGAAATAGTAATAGAAAAGGAGATAATTTTTTCTTGTATGGAGAATAGGCCCACTACAAAATGTCACGTTTATTAATGAGACATACGTTAAATAATTTCTTATTAACCCTAGATATTATAAGGAACATTAGCTTGTTTTTATCTAACGGGAATATTGAGAAATCAATTGAAACATGAAGATTAAATAACCTAAAAATTCTTAGTAGTTAGTAGCTTTATTTTGATTTGTATTCAAATTGTTTTTTATGTAAATGCTATTTAACACTTTTTTATTCTTGAAAAATACAATCTTCTTTGGCCTACCAAACGCCCGAAATCGTGTTTTTTTTTGCATTCTATATACTGGATACAGGAAAGAAAACGAAATCAAGCCGTTGGAAACGTAAACACAGAATTCGGTTGAAAACAAACCGACGTCAATAGGCTTGTTGCCTAAATTTCAGTAGTTAGATACTAATATACCTTGATGCCTATTCTATACAAAATAATTATTATTTTTGAAAAAAAATGCTTATTTATAAGAATAATTTTGCATTTAATTAAATATTTGACATTAGTCATCAAAAACGCTCATGACTGTCATGGCGTCTTGAATGACGTCACGCCGTGCAAAACACAGCTGTTTTAGTATCGGAATATTCGGTATTATGAAGTTATTTTAATAAAAAATGGATTCGTCGTATTACAAGTACTGCATAGTGCCCCAGTGTACAAGCACAAGTATAAAAACACCAAAAAATTTATTTATATACGTGCCAAACAATCAGCAGATACGTAAAAAGTGGCTGACACTCGCGAGAAGGAATGATGCCCATACTTTTTCGCACTTCCACAAGACACTTGGGAATGACATTTTGACTTTGACGTTTCGCACGGCGTGACGTAACACTTTTTAATTGGTGTTTGCTGTCACGTGACTTATGGCTTATTTTGTGCAATTTTATTTTATAAAAATATAAATAATCAAAAGTTATTATTTTATAAAACTTTGTTTTTTAATAATTAAATGATCATCTTAATAGTTATGCAACCTAATGCATCAGATTTGTTCATAGTGGATACAAGCCTATTGGATGTCAATGTAGGTACCATTCTGTCGCTGTCAAAAATGATGACGATACTGGACTGACGAACTAATAGTTAAAATAATCTAAAATAGTATTAAAATAATTATTGAGAGTTGAATACTTTTAAATAAAATAAAAAAGAAATAATACACTATCCTTAGTCTATTATTATATTATTTGTATATATATTAAATTATCTTTCATTTTGCTTTAAAAAACGTTAGTTCCTTTACCTCAAATGTCAAAAGTCATTACTAAGTTTAATTGATTTTATTATTCCCGTTTCATTTTTACACATAATATCGTGTAATTGCTTTTAATAATAAATTGATATTTTAGAGTTCAGTAATATCAATAACCGTTGCCCTTTTCTAGTGGGCTAAAAAAATTATCTCCTTTTACATCTAGTTCTTCGTGATCTTCATATTTCTATTTTATATCTAATAGAAAATGTACCAAGGTCATTATCCTAACTATATATTTAGGTTCTATATTGATAGAAAACTATACTAAACAAGACTTACCTGAAATAAAATTACAACTTTTAAGTGCTCAGGTACATTGGTATCGAAAACCCCCCAAATAAATCCTTCAACACAATACACATTACAATAATAATATTATTTGGTAATCACAACACAATGTCGGTGTTTGTCTGACACATTTTAGTGAAGTACAAAAATAAATTGGGCGGGAGTTTTGTTTATGACCAAGCTTGTTAATTGTAAGTCCGTTTGTACCGTGATATATTTCATGACACTCAACACCTGATAAAAAGTAGACCTTGTGATTTGCAATGTGATAACCTCAGTGAATCTTTATTGAGGTTATCAAAAAAATAAATGCTGGTCAGTAATAAATGTTAGATGTGATATTTTTAGTGCTAAATATTGAAAAACAAACACTCTTCCCACCTGATGGTAAGTGATTCCGATCGCCTGTAGTACATATGAATACTTCTGTGATTCGCAGCAAATCTGTAACACTCCAAAACCACGATGATAACTTGCGGCATAAGATGATATAAGTTATCCTTTATACCGGAACACAATACGAACACTCCTGTTGTGGCAAATATAGATAAAACGCTACCCAAGCAGACGACCCGATATAGTTTCCCTCTGCTAGAAACCGCAAGTCATAATGAACCACGCTAACTTAATGCAGGTTAGTCGATTACGCGTTTTTTCGAAGGTATATGCAGATTGGCTTACGTTTTCGTAAACCGCAGAAGAGTCGGCACAGCCACTCGTAATCTGCCTACTCGTGCTCCGACTAATGATTTATACTTGCTTCTCATACAGCTTGCAGCTTGCTTTGCATCAAGCAAAGATCTTGGATGTAATTTTACAGTGAGAAAATAATTTATTGCATGTAATTCAATTAAAATATTCCTTATAAAACTTCATATTAATATTAAATAAAAGTCCGAATTAGAATTAGACACATTTATTATAAAACACTGTAATAATACATATAACAAATTATTGCACTTCCTAATGCTTAAGTTTAAGATAAAGATAATATAATTACTAAATAACTGAAATACATAAAATTATGTCAAGGGAACATAAATATTTCTAATATTTGAAAAATAATTATTTTTCAAAATTCCTTATATATACACAATATAAGGCATTATATAGAAAATTGAATTTTTATATAGAATTTTTTTCTTGCCCTCTGTGGAACGACCTGCCCCAAGGATATCACATCAGACAATACGATTGATTCTGCGCCGCTAGCCTTTGAGGTACAACAACAAGGTCCTCCTTGTGGTAGGCCTCATAAAGCCGTTTCCCGGTATACTATAGCTGCCGACCGAATAGTCGTTTGTGTTACAAGCAATTTTGCCCTAAGCTATGAGAAAGTCTTCCTTTTGGTTAGAGACCTAGGTCGTGCTTCTCCAAAAGTATAATAAAGATAATTTCCTAGTGTTGCAGATACTATACGAAATCGCACCATGTTAGTCCGACTAGAGGATCAAAACTCGAGATGGATGTGTAAAACAGGTGATGTGATATCACAGCTGCACTGAACAATTTAAACGTTTCGCCTGGGCAAAATGATGCTTTCATTTTGGTGATGACACAAATGATATCATAATTAAATAAAATCTTCAAACGTGAAGAAACCGTGTAATTAAAATGAAAAAGTGACATTGAAAAAATATTTCAACAAGTTTTTTTTTTTGCAATTTTAATTTCACTAGAGTCCTCACGAGGTCTGTTTTGTTAGGTGTCATCCACATAGTTTATTTGTCAAAATATCATAGTTTTGACAGATAAACTATTACAATGACACCTGTCAAAACGGGCTTCTTAGATTGTGTGACTCGCGACCCGAGTCGAGCACGACCTGCTAAGTTAGACCTCGAATCTCTATGATTCGATCCATCAACGACCTGCCCGGTTTAAAGTATATAAAATTTAAGAAGTTATTTATCCAATACATGTCCAAAGCGAGCATTGCATTGGATACAATTTGTACTATCCCGTGTAGTTGAGTCTCCAGCTCAATGGTCAATCACAAACAAATCAAGACTAAAATTAAAACATTTTGAGAACTACCGATTACGTAATTTATGCACTAACATATAAAGTGCGACCGCTGAGAGAGATTTTCGATAGGTGCTGTCATTTCTTAACGTACATAGAATAAGGTTCATTTTTGGATTATCCTAATCACGATTCTCGAAAAAGAACTTTAATAATACTACGCATAGGACGCCTTGTCAAAAACACATTCTCTCACCGTCTGAACTATATACTAATCTAATATACACAAACCTCGCAATAACGGTGCCCAGAAAATTGACTTTACTTTAAAAGTATATTCGATTTCTTTCGCTTGCACAAATTCGTACCCTCCTCTCAGACTACTTATTTACTCCTTTAAACAGTATTACACAACATGTTGAATAACCTACACACCAGGTGTACTTTAACACCTTTGAAAATGCTGTAAAGCGAAACCGGTCAGGTCGATAATAATTAAAATTAGTGGAACAGTACAAGAGTTTTATTCAACATGTATAATAAGTTCCACCAAGAGCCAACAATCAACTCAATACAGAGTATTACACAACACTGAAAAGAACAAATAAATACCAAAATTTTTATTAAAATTATTGACTGAGCCCAGATAATGAGATTGAGAACCTAATGCCGATAGACTTAGTTATTTTAAGCGTATTTACTACAAGAGAAGTGAACGTTTTCATGTCTATTAACAAAAGTCGGTTTAATGATTACGTAATAGTTCATTACGATATTAGTGCGTTATGATGGTTATAACATGCGAGTCAGAATTTCAGCCCGAGGCGAAGGCGTAATTGAGCCGAGCATACTCGTATTATATCCAATACGCACGTATATCGTACGTTTTTTAACACATTTGCGAGGAACATTTAAATAAACTCAATCTGTAAATGCACACTGTTGCTTTCCCGCCATTTTACTACTGACTGGCGCCGCGCGGCATTTAGTTCGAAATTTGAATTGCAACAGCGCACGAAATGGCAAATAATACTGTCATGAAATTTGTATGGACAATAACTTGAACTATTTGCTTTGGTAACACACGCGTTTTTTATGACCCGCTTTACATATTTAAAATCAGTGGAATTATATCAGCTTTACGAGCAAAGGTTTTAAAAAATAATTGACAACAAGTTTTCTAGGCACACGGAATACACCGTAATAAAATAAAACAACAAATTGTTTATTAATATTTCTACTCTTTTGGATTTGCAATTGACGTTATCAAAATCACATGTTTAATATACTCCTTTAATATATTATACACACTATATTATTATATAGTATATCTAATAATATAATATCAAAATATATAACACTAATAAATTTCTTATCACTTTCATAACAAACTAAACGCAACGTGTTTGATCAATACCCTATCAAAATGAAAGAATCCAAGTTGTTATTCATCACGGCTCATACGGCTCCCATAGGACGTAACTGGAGGGCTTGAACATACCTTATATTAGGGCGATTAACCTTAGTCAACACAGGTGTAGGTTGCCTTTACTATATTTAACACTTTATAACACTTTGGTGCCCGGCCAAATCGACACCGACCTCCCGAATCTCATGATTATTGGACCAGTATGCCTATTCACAACTGTCGGGCCACGGATTCTATTCGGAAAGTAACGTCCTGTCTCGCTTTAATGTGTGGCAAAAGTAAGTGACAGGTATAGAGATTCCGTGATTCGAGTATTTTCCGACAGTTGTGAATAGGAGTGCAGTAACAAAACCACAGCGCTACCGGTGCTGCTCCGAAAGTGTTATTAATAATGAAAAAGTACGAAAAATTTTGACATAATTTTACAATTTCATTGTGACTTGTTGAATGACATCGTCACTTTTATATTTTTATATGACATGGGTAGTTTTCAGCTTAATACGGTATTGCCAATATATTGTATATGTTAGACGTATATATTATTATAAAATATGTTTTATATATTTATATTATATATCTTTCTTAAATCTATGTTATATATTACAACATACACACTTTTATTTTTTTATAAATTAAAATACGGCTTTACATATCAAATCTCATACATTTTATTACAGTATTTAAAGTACCGCAATTGTAGATAAGTACAAGCATCTGGTTTTATGGAACTGAGAAAATTATTTCAAATTCGCTTAACACAAAGAGCGCTTAAAGAAAATTGCAAATAACTTTGTTACTTTTACGAATATTTAAAAAAGAAAATTTATTCTCAGAAACTACACAAAGATGGGTGAAGCTTAAACTGTATATGTTCTAAAAGAAATTATTTAATTTTAAATTATATCATTCTGAGAAAAAAAAACTATAAATAATACACCTTTAATTTTTTATACATATATTTGCGACATCAAAATTTCGTCAAATTTGTAAAATATATCATAACTTACTGAAAATGGTATCTTATCCACAACAACACGAAAAAAAAAATATTAAAAAAATAATAACACGTTATACTGTTAGTAGGTTACCAAACATATGCATGTCGAATTATGATGGTAATTTTGAGGAGTAAAAAAAATCTGAGTAAAAAAAAATAATAGCGTAAAAATTGTTGAGATACATTGTTGATTGTATACATATAAATGGTTTTAATATGAATTTAAATATTGTTATTTCATAAGATTTTTCAATTTGTCTAATTGTAGTCTGGAAAATATTAATTTCAACAGGAACCCAAATGACTTACTTATTTGATGAGAAAGTTTTGTTACTGCTTCGACACTTATCTATTTACTAGAATAATAATTTAAAAGCACAGAACTAGATTAATGCCACATAAGTTGTTACAGAATGAAATGAAAGAAAGAAAGAAAAAACTATACATTAACTAAACGTAACAAAAAGATTATTAAATACGGGCCTTATTTAATACAGTATGCCGCTTATTTGCAGCCCTGTCTATAAAGGAAATCATGTTAATGATAACTTGGACTTGGTAACTTTTATTTAATCTGCATACATTATAAGTATGTTAGTAGGTATCAATACATTATTGGATTTAGATGTATACTTACTTATTCATTAAAATATCATATTCAGATATATAACATCAAAAACTTTAACTTGGAATATCTTTTTTTACTAGCTTAACCACAATCGCGTACTAATGTTGAGAACTTCGAACTATGTAGGTACTGTGATGTATGTACTTTATTTACATACGCGTTAAAATTATATCAACAAAATTCTGTATAGTCGTTCGCCATTATCCTTTTTGTTATAAATAATATTACGATATAACGAAGCTATATTAAGGCTGATGTTCGCGTAAATTATTAATACCATTAAAATAGTTCCATAATATTTATAATGGATCTATTTAATTCCAACTAATTAAAACCTTAAGATATGTCTCATACTATACAATCCTATTTTACAGTCTCATATATAATTGATGAACTTGAATTAATCAATATTTGGCAGCACTTAATTTATAATCTATATAATACCTATTAGTCAGTAATTAATTGATATGTCGTGCTTCGATGAAATAATGGTAGGCAAAAGCAAATAAAGTTTTGTTAATTGAATTACTAATTAAATAATAATCTAATTAAATACTTTTGTGTCACATTCTAGTTTTAATTATGTTTAAATCTTATCAATTAAATATGAAATATATGTCCACTTCCATAAACATCTTTATTTTCCTATAATTTCATTGTTCATTCAAAAGGTTTATGTATTCATAACTTTGGTATAAGCTCAAAAAAGAGATGAATATAAATAGATGCCACGCGTGCCAACAGGGTAGATTATACCCTTACGACACTTTGTTTAAACTTCAATGTATCCGACATAATATAAAAAAGAATAATAAAAATAAGCCCCAATGATTTTAGCTGCAACACGGTAAAAAAGTATATATTATGTTTCGACAATGTGATAACAAAATCACACTTTTGGACTAGGGAGACCAGCATTATGTATTTATATTCATCTCCATATACCATTTTATTATATAAAAATGGCGTGATTTCAAACTATCACAAATATAATATACCATTGCTTAGTTAAAAATGGTACAATAGCAGTCTTTCTGTCTGTAATTTAAATGAAAAATTACAAAGCATCATTGAAATGAATGAGATCCTTTTCTATTTTGCAAATACTTAAACGAATATCGTGATTGTTTGTTTGTTTATTTGTATTGAATAGGCTAAGCTGAAGAACCGATTCTGATTAAAGTTAAGCGAGTAGTTTCCTGGGGGAAGATCACATAACAACACTTAAAAGAATTCTGATATAATTTGGTATAGGGTAAGATAATTTTCAGCGCAGGAAAATATAACGTGCTTACGGGAAAATCGGATATAACACGGGAATAGCCACAGAACACAGAAAGAGCTGTGTTCTGTGGGAATAGCAGTGGATGAAGAGCTATTCATACATACATACATATATGTCACGCCTTGTTCCCAATGAGGTAGGCAGAGACCACCTCTCTCCACTTGCTACGATCCTGGCACACTTCTCTTGCTTCCTCCACTTTCATGAGCGTCTTCGTGCATGCTCGTCGGTTGCGAGCACTCTTGACCCGGCCTTTCTTTAGGGCATCTTGGATTTGATCGAGATATGTCCGCCTAGGTCGACCTGCACCGATTCGTCCTATCATTCTTACCTTGTGTATCTCTTTCGTTAATCTTCCTTCATTCATTCTTTCAACATGGCCGAACCATCTAAGCATCCCTAAGAGCTATTCAGTTGTGTAGTACATACTAATTATTAGAGTTCTTTATGTTTGAATGCGCTGAGGACGATTAGTTCGATTTGAAAAATTATTTTAATGTTGGTTAGCTTATTATTCCGGGATGGACCACGCCCCTTCCGTGGCCGGGGGGCGTCGTCGGTGGAGGAGACCGGGGGAGGTAGTAGCCTCCCCCGAGGAGGGCTCCCCTCTAGGCAGGGGAGCGGAGGCTGGGGGTTCCCGGAGGTGGCTTGGTGTTCCCGGGGGCTCCCTACATGCCTGAGGAAGGCCATCCCTGAGGTTTTTAGTGGGTAGGCCTCCCCCTTCTGGGGAGGAGAGCCCCACATAACCGCCGGCTCGCCACAGCCGGGGTATGCAATTTAATGCATTTTTATCAGGGGGAAAAAACAAAAAAAAAAGGCTATACAACATTATGATATGTCCAATAACAGCGGAGCATCACTCTCCACGAGCTCGAAGCCACAAACAGACAAGTGTTTACGGCACTATTTGTACATAGATCATAGATCAAGACGTTTTCTCCCCTGTTTGAGGTGTATTTTGCTGTAATTTCTAGTCAATAAAGCCTGAATTTGTTATGTGTCTGTAACAGGAACACCGTTATAGGTCGCATTCTGTGCTTTATGGTTTTGAAAAGACTTTGAACGGTGTTCCTGATATCTCCAAGAATAACGTTGGGCGCCAGTTGTCACCGTAAACCAGTGAGCCTCCCACTTGCTCTTCCAAACCAAAATCAAAATCCAGAAAGTGATATATCGCACTATTCCTGGCAAAAAGTGATTTTCACTTACTTTTCAGGAGTTTAAAAAAACTGTCCTATATTTTTATTATGAGGTCTAGAAAAAAGTATCAAAGAGATAATCGCAGGCCACAGTTGCCTTCAACTACACGTGTTATTTAATTTAGGAACAGATTGATGTACTTCGAGATAATCTAAAAAACCACGGTTACTTCTTTATTCCACGAAACACATCGCATATTTGCAGGGGTAACTACAATTATTGCTTTTTAGTTATATATTTTGAAATATATGAACTAATTTAACTCTACTTACGGCTATATCTAGAGTTGTAAGTATAATCACGTTGTTATTTAACGGAAAATCCTTTTTTTTACATAGAGTAATTAGAATTACACAATAGTCCTAGATTGTAAAATACAGGAACAAGTAATTATGTATATTTACGTTATAAATTTTCTTGTAAATCTTCTTTTAAAATTTACAATTTTAAATTTACAAAATCAAAATACTAATCTAAAACAATCTTATGTATGTGTTAGTTGGAAAATGGTTTTAGAACAAAATTGTCAATTTCTTCGAAATCTAGGACTAATTTGGGTTGCACTGTTTCTAGAACTATTAAATATGGACCGTTTGCAAGCATATAACTTACACAAAAGCTAACAGTAAATTTCGGACCGCATTCTTTAGCCTTACACGCGTCAATATCTTCTGAGAAAAATAAGAGTTTAGTTGAATTTAAATATGGCCCGTTTGCAAGCATATAACTTACACAAAAGCTAACAGTAAATTTCGGTCCGCATTCTTTAGCCTTACACGTGTCAATATTTTCTGAGAAAAATAAGAGTTTAGTTGAATTTCATCACTGCATCCAAAGCAAAGAAGAAATCGTAAAATTTTAACATCTTAAGACAGTTATTAGACTGTGTCTTATTTACAGTACGTTATAGATTAAGTTAATTATGCCGTTTTCTTTGCTTACACTTAACAGTTCACTCTAGACTTGGTGCAAGGAATAATGGGTTTGGAACTGTATTTAAGTTTGCGGACTGGAACGATCTTTTTATACTGACGTGTGGATACTGCATTCGCCATTCTAGAACCTGGTAGAATTAAATAGTATTTAATATTTGCTGCAACTCTGATTAAGCATCGCAAATAAATATTACAAAAGTATAATAAAATATTTTAACTCACAAAAATAATCCAATTACTAACTTCTTTAAATATAACATAAAAGCATGCAGAATAACTATTGCGTGCGTTATAAAAATTCATGTACCTGAGATTCGTGAATTTGATCGCAAAAACTGACGTCTAATAGTCTTAATTCGCGACACTCTGATAAAATTCTGGAACAAACACAAAGAATTAATTTTCATTCTTGTTTTTCCTATTATCAATAACTTCTACAAGTTTATTAGGGCTTTGCCATTGACATACTGTAAACTACCACGTAAGTGCATCTTATTATTCTAGTTCCACTTAACATATGACAATTGAATATTTTCAAGATGTTTGCCTCACGATATTCCACCGTAAGAGCTTTACGTAAAGAAAGCAACTACAAGAGTATGTCGCGGTGCTCTGTAGAGCGTGGGAAGGTTCTTAATAAACAATGTTCAAACGACGGTTTGCTGCTTGAGGTTGGTTTATTTAAAAATGGTAAATAAAAAGGTGCAATAAGAATAGTCTGAAACAATATAAAACAATTGTAAAAAACATAAAATCCTCTAGTCGCCGTTAAAAAATAGTGGAAATATATAAACTTACCCTACAGCATTCTGTGTAGGACTCTTTCTTATAATTATTAAATTAATTTAAATCTTCAATATTGGTAATATGGAATACATTTTTGTAGAATTTATATAGCTGATTGATTTAGTACGGCGGCGAACCATAGAATAAGTCAGCCTAGCTTATTTGCGTTGGCAGATAGATATATTTGGAATTTTGACTGACAAACCAAAATCATAAACGAATGAAATAAAACCGGCCAGGATTCCTAATATCATAGACAATGAGTACTAACCATAGGCAACATAAGGCATGTAACAGCTGCACTGTTACAAGTACTGATGGATTATGGAGGAAATTTAAAGGAAATTATGAATATATTTACAGTTAAAATTAAAGTTAATCCATTGCAGTGCATTGTAAAGAAATATTGAGTCTATATAAAAAAGATAGCTATACTTACGTGTCACATATATCAGGCGTAACCGCCCTAACCCCGAGTAAATCCAATTGTGCTAGTCTCGGTGCTTTGGGTAAAAGAGCTCGCAAATCCCTGTCGCAAACACCCCTTAAAGCTCCAAGGAACAGTTTCCTCAGTTCCACACCTGCCAACCACGCCAACCATTCCCCCGAACCTCCCGCTTGTAGACTGGAAAGTTTTCATTTATTTTTCAACAGGAAATATTTTTACAACAAAAGTTCCTAGTTAGTCCCTAGTACTTATTTCAATAACAGATAATATAATGAATTATTTTCCAGTAACGAATAGCACATTATTTAACAACGGCTTATACTGTTATCCTGCTGTTGCTGTTGACAAAAGAATCGCCTAGTCGCATTGTTGTTGCCACTTGAACCGTTGTGTAGGCGTAGGCGCTCGCTCTGTTGCCAGACTGCTTATTCTTATAATATTAACCTTTCTCACAAGGAAATAAAGTTCCTATTTGTTTATTTCTTATAGTAATTTTACTAATACCAAATTTACAATTTTGTACCTTCGCGCGAATAACAATTAGACTCATTTTGATTTACAGTGTGATTTGAAATAACAATTAGTTAAACTGTTGCTGGCTTACTGGTGCCTAAGCTGTTGTCATTTTTTTAGTCACGCATTATTTGCAGTTGTGTGATCGTTGCAATAATTAGTGTCGTGTTTGGATTTGCCGTTGTATGATCGCGTATGAAAATTAAATTACCTATTCATTGCAATAATTAGTGTCGTGTACTTTTGAAATAACTAATAAATAATAAGAGAAATGGAAGAATATTGCAAATGTAAATATTGAATGTAAATAACAAATTATGTACAGATCAATGGACTTTTAAATACACCAGAATATTATATTGATTTATTCATTAATTTGAGTTTTAAGTTATTTAAATTACTGCCTAATATTCTGAGTACTAAACCTGAAAAAGTATAAAGATAAATTCATTGTTAAGAATAACTACTATAATAACAATAACAATCGTACTCAACAACATTTGTCAAAACAGCAATATAACAGGATAACAGACAACAGTT
Source organism: Scirpophaga incertulas (assembly GCA_036419045.1). Classification (NCBI taxonomy): domain Eukaryota; kingdom Metazoa; phylum Arthropoda; class Insecta; order Lepidoptera; family Crambidae; genus Scirpophaga; species Scirpophaga incertulas. The sequence goes on from CM071641.1 coordinate 9,664,942, forward strand.
TACAATAACAGTTATAGGAAAATAACACAACAGTGTTATTCGTTATTACAAAACAGTCGTTATTGCCATTACTAGTCCCTAGTTGAATCACTCAGAGATTTATTTAAGGATATAAATATAATGACATTAGCGTGTCAATATATTTATGAAAATTTAATATATGTTTATAAGAACTACGATACATTTAATACAAATTTTCAAATTCATCATTTAAACACAAGAAATAAAAATAAACTCGCCGTTCCAACATACAGGCTTCAAAAAACTAGAGGTTCGTTCTTAGGGAAATGTGTAACTTTTTATAACACACTTTCAGAAAACATTACTGCATTATCGTTTCATGAATTTAAAGCACATATTAAAAATACTCAAATGAAAAAAGGGTATTACAAGGTCAATGATTTCTTGAATGATAAAAATGCTTGGATGTAATTTTTACGATATTTAATTTCCTGAATGATTAAACATGCTTGGATGTAAATTTTGCGATATATAATTTTAATGATTCTACAATAAATAATATTTTGTTTTGTGCCGGGCATGTGCATATCAGATTTGTTTAATGCGATATGAGTCTTGTGACGGAAATATATATTTGTTAGTTGTTTTAACTTGTATCGGAGGTTGGATTCGGACTGCGTATCTGAAGCCGGCTTCCAACTGACGACTCTGTAATGATACAGGGAGAAAAAAAAATTGCCCTTGCTGGTTCTTTCCAGTACAAGGTCTCCCGCCGTAGACTTGTGAACCAATGGCGTAGCATCTTTGACATTCAAAAGTGATTGTAAAATAAGTCCACTTACCACCAACCAACATCCAACTCCTGTAGATACCTGCAGTTGCCCAGCGCCCTTATCCCATTTGGAGTCAATGAGTAAGATTTCCAGAAGTCCACCGATATGAGATCTGGACAATTGGCGCCTAATTCTATTGCCACGTCATCCATAGCCGAGATCATCTTGCATGAACCTGTGACAATTTTACGTACACATAATGTTTTTAAATCCTAATATTATAAATCAGAAAGTGAGTTTGTTTGTTTGTTTGTTCCGCTTTCACGCCGTAACTACGATTGCTTTGAAATTTTGTAGACGTAAAGATAAAAGTCCGGATTAAATAATAGGGTACTTTTTATCCTGGAAAAATCGTCAGATCCCACGGGATGCGTAATAAAAGCTTCGGTTAAAAACTACTGCATGGTCTCATGTGTTGTTCATCAATAGATGATGTGATTCTCGCGGAAAGTTTTAGGCTATTTTTATCCCAGAAAACCGACAGATCCCGTAGGATGCGCGATAAAGACTATTCATAAACTACTGTTCGGATTTTCCTGCAGTTTTCATCAATAGACAGTGATTCTTGAAGAAGGTTCTAGACTATGATGTATGGAGAAACCGATAAATCCCACGGGAGGCGCAATAAAGGCATCGCTCAAAAACTACTGCACAGATTTTCATGCGGTTTTCATCAATAAATTGAGTGATTCTTGAGCAAGGTTTTGCGGTATTTTTTTATCTCGGAAAAACGTAATAGTCCCACGTGAAGCGCGATAAAACCTTCGCGCCATAAACCGACTTCCGCGCATATGTAGTCCTGGGCAAAAGCTATGACCCTTAACCCTCTATAGACCCAATCCCGAAATCCACGCGGGCGCAGCCGCGGGCAGAAAGCTAGTTTATTTATAAGATATACGTATATCTAAATATCAAAATTGTGAGTCGCTTTGTCTGGCTGTTGTTTTTACGTTAAAACGTAAAATCGAATTCGAAAGAACAAAAAACAAGGAACCTTTAGAACCCGTAAGAAGATTTTTTTTTTTCAACCTGCAAAACATTGTAAAAAAAGAAAAGGTTTTGAAGTTAAGATCAATAAAACAGCAACCCAAAGCTTTTTAATATTGGCAATTTCGATTTTGATTGTCACAATGAGTGACATGACCCATGTCAAAAGCTTTACCGCCACTACCAAAATAGAAGGATGTCACTGTCACACTGACAATGACATTACGATAATAGGAGGTAACTCTCATTATTTAATAAAAATGCAAAGGAACTACCCAATACAGCCAGCATCTACAGTTTCATTTTCAGGAATAAATCTGGAGTAAGAGCATATATTTACTATCAGAATTTATTAGTAGTTTCGGAAAAATAATATAAATAGCTGATGCCTTCATTAAAACCTATAAATATAAAAAAGCTTGATGAAGGAAACCAATATTCGAGACTTTAAATATTATGTTTTACTATTACTAAATATTAATATAACTTTGTCTCAGAGGGGAGATCTATCAGAAAAATATCACACAGTAAGTGTAGAAAAATATTAAAAAAATGGGCCTCAAAAAGAAACGTGTCCTTTAATTAAAACTAATTTAACTATGTTGGATATTCGTACCAACATTGAGGTGTTGCAAGAGCGGATTCGAACGGATTATGAGGACCGCCGCGGCCGTGGTGACGTCTGTCCTGTACAGATCCAGCCGCTTCAACTTCTTCAAGACCGCGAGGCACACCCAATCAGAGCAACCGGTGACAGAGCGGAGACACAATTCTGCAATATTCATTTACTATTAAACTATGAAGAGGGCTTGTGAATAACACCTGATTATACATTTGGATAATATTTTTTTCAACACACTTCCTCATAAAGTGGCTCTAATCCCATGGCAATTAGGCACATAATGACACCTATAATCAAACTGTGACTTTTTCATTACTATTATTCACGAGTGAGTAATAGTTTTTTTTAATATTATTGGTTGAGTTACGCTTACATTTGCGCTAAAAAGCTATCCGCGAAAAGCCCAAAAAAATGAAAACTCATTTTTTTAGTCTATGGCCGATGCGCGCGCATAGGAAAACTAATTAATTTTTCCCGCCATTACGAAATTTATTAGTCTATGGCCGATGCGCGCGCTTAGGAAAACTGATTAATTTTTACCGCCATTACGAAACATTTTTCACAACTCGTCTCGTTTTCTCTTTTGAAGTTATTTAGTTAGTTATTAATTAAGATGTCTGCGAATACAATTTATGAAGGTTCGTATCGAAGGTTTTTATTTAAGTATTATTTTATTCAGAAGTGTGTTGAAAAACGTTGTATGATACACGTGTGTAACATTACACACTTGTACCATAATGTAATATTAATACAGTTGCTCAAAAAGTGGCGTATTGCAGGGACGTGTAGCGTTCGGGATCTGGGCTATTTCACACTCGTGCTTTTTTTTTTGCCTTTCCCGAACCCGTGCGTTTTCTTTCCCAACTGTCAAAATAATTTCTATTAAAAAAAAACAACCATGAAGAAATAGCTACGTTTCTTGGTCTGCCGGATGCTGAGTGTTACACTGAGCATAGCTTCAGAAGGACCTCTGCTACATTATTGGCAGATTCAGGAGCCAATTTGACGTCCTTAAAGCGACTAGGTGGTTGGAAATCGGACAAAGTTGCAGAAAACTATATTGGTGATTCATTAAACAACAAACTAGAAACTGGGAAAATGATCACACAATCCATTAATTTAAGGTCCAGTCCGTCTCCTTCACATGCTGAAGAAAATGTTCGTCCATCTACGAGTACCTTCGTTGATAATGATAATTCATCAGATCCAATTCCATCAACTAGCAAACGCCATTGTATGACAAATATACATGAACAATCATACTAAATTAATAATAGTTTGTCTCAAACAGTAAATATGCAACCTAAAACTCCCCAGTTAGTATAAAAAACTGTACCAATTTCAATGTATATATGAATTATAACTTTTATAAGAAATAAATGATTAGTTAATTGAGTTTATTGTGTTTTTATAATTTGATTAAATTGCTTCATTTTTGCGCAACTGTATTAAAAATAGTCGTTCAGTACACGTACGGAACCGTCATTGCAACTCGTTCCGACTGTCAACCGGAACTCTTTGCAATGACAGCCATTCCGTACTAGTAATGAAATATACTATTCTGTGCGGCAACCAGAAAATAGTACATTACTGCAGCGGCCAGCAATAGAGACATTGATGGACGAACGTGTACATACGTAAGTCCATCAATGCCTAGTTGTGGCCAAGGCTTGTATAGTACTTTCCTCAAATAATGCGCGGAAATTAAAACAAGGATTCATTTGTTTTTTTTTTCATTATAAAACAGGTTAAATAAAACTCTGATAAGTTGCCTCCTTGATTTGCCATTTTTCGGAGCAACAAATCGTTCCATTTTTAAAATACAAGTTAGATATGAATTTACATGTATATTAGTCTTGTGCTTAAAAGTTTGCGACTAAGGTCACTCAGATCAGTTCACCGCTCCTAAACGAACTAGTTCGCTCTTTTAGTTCGTCAGCTCCCGACTCCCAGTTGGAATGCATCGCATAGGAACTAGGAAGGCACTGGCTGGCAGCCAAATCGCTCCCTAGTTAATGTTGCCACAACTCAGAAAACATACCATAAAAAACATAATGCCAACTATACAAATGAGTCACGCAATGCGCATGTGCAGTGAGTGAGTGAAACGTCTTTAGTTCGGTCTTCACCATAGACTAGTATACATATAAACGTCTTCACGATCCTTGTACTTTGGTTATGAAATACGAACTAAGGAACTAAGGAGTTGGGAATGACGTGAACTAGTTCGCATATTTTGTCTGTGGGAGCGCTCTTATGAACTAGTTCGTTCGCGAACTACACAAGCCAAATGTATATTTATTTGGCCGCTAAAACACGACAGATGGATTTTCATTCATTTTAGCCGGCCGCTGCTCGCTGTATTTGGCCAGTACAGCAATTTCGATTTATCTCGAAGAAGGTTGTCAAAACAATGTTCAAATTTCCAAGAATGTTTGAGAAAAAATATTTAGTATGCAGTGCGTTGCTTTTTTTATAGCGGAGTACTCTCAAATATTGACAATGTAGTTGAATCATATTAAAAAAATACTACAAATAGTAACAATTTTATTATTTGCATAGATTTTATGAAATTAAAGAAATATGGCATTATTTATAATCTATAGTGAATATCAGCGCATGTTGAGAGCCATTATTATTTACCCCCATTTTCATTTCATGGACCCCCAATTTTTTTTTTGACGTAGACCCAAGTTTGTCATAACCCCTAGGGGGTCGATATAAGCCACTTTGGTAATCACTGGTCTAAGGCCTGAAATCCTAATATTTTCCGAGTTAAAGCGAAAATTTTCAAATGAAACCCCTTTTTTTTCTCAGGCATGTAGGGAGCCCCCGGGAACACCAGGCGAGTTCCGGGAACCCCCAGCCTCCGCTCCCCTGCCAATACAGGGGAGCCCTCCTCGGGGGAGGTTACAATACCTCCCCGATCTCCACCACCGACGACGCCCCCCGGCCACGGAAGGGGCGTGGTCCCTCCCGAGTCGCCGTATCCGCGGGCGCGATTCTTCGCACCCGCCGGCGACCCGTGGTAAAAATAAAAGACACCCCTAGCCGGCTATTATCACAAAAAAGCAATGCAGTCAACATTGGGTACTCAATAGATTTCTGCGTATATACATACCTCGTACACTGATGTAGAGCAGTTGATATATAGCATCAAAAATAATTTATTTAGTTTCTAAAGGATAAAATTTTAATAGTTTGTTAGTGTTGTTAACGTTAATATTTTTCTGCAGATTTTCTACATTCAGATAGCTATTTTTCAACAGTGATCTATGAGTTTCTTTCTACACAGTAATGTTTATCTTTAAAAATATTTAGACAATAATTTTCAAGTATATTAATTAAACATTTAATTTTAGTGTGTTTTTTATTTGTGACGGAGCAGTAAATATAATTAGTCCGTTAAAGAGCACCTTATTACTTGACTACGTAGCTAATGTTAATATTAAAGTATAAAAGTCGAATTTTTCACTAAATTAAATCCTTTGGTTGCAGAATTAGAATACTTATCATATATACCTTGCAGGCAAGAAGACGTATCAACGATGGCTCTAAGGACGGAGTTATCGACGAATTTGCAACAATTCAGACGTAGGTGAGTTAGCTCGACGCCACTATCTCGAAGAAAACTGCAAAAAAAACATGTAAATTAATATCGTACTTATAAATTTTAATATTAAAAATACAATCAATAACTATTACTATACGTTATGCTAATAGAAATGGATTAGCACCTAGAAAAATAATATAACATGTTATAAACTTTAGGTGCATTTATTTTTTTCCTTTTCAGAGTTTTATAATGCAAGCTTGTAGCCAGTTTTATAATACTCTTATTTATTTAGATATAAGTACTTAGCTATATGTGTCTGCAGATAATTTAGATCAGTTAAAATCAAACTCTATACGTAAGGCGAAGTAAATGGTTTAAAAAAATCTGAAGCTTTCTGAAGATGTTAAAATTTCAATTTTTCGGTAACTCCCTAGAAAAATCTGGAGATTTGATCGAAATTAAATGACAAAAACCTGTGAGTAGACACTTAGTCTGTATAATAACTTTTAAGTTTTGATTAAATCTCTTTTATGTGACCTAATCAAGTCCAATAGGAATAGGGAATTAATCTCTTTTTTGAAAAGAATCTTAATTTGATCCTTGCGTGTCAGTAAACCATATACTAAAAATATAAAAATTTTATACACTAAGTACTACTACATACATTAAGTACTATAAAAATTGCATTAAAGTTTAATATTTTCAAATTTCGCGCGTAATTAGACGAAGGCGCCGCACGAGTTGTTACTCTGTGGCGATGACGTCAATACGGCATGTAAATAATAAACAAAGCTCTCTGTTTGATGCTATGTATATTCATAAATTAAAAATGAGTTATTATCTTTTATATATAAACAACTAATAAAGGAATAATAATAAAAGAGTAATACTGACATCGATGTTTTAATACTCCGTAACTCGGCAGAACAATAGTCGGGATTTGCAGCAAAGAATTTTCCGACCATTAATGCATTTATTTTTGGTAAATTCGTACTATCTCCTTTTACAAAACTGCTTTCCATAGTGTGATTCACGTGCGATTTCAATTTAACTTATAACGTATTTATAACATTCTCTTACATTAAAAAAGCAACCTACAAACGTCTTTTTTTATTGTTTTGTACGTACTATGATTCATAATGACATTGACACGCATAAGTTTACAGTACCTTATGACGTCACGACATGGCGGCCTATGTTTCGCTCTTGTTTTACGTATAAATAAAAAAAGTGAATACTTTGAAACTAATTTTTATATTATTTTTGTTATTTTATGTACTTAAACATGATGGTTCCGACTATTTAATGCATAAGCTATCATAGTTACATGTTTTTTGGTCTTTTCTAATATAGAGGGAAGTACCCTATTTATTTATTTCAAACTTTATCACACAATATAAAGAAAGTACAAAAGGCGGGCGTAATGCAACAACGCATTCTCTACAAACGAGTTGTCAACCGAGTGACTTGTTAAAAAGAATTGTTAATAAGATTAAAACTATTATAAACTTACTATCTAACAAATAAATAAATACATATACAATAAGAATGTTGAATATAAATATTTAAACAGCTTGTAGATTAGTATGGTAGGGTAGGTAGATCATTCCATAGGTGAAACTCAGTTACTTTAGTGTAATGAGAAAGATAAATTAGTGCGGTGAACTGGAAATTTCAACTTGAGATTGCAAGATGAACGGAGATCATGGAACGGAACCAAAAAAAATCGTATAGTCAGTTAAGGTGAATAATTTCGCTGTGACATATACACAATCCTCAAATGAAAATTAATTAGTATTAAACTTACTTGACCACGTAACTAGGCTGAATCATACGATGGCTGCCACACCATGACAAATCCAATTTCTGTAAGAACTTGCATCGCAGAGATAATGTCATTAACACCTGTAAATAGAGTTGATGTTTCTTATCACCTCACTAAGTCCACATCAAACAAAGGATAATAGGGGGCTCTGAAGTCTGTATTAGAAAATCGTGGTTTTCGGCAGAATCAGCAGATTTTTGGATATGTTGTTTTCCTTGACGAGCTGATTCAGAATATTTGAACGTTTAGAAAAAGTTAACGACGCATTTTCCCGCTAGAGGGCTCTGAAATCGGAATTAGAAAATCGTGTTTTTTTTAAGATTTAGCTGGCTACAGCTTGATTATAGATAGTTAGAAAAAAAATAGAGAAAAAGAATACAAAATACAGATATCAGAGCCCCCTAGCGGGAAAATGTGTCGTTAACTTTTTTTGCGACCATTACATTTTTTGCTCAGCTCGACCAGGAGAACAATATATCCAAAATTTAGACCTGGGTCCCGAAAACCACTTGGCCATATTAACAGGTATCATCTACTTTAGGGAGTGGTATATCTCGGTGTAAAGGAACAAAGTTGTGACATATCTATCATAGTTATATACGGGTGTCAATTAAATGGTTAGCATAGTATTGTTATTTCTGTGAGCAGAAAAATATAATCGGTGAGCAGAAATAGCTAATTGGTCAGCAACTCATGGTCAGCAAACATTTCAAAATCAATCAGCAATTTATGTCATTCTGGATGGATGTAATTATTTTTGTACAGCATATTAATTATATAAGCTGCAATCAGCTGCTCATGTTTAATAAAATTTTGGTAAGCACTCAGAGTGTAAGCAAAAAAATGCATTTTGTGCTGCATATAAGAGTAGCAAAAATACTTTATTTGTCATGCCTAACCTAACCTAACCTAAAATGATCATAACTTCAATTGTAAAAAAAAAAAAAAAACCCCTAACCTAACATACCAATCAAATATACTGCTTATAGACATGTTTTTCTGCCGCTCAATCATGAAATCTTGCCGCTCAAGTAGTTATTTTGCGGACTGAATGTTTATTATGCAGACTCATGTTATTGTTGGCTGCCTATGTATGATTTAATTTTTGACCATTATCAAAATTAGTTGCGGAACAAGAATTGCTGCCTGTTTTTTTTTTATTGCAAACAAAATCTTTGTATGCTGACCAAATTATTTAAATGCTGCTTTTGGGTGGCTCGCCAAATTTTATAATTGCTGACCAATGTAATTACTTCTCGTTATATACTCCATAATCAGGCAATGTCAATTAGATTGATGAAAGATTAATAAATCAGTCGTGCTTGAGACATCTTGTTTGATTAACATAACAAGCGCAGCCGTTTGATTATATCTTTATTCTTTTTTACATATACATAACAATATCTTTATAATTAACACTAGCTGGTGCCTGCGACTTGGTCTGCCAAAAAAACACATGGTAAACACAACACATAAACACGGCATTTTTGCGCTTGGTGACTAGATGACAAATTTTAATAATAATAACACATTGGCTACAATTTATAAAAATATACGCCACGCTAATATAAGCTACTCGAAGTCGCGGGCTTATTGTTTTGTTCCTCACAAGGAGTACGAAACGTACCCAGGATTAGTGATCCATCTTAGCGGAATCAGAAACGGAAACAGACGTCAAAAGTTAATTTTAACAGAAACAGAAACGGAAGTGTAAATAATATGAAAAAAAAAACAAATTTACAAATATAATTCTTTATTAAGTATCAAATACACCAAATCTAGATTAGAAATAGATATATTAGAAATGTACTATAGAAAACAATATTGCAACTTTGCAACTGAACATTTTATTAATATTCAAAATTTAGTAGCGGTAAGTTATATTTTATAAAAAGTAATCCGTCATAAATAAAATCCGTCGGTTGTAAACTCCCGTTTAAATCTCCGTTATAAAAGTTGCGGAAACAGAAGCAGAAACGGATGTTGAAAAGCGCGCGGAACTTCCGCACTTGCGGAAACAGAAACAGAGATCCGTTGCATCACTACCCAGGATACCCCCTCAACGGCAAGTGTCACGGAGGTTATGTCGGACTACGCGACCACGTGACCTACCGACTAAACTCAGCCTGTGCCTAAGTTCTAAGAACCATATAGGCAAATCGTGAGGGCGACCGCCCCTCAGGAGGGGCGATGCAGACCTATAAAAGGGCTCAAAAGCGCTAGAGGAGGCGCGGGAAGCCCAAGTGCCCCCGGCCTTATCATGAGGGAAAGTCGCGGACACCAGCTAGTGAAGTAACGACAAACCGTATGCCGTAAACTAGGATTTTTTACCCAAAACTTCAGAGCCCCCTAGCGGTGATTTTTGTCGTAAACTTTTTCAATAACCTGTATATTCGTGATCAGCTCGTCAAGGAGAACAATACTATCGAAAATTTGAGTCGATCGCCGCTCGCCAAACTGCCATATAAACTGTGCCATGTACTTTAATGTGTTTAATGTTTGTTATTACAATAAATTAAATACATTACCTGCAAATGTAATGTGACAAACTTTGACCAAAAAGACTATGTATTAACTTGAAGCTTATATAACAAATGTATATGCTGTCACTTTTAAGTCCATTTGGTAGTTCGCACTAAATATCTCCAGCGATAAACGAAACAGTCTCCAAAAAAAAAAATCTTTCTCTCACCTGTGACTGTATGCAATGCCAGTACGGTCTGAGATCGATACAACGGTACAGTATGGCGTCCGAGGCGAGCCTGTTGAAGTGGCGGTTGACCTGAGCGCATCGGCATAGCGACTGCATGTCTAAATACTTCATCACACAAAGGATAGTTTCGTCCTAAAAAAATATTGAATAATGTAAATAAATATTTCCTACTTACACCAATTAGCATAGCTCAAAGTAAGCTCTGTAAAGCTTGTGTTATGGAATCTAAGATAATATATATGTATATATATATATATATAATATATATATATAATATATATATATATATATATATATATATATATATATATATATATATATATATATATATAAACCACTAAACCACTTGGCCATATGAACAGTATCATCTACTTTATTACAAACACGATATTCATTTATGTCAGTGCGTTGACAGATTCACAAAAACAGACGAGTAACCGAAATATAACGTTTGCTTTATCCATATTAAATATAAATATAAATATAATATAAATATTTGTTACACTTACACCAATTAGCCTAGCCCAAACTAAGCTCTATAACGGCCGTTCCCAATATTCAGTCTTCAGTTAAAGATAGACAGCTATCCTCGATCGGCAGTACTTAGCTATCTATCTTCAGAAGCTGTCCCACTATTACAGATAGACCATGTCTATCGCCAGTTAACAGTAGATAGGCCGCTTATCCGAGCCCTCTTTTACGTTCCGAAGTACGCAGTGCCACAAAGCATGAAAGCACTCTCTGTCACGGTACATCAACGTTTTGGTCGTATTTTTTTTCTACTATTAATAAATATTTAAGAAAATAATAATGTAATTAAAAATAATAGGTTCAGTATCCATTATTTTGTTGCAGTTTAATACCTATTTACAATAATTTTATATCGTGAGTAAAATTATTTTGACGTGACAAGGAATGTGAAAGATGACAGTGTCAGTTGATTGTTTGACATTTGTATTCTTTAGAAATAAATAATATTGTTGTGTTTGTAGAAATCAAAGGTGATTACTACAAGTATTAAAGTTATTTTCGGAATATTATTTTCCATAAAATGAGTGCTGTACCTAAGTATTTGTATTGTTTTTTATAAAAAATATTGTGTATAACTTGTTAAATAATTTAACTAATAATATATGTTGTTTTCAAAATAAATAGACTTTAAGAAGGAAACATTATTTTTTATTATACATATTTAACACCTTACACAGAAGTGTATTATTATTCAAAATCAAAATCAAATCAAAATCAAAAATTTATTCTTCAATTAGGATTTTTAGAATCACTTTTGAATGTCAAAGAAGCTACGCCATTGGTTCACAAGACTACGGCGGGAGACCTTGTACTGGAAAGAACCAGCAAGAAAACCAGCAAGGGCTATATTTTTTTTCTCCCTGTATCTTTACAGAGTCGTAATATTTCATTATTTCGGTCAACAAATCATTGACTGCGGTCTTGCTCAATCTAAATCTGTAATGAAAATCAAAATCGTCGTATGTGTCGAAATAATTTTTACGCTCTTGATATGATCGGGCCATATCATTTTCTTCATCTGAATCCCAGTCACTCAGCTGCTCCAAAAGAGAAAGATCACTGCTCGAACTTGAGTCTGACATTGTTCTTTACGCGAAACTTATAATTTTCACACAAATAAATTAATTAAACATTAAAAACTTGTAAATCTGCCGTGGTATCCAACCGTTATCCCTGAAAATCCTAGGATTGAATTTTGAGGTTACTGAGGATAATCAAACGTACTGACAGATAGCTCTGAAACAATATAGGGACGCGACAAATGTCAATTTCATACAAATGTCTATCCCTAGTAAGCTACCGGTCCTCCCGTCGATAGATAGCATCCACGGATAGGATTTCCTATCGTCAATACATTTATAGGGACAAAAAATTCAAGGATAGATAACTATTTCTATCTCTAGTAGGGCAAAACCAGAGATAGATTGAATATTGGGAACGGCCGTTAGGCTTGTGCAATGGGATCTAGGGCAACGGATAGACATACATATATTATACATATATAAATATTTTTTTTATTGAAATATATATCAACAACCATGACTAAGGTACAAATGCTCGCATTCATCACACAAACATCTGCCCCCACCGGGATTCGAACCCGGGACCTCAGAGATGGCGACACCTTGAAACCGGTGTACTATCCACTCGACTATGGAGGTCGTCAATATTATATCCATAATAATCTTGCGACTGCATACAGCATGTTGAGTAAGGACGATGCACTTAACACAGGTCATGGTTAACGCGGAACAATGCTTATTTTTATTCCAGTCATAAAATGTGACATGAATAGCAAAATATTTGTAGGGTTTATTCTCCTGCAAACTCCTTGAACGTGACTGTAATATTTTATTACTTCAAAAAAACGTAAACTGTTTTATAATGTGTGAGTCGAGACCATCTAAGTGTCGAGATCACTAAGGATATCAAAGTTACAGTAAAAACAAAGCACTGTAATTAACCTCTGGCTTAAAATTTTCGAAGTAACATAAAAATATTCTAAAATTTTCACACGAATTATTATTTTAATTCATAGGTATACTGGTATAATACAAAGTATTTGATGCAATTCATGACACATGTCTACTGACAGAATACTGTTAAAATCATAATTAACATTCGTATATGACTCACAACGTGTTATGATTCTATTTTACAACACAACATTATAATAATAAAAATGCATTGTAGAATTGATTGATTCAAATAATCATATGTAATTGTTACAAAAAAATATGTTTGCTATTTTATCTGTGCCGAAATGAGGGACTATGAAATGCATTCTTAATTTGTATATACCCTTATTCCCGAAGCTATTTGAAACAAATCAATAATATTCATTGACTCAACATAGTGAGAAAAGTCCAAATGCTCTGACGCCCACTGGAAATCTTCACATTTACAACTAGTTCAGTAAAACATTTTAATTAAGTCTAGCTCGAAACTTTATCACATGACCCACAGTTTGTAACTTATGATGATGCGATTAATAACAATATTAAACTTAGCTAATAGGGAATGTAAATTATAAAATACGTACCTAGTTTTAATAGCTGGAGACAGCATGATAAAGCAAACTTACAATTCGCAGCTATCGCCACATTAAATAATGTATCGGAAAAAAAACTCCACTGTCGACTTCGATTCAATAACATTGAGCAGTCATAACAACCAATGTATCAAAAAATAATACAAGCAATAAAACTGGATATTGTTTTAAAATCGTTCGGGTTTAGTAGAAGTGTTGGAGACACTGGAGAAACAACCATGCATCATTACCAACAAATACCCCTATTTTTAAATTGTTTTGATTGAAACCGTCGCGTACTGCTTCGCACGTCACAATAGGTTGCCGATCGATTTAAATTAACATTCTATTGAAATGAGACCCTACACTCTAAATGCAAACATTGTCGGTGATACTGCAATACCTCATAATCAACAGTAGCACAAATACACGGCATATCTTCATCATCATCATCATTTCAGTCGAAATACGAAAACGTAACAGAAAGACAGAGTTATTTTCACAATTATAATACAGTAGAACCTCTATAAGTCGAATATCAAGGAAGACGCCAACATTTTCGTGTTATACTCGTAGAGTAGTCGACTTATAGAGAATTTCGACATAGCCGGATTTTGATTCGACATAAAGAGGTTGAAATTCATTCTTAAAAATTTTGAGACAGAACGGTAAAATTAATAAAAATTCAAGTTGGTGGCAGAGGTGACACACATATGTATTTTTATGATCTATACTAATATTATAAAGCTGAAGAGTTTGTTTGTTTGTTTGTTTGAACGCGCTAATCTCTGGAACTCCTGGTTCGAATTGAAAAATTCTTTTTTTATTGAATAGCCCATTTATCGAGGAAGGCTTTAGGCTACATAACATCACGCTGCAACTAATAGGAGCGAAGAAATAATGGAAAATGTGGAAAAAACGGGGAAAATTATTCATCTTTGAGGGCTTCCATTGCGTGCGCTGCGAAAACGGTTCTAGATACCAAAAAATATGTATGAAAGAATTATTCCTCTTAAAATGATCTAAAAAAATGTCCGCGACAGTATATGTCTATCTTTTAAGGTTAACTCGCTAGAATCGTTTTTATGGTAATCAAATTTGCATATGTCGCGTTGTCGAGATCGGGTAACAGCTGAGGTGGATGTTTGCAAAAATAAATATAATGCTCAAAATAACTATTCCACGGACGAAGTCGCGGGCACAGCTAGTGTAATTATAAATCAAAACATCTTCATCATAGTATAAAACAAAGTCGCTTCCCGGTATCTGTATGTATGTATGAAGCTATGTATGCTTAAATCTTTAAAACTACGCAACGGATTTTAATGCGGTTTTCTTGAATAAATAAGTATATTCAAGAGGAAGGTTTATATGTATAAAACATGCACAACATAGTAGTGGAACACTGCCAATTTTTGAGATTTCTAATATGATATCGTAAATAAACTCACTTTTTTGCGCTTATATTGCAAACGCTGGCCAAACCCTAGGAGATTGGTCAAAATGGTGTATTACAGTATTGTACAACTTACAAAAGTCCACAAAAAAGTCCGCGATGGTATATGTCTATCTCTCAAGAATAACCTACAATAACCGCTTTTTATCTTTTACTTTTTAAGCATGCCACCCGTGCGAAGCCGGGGCGGGTCGCTAGTATTTAATATAAAAAAATATGGCATTAAAGTCAGTATTTTTTTTTGTTTTAGATAATTCGGTTTTTAGATAGATAATCGACTTCTCTACACTTAAAACAAGGGGATATCTTAACTTGGCCAATCTTGCTTGACGCGTCCTCTATGGGGAGCCAAACGAGAGGGTAGAAATTAAACAGTATGTACTCACGGGTAGTCGTTGAAAGTCGCCCAGCGGAGGGCCCGTGTCGATTTGCATGCTCAAAAATGAGGGGCTGTTCAGCGAAACTATACTTTCATGTAGGTTCGATGCCATTATCTTGTTGAGCAGCTGCCCTGTAAGCACAAGTGACGTCAAAAATTGAAAACTAGGTGTAAGTATCTTTTTTTTTTGTCCCCCTGAGGAAAATGCATTAAAATGCATACCCGGCTGTGGCGAGCCGGCGGTTATGTGGGGTTCTCCTCCCCAGAAGACCTACCCACTAAAACCTCAGGGATGGCCTTCCTCAGGCATGTAAGGAGTCCCGGGAACGCCAAGCTACTTCAGGAACCCCCAGCCTCCGCTCCCCCGCCGATACAGGGGAGCCCTCCTCGGGGGAGACTACAATACCTCCCCCGATCTCCACCACCGACGACGCCCCCGGCCAAGGATGGGAAGGGGCGTGGTCCCTTCCCGGGTCGCCGAATCCGCGGGTGCGATTTCCTCGCGCCCGCGGGCGACCCTCGGCGGCACCGCAGCTGTGCTACCGAACCCGGCGCCGCCTCCTTCGAGCGGGATCGGCCATCTCCCGACCCCGCTCGGCGGCTTCCTTCTGGAGCATCACTGCTTCACAGAAGGAGGCCACAGCCCTCCAACCTTCCCCTTCCGCCAGCATTGCCGCAATCAATGCCGGCGGAGACAGATCTCGCCCGATCTCTACGACCAAGACTCGGCGCTCGGAGGCCCACGCGGGGCACTCCGCCAGCGTGTGCTGGGCCGAGTCGAGGTCGGATGCGCAGTGGTGGCAATGTGTTGATCCCTCCCGTCCTATTCGACACAGATACTCACCGAAGCAGCCGTGCCCGGTGAGTAGCTGAGTCAATCGGTAGGTGACCTCCTCCTTCCCGTGGAGCCAAGCTTCGAGGTGCGGGAGTACGGCACCAACGGCCCGCAGGCGCGCGCAGTACCGTAATTCGAGCTGCGCACGCCAGGCCGCCACAATCCGTCGGTGCCACTCCCGCTTAGGCACTTCGTGCGCGGGTTCCAGGGTGCTCCCCCCATCGCTCCCCCGGTCGACACGATACATGTCGGCCAGGATGTCGAATGGGGGGGAGCGTCGCCGCCTCGTACGAAATGGTACGTTAGCCTCGTACGATCCCTATGGGCATTATTCGCTGCAGGCTCCGTAGCAGAGCTCTGCAACGGGGGGACCACACGGGAGCCCCATACATGGCCACGGATCGCACGACGCCCTCGTACAAGCAGCAGGTGTAAGTATCTACATTCTTTTTATCTTTTGTTAAAGGAGACAAAAAGTTCCACTTACAGTGGCAATAGACCCGTGCTATATTTACAGAGAGACAATAAAGATTTACGATATGTGCCTTTACATTTTACTTATTACAAGTCAACCTTTTGGGGAGAATGTGTGGTTATATATTTGTGTGTTTTATAAACTACAATTATAATTATTATCATTATTTCAGCGGAGACACGCTTATTGCTGGGCATAGGACTGGCGCAACGGTCTCCACACCGATTGATTCAGCGACTACCGCCGACAACTACCAGCGATTACCGTGCTGATCTTGAAAAAGACCTGTTAAACTTCTTTTACATACAAAAATAAAACCGTTATCTACAACCTATATCAGTGCTAACAGTTTCAGGTGATTACTATTGAAAAAATATTTGCATGCGTTTGTTAAAAACATTATTATTCACTATCGTAATTTAAACTGCATAGTTTATAGAAACAATTGACGTAAACAAGAGTAATCCTCCGTTTGAACTGAATATACAAAAATCTGAATAAGCAAACGAACATAATTGTTATTATTTGTTATTAGCCTGGAAGATACAATAACGTAAAACAACGTGTAGTATCACATATTTGACTACCCACACTAGTTAAAGGTTGCAACACACATATTTGACGTAAAACAATGATGGCATTATAATCTTAGTGGCAATGCGTTTGGCAAATTCACGTAAATTGTTTATAGATTGGTGACAGATCGCTCAATGACCTTCAGCATTTCCTCGATAGTAAAATATATCCTCATATTAAAGATGACGCTAGCTCGAGTTTAATTTTTAGTTTTTTTTTATTATTTATAAGAGAAGTATTTAAAACTTTAACAATACAATTTAAGAGATCGCAACCTTTTCTTCCTGGCAAAATTCATATCTTACTAATGAACGGTGAATTTGTACAAAGTATAGAATATACCATTTTTAAAGATATTTATTATCACGTGTGTATTTTTTTAATTTATCATAATTTTAATCAATACAATTTACTTTTTATAACCTACAACATATAATCTTAATATAACTCTTTCTTAAAAGCCTTCTTCTAAAAAATTCTTCAAACCCACAGTGTTTTGTAATCCCTTGAAAATGGAAAACATTACATTTGTAAGCTTATATCAAAATAGGTTTATACAGTTTGCTGACCGCAACACAGAGATATTTTGCGCGTTGTGGCTTTTGTTGTCCACGAGTAGCGCGTGTGTACCAGCCTTTATCGTAATACAAACAACACTGCAATTTTGTTGCAAAATAACAGATAATTAAATCTGCTCGGCAAGCGACTATTATCTCAGTAATTAATACAATAACTGGCGCGTACTCTTGATGCAAATGTAGCCTTGATCATGAATACTGACCTTGATCATTCTATGAATACTGACAAATTAAAATGCAGTCTTTTTTATCCAAATATTATCGATATTTTTACAGATAACACTATAAATAAATATTTCTTAGACTTACACCAATTAGCTAAACTCAAACTAATGCTTATGTTACGGAATCTAGGGTAACAGATAGATATACATATATTCTTATTTGATCACACAAACACTGACCGGGACTTGAACCTGGGACCTCAGAGGCGACGGAGGTTGCCAATATTACATCATTTCTAGGTAATTGCTAAATAATGTTTTAGCCACTAAAATTATGACTATTTAGGTTGTCCGAAAACTTACATACCAACTGATATTAAAAATGTAAAAATCACTCTAATCTGTTTCAGTTACATTTTCAAAGCAAGATAGCAGAAAAAGTTATGAAATTTAGTGCAGCTACAATTTGAGACCCGGGAAAGCACATATAACATTTCTTACTGGATAAAATATGTTCTTACTGTAGAACGCTAAGATAAGTTTTGCAGAATTGCAGAATTCTGACTACGATACAACTTGATGTGGAGATAGTTTGAGACCCGGCTTAGAACTTAAGATACTTTTTACTGCAGAAAAATATATTTTTACTATGGGGAAAGCTAGTACCTACATTAAACAGAATAATTATAGTCACATCATATAAACAAGAACGGCTGCATCGATTTAAATACACGTCTATTTGTCTTTTTAAAAACAAAGCAGATAAAAATAATGTCAGTTTTGGATTATGTTCCGCCATCTTCCGCAGCATACCACTCACGTCATTATCTACATAATATGATTTTCGCTAAATCTACTAATTTTAAATAAATCGCATGTTTGACATATCTACCACGAGTGAAAATAAATTGCGAAAACAGAAAACGTGAGAAAACAAGTACACATTTGCATATCGTATTGATAAAAATTGCAACATGGCGTGATCGTTTATACTGTAGGTATAGCTTGCGATATTACATAATATAGATTACAATTAAAATTTTACACAAAAACAAACTGGCTTTTCACAATTCGGTACAATATAGGATATTACATCTGGATACATTAAAAAAACAATTTTCAGCTTTTACACTTTAAGAGGTTAGATGTATTATGTTACTCTATCACGTAAAAACTACCGAATGGCTTTTAATGAAAATGTACAATAGTATAGCTTATACATATCACTATAACACATAGTAGAGCATTTATATTTCTTTTAATAATTAATAAATTTATATAACAAAAAAAAAGAAAACAGAGGCCATAGATTTTTTTAATATAAATAATTACTCTTAGTGTAATTTTCCAAGGAGAAAACAGGGGTTTAAGTTTGTTTGGAAAATAAGGCCCGTGGTTTCTGCAGGATAGTGTCTCCTTTATTTATTTTGGGTAAAAGAGAAAAACTCACCCTTAGACTTGTGAGTCGGTGTCAAACAAAATTAAATTCACCCTACTATCTATCTGTGATTACAGGCTGGCACCGACTCAAAATTAATTTAATATAGTAATACTGTTAAAATAGTTGTATATAGCTAAATTTTGTTCGATTAAATTACATTTAAATACAAAAATATCGTGTAAATATTGTTTATAGTTTAAGATTTAGGTAGGTTGAACTGACGCGAGTGGAAATAAAGAAATTCTTAAGCTGTTAATCACAGTACTCATATTTAATTAAAAAACTTATTTCTTACTTTTTAGTACTTGATTGTTTATTTTCCATGTAAATCATAATTCGAATTATTTTGTGCTAAGTTAACCATTTTCGGTATTTTAGTTTTTGATTTTTCAATTTTGAAATCGGTTTTTTTTTCAATAGATCATAAGTACATGGAAGCGAAAATTGAATGTTTAATTATACACCAATGTACTTCAATTCTTTGCTAAATGATTATTATGAATGAATGAAGGTCGAATCATCGATATAATTTGATAATTGTTTGTAATCGTTATCACCGTATCAGGTCGACTTTCAAGCTATCTGGTATCAACTTAGCTCGATAAATAAAATATGTTTATCGATTGGTAAGAATGTCGAATGCCAAGTTCATTGCTCGCACTGCGGTTACGAGTAGTTTTGACGAGAGAGACGCGGAGCTGGTCTGAAATGTAGTTTAGCTGAATGATCCTGATGGAATTCTATCAGTCACCTCAAGAGGATCCCCTAGACAGCGTTGTCACCAGACATTTTACTGTCGAATATAAAATTCGCTGCAGAAAAAAATGTATTCTTTCAAATATATTATACAGGTATACATCTTACATAACAAACATATTAGAGATCGCTCAAATTAAATACAACAACATAGTTAGAAAGTCACCTTCCTGCTTCAATTTTTAGACTTTAAACAAAATCGTTCGCAGTGTTTTGATTTATTTGACATAGATAAAATGAGAAATATTTATGATTTTTTTGAATAAACCTTTCTCGTTTCAGTATTTTGCTTACGCGCAAACATTTATTTACAAATTCTTTATATTCATTGTCACTCAGTGTGTAATTATTAATGCGGACCGCTGTACTTTAGCCTGTCAATTATCGACGCAGACATGCCTAAAAAAGCTCGTTTATGTTCGCCGTGTAGCGGAGGTTGAGAAGCGAACCTGTATGAGAACCTGTTGAGAAGCGAATGTGTACCAGGTACGGCTAGTACGGGTATGTCGTCGATACACAATAAAACTTACCCTTCTCAACAACAGGCTGAGTTTTCTTGTAGAACAATGAAGAATATGAAAAGTTGTTTTTCGTGCCGACTAGATTGGATGGCTCCTTGCCTCTTAGAAGTACGGCGTCCAATTCTGTATAATACGGTAGTAGCCTATGGTTAAATTCCAGTCTTAAGATTCTGTGAAAAGAAAAATAACTTTTCAAGTCATGAAGGAAATTATTTCTATACAAACAATAGGTAGATATCGCACTAGCGCAAACATACAAATCAGGGCAATTAAGTGTGATTTCATGTCACCGCGTCTTCTAAGCAGCGGTCGCCCTCACTAAGTCTGATATTAAGTGATGCGTAACTTACTTTACTTAGTGAAGTTATAAAAAAAAATGAAACCGTGTCAAAATGGGAATGAGAATAAAATAACCATGGACCACGAGCCTGTATAGTAATTCTTATCAAAATAAAAATGTACTAAAAACCAAAAAATAATAAAATAGATACAGTCGTGGGAATTATAAACATATGCATAGACTAGACTAAAATAAAACCGTGGGGCACATTGAAACAACACAACGATTGTAGACAATTGATGTGCCCCACGATTTTATTTTAGTCTAGTCTATGCATATGTTTATAATTCCCACGACTGTATCTATTTTATTATTTTTTGGTTTTTAGTACATTTTTAGTACATTTATCTTAAACATTGCAATGTATGTTTAACATAAAACCGTTTAAATTAAAAAGTTTTTTACCTATTTTTATTTTCTAGTTTTTAGTTTTTATTTCGCATTATTCTCTTTTAAAACCTAAGTTATCCGCCATTTTGTAGAGACCGCCATTTTGGATTTTAATTTTATATAGTACATTATATTCTACTAGTTGAGCACTTTCATTTGATACCCATATTGATAGGATTGATTAAACCTAAGTTTTCCGCCATTTTGTAGAGGCCGCCATCTTGGATTTTAATTTTATATAGTACATTGTATTCTACTGGTTGAGCACTTTCATTTGATACCCATATTGATGGGATTGATAAAACCTACGTTATCCGCCATTTTGTAGCGGCCGCCATCTTGGATTTAATTTTTTTATAGTATATTGTATTCTGCTTGTTGAGCCCTTTCATTTGATACCCATATTGATGGGATTAATAAAACCTAAATTGTCCGCCATTTTGTAGCGGCGGCCATGTTGAATTTATAATGATAATGAATAAATATAATTGTATTGTCACCAAAATCCAAAGTGTATACAAAATTTCAGATTAATCGGTTGACAGGAAGAGGGTGAAATTTGATTTACTAAATTTGACCCAAGAATGAATGAACCGGGCTGAGCTAAAAAATAAATAAAAAACCGTTTAAAATAAAAAAAGGTAGAAATTATAACCAAGCTCGCGGTCACAATTACTACAACAGAAATGTAAAATTAAGGCACAAGATGAATTGATGAATGACAAATTTAGGTTAATTATATTAATTATAATTTTTATTTATTATAATTAGAGATCGGATAATCGGATGCATATTTACCTAAAGTTTGTTTAAGACAAAGTATCGAAACGGCTTTTTATTGTTTTGTTAAATAAAATTTTTCACCATTTCTGTTTTTTTTTATTCAATTATTTAATTGATTATTGTTTTAGTCACACTAGCTCATTACTTTCGTATAACACTCTTCATGTAATAAATCGTACATTCATAAATCGCACGGGGAACTGAAACTAAACATGTAAATACGTATGCATAGTTGTATAAATGAACCCGGTGTCTCGGTCTTTTGAAAATAAATACCACGTGCTAATTTAGTAATTTTCAAACAATATCACTACGTTAAATTTGCAGTCCCGTATTTTCCCGGGATATTTATTTAACAAAATGTATTTTAAAAAGCCGCTTCCATAATTTGTGACCCAAAAATTAACTTTATTTAAATGCATCCGATTATCCGATCTCTAATTATAATTAACTAAATATAATTGATTAATTATATTTAGGTTAATTATAAACCCAAAATGAATAGAGGCAGCTATAAATGAGGCATCGACTTGCATTATGAAAAAGAGTCGTATCATATCGTGTTTTGGTGTTCATGCTACGGGGACGTGTGTAGATATACCAATATATATATCTATCATAAGCATACTACACTTTCAATGCAATCACAACGCTTAAAATAGAAATAAATCTAGTAGTATAATTCGTGTCAAGAATTTTAAAAAATTAATTGGTTTCAAAGAAATTGGCTGAGTACTAATAATATTGAGATTCCAATTTGTTCAAACCTCGATGTGAATCTCTACAACTCGTTAAAATAGCGATGCTCAGGTCACGTGAGCACGCCACGAAGTCAATAAACTTCGGTAAATTACAGCGATCAAGAAAATTTAATCGTGAACAAAAATCAACATTCATTTTCAAAGGTAGTATTTTTTTCTTTGCCGATTAAACAGGGCAACTGATGTAGTATGTTTAGAAAACGGCATTAAATTTGGGTGTCTTTATGGCTAGTAGTACAGAACACTTTTAATACATTTGCTACTCATAAAGTACCAACAAATATTAGTGACCGTCTAAAGTATCCTCAACATTTAAAGTAAATGCAGGCTGACGAGACTTTTTGAAGTATCCTGGCTTGACATTATCAAAATCCAAATAATTTCTTATTCAGAAATAAGTGCCGAGCGAAAGACTTTCGGTAAATATAGTGTAAGTTCGGCTGAGTTCTCCTTCCAAGTATTTGGATTTTCTCTGCCCGGCGGGAGCTGGTGATGAAAGCCAGGCCCAAACCCAGGTTAATTAACAATATCTATTGTGTATAGAAGTGATTCACTAAAAAGTCCTGTGGTGTAATTCCTTTTACCCCATTGTAAAGGACAAGATATCCTTCATGCGTGTCGACTACAGAAAACCAGAAACAGCAAAGTAGGTAGATATACACTAAATCTTACACTATCAAATATATACATATTTGATGGTAGTTGAAAGCAAAATCTATTTACATTATGTAAAGTAATACATCCATGGCGGTAATGCACCAGGTGATATTCTCATGTAACATTTGCATTGCCGAATATAGAGCAGATGAAGTTGTAAGTCATTTTATTCAGACCATCATAGATTAATTGACAAAAAAAAGAACAGAATTGGATGAAAAACATGAAGGTTTCGTAATGGATTCATTTAATATATGGGAGTAATTAAAATTCAGATAATCCCTCATTGAAACATTCTTTTAAAATGGACGATTTATCGCTAAAAGATATATAATATCTCACTTTTAAGTGACTATTTATGATAGCTTTTATAACTTTGTCTTGAAAATTAGTTTGAGGACGAAGACATTCTGGCGAACAAAGCTGATAGTTTTCGGACACGTATCAATCAGGTACTACCACAGGAGTGGACCCATAACCAACCATCAATCCAGGTAATTCGAACTAGACTGGAACGGCAAAACCCAAGCGCAAAGTTACAAGCTCGAACGCAAGAGTTTGTCATATAGTGAGAAGAAGCTATAAGGCACAAGTACTTAGTACATCGCATAAGGTAGGCCTATCATGATCGCTTTAAACGGAAATAAAGCTGCAATGTAAGAGAGATGACGCTGCATGAGCTGTATTTCAATATTGTTTTAACCCTGCTTATCAGTCATGGTAGGGCCTCAAGTCTTAGCACACTTGTTCTCTACAAGAGGAGTGTTTGAGCAGATAACTTCAATGAATATTATGTTTAGTTTAGAAGAAACCGAGGACAGTCAGATTTTTAAGGTCTTATTTTTGCATAAAATCACATCCAGACATTTTAATGCCAGTAACTAACTGTTTGTCTCTGAAGCTTTATTGGCATACAATAATTAAGTAGATGTTAGCAGAATTCATTGGTTTGATCTAAATTAGTCTGTCTGATCTAATTTCTTGATACTCAGTCCAAGCAATTAAATGTATATTATTATATATTTAAGGAGATAAATTATTAAATCTAGAATTATTTCTATGATTTAATAATCTGAAAGAACAGATGTGATTACTATTACTTGGTATAACAAAAAATACATGCATAGTTAGGTACTGTTGACGTCGCATCATAACTGAGACTATTCAAGAAATACTGCATACTTTGATTTCCAAACAATATTTCATTCATAACACTTGTAATAAATCATAATTATAATACTATTTAATCTAAGGGTTATGAAAGAAACATTGTCTGAATCAATATCATACATTCAATCCAGAGTTCTGAATATATTTATAAAAAACGTATTTTTGATAAATTATTTACTGGTTACAAAATAAAAGTGAAACATTTGAAAAACACCTAGTAAATTCTATTGTATATTTATATATTTAATTGATTCATAACCCACTATGAGTTTCGAGAAGCAGTAGACGACGTTAAAGAATTGTGTTACCACCAATGAATCTATTTCCATATAATAAATAAGGAAATAGTCAAATATTTTCTAGTATCAAGACTTGAATCCTAGTCAAGTAGCATGCTATCAGTTGAATCATTATAGGTTGTACTTAGAATAGTTGTAGTTTTGTACTTTGAAAGTGCTAGGAAACATAATCATAGCTCATACCCGTCTCTAATGATAGAGCGATTAGGTTTTGGTCTACCATGGTAGCTCAGTGCAGATTGGTCGCCTTCAGTTACACCTTTGAATTTCTTCGAACTTGTATGAAGGTTGTCTCATGATATTTTACTGCACCAAAAGAACATTAGTTCAAGGTATATGAAACATGGTAATATCGACCCCAGGCATCACGATTCGAGACTGCCCAGGAGCGAGCAACCAGGCCCCTGGCACAGTAAATGCGACTGGTAGCAACACTAAAAAACTGATACAGCAGGCATTTCATCCAGGCCTCTTTACACAGCGACCAAGATCACAGGCCCCCAAGTGGTTTTTGACCCCAAAAAAGTAGGAAAAGTAGGATTTTTTTAGCAAAAAGTAGGACTTTTTTACTGAAAAGTAGGACCTAATTTGACATAAAATCAATCTTTTTGTGCTGAAACAATGAAATGACATATTAAAACCGACCAAGTGCAAGTCAGACTCGCGCACGGAGGGTTTCGTACCATTATCTATACAACATTTTAAACAAAATTGAGTTATTTACAATGTTATTTTAATATCATGGACTTCTTATTATTTTTCGTATTATCTATAAGTAAAAAATTATTATCTAAAAATTATTAATTTGGTACACATAGTACCAAATTTCATCTTAATCGGTTTTGTAGATTCGGAGATAATTGACTGGAAACGACGGACAGACGCTAGACGGACACACAAGTGATATTATAAGGGTTCCGTTATTTGTATTCGGACGTACGGAACCCTAAAAACTAAATAATAAATACTCAATAGTCTATCAAATAGTATAGGAATAAGGAAATACCGTAAAACGTTAATGAAGGATTTAAAAAATGTTAAATAGTGTTTAGCCATTACTAATATTATAAATGCGAAAGTAACTCTGTCTGTCTGTCCGGCTTTCACGCCGAAACTACTGAACCGATTTTGATGAAATTTGGCACGAATAAAGTGTGAACCCCGGAAATGGACATAAGACTTTTTACCGCGATAAAATATCTCTTTCCCGCGGGAAACTGCGACGGCAACAGCCAAACCATTTTCGATGTAATTTGGTATGGGGATGTTTTAAGGCACGGGAAACGAAAAGAGATAATTTTACTGAGGGAAAACATCTCTTTCCCGTGAGAAATTCAAACAAAACGCGGGCGAAGCCGCGGGCGGAAAGCTAGTTATCAATATAACTAAAATAAAATAACACTAAAGATATTAATTTTAAAATTGTAATCAATACTGATTTTATTTAAAAAAAATCCCCAACCAAAAGTTAAAGTTAAAGTTTTAGCTGAGGTTGTTCTAAAAATTTATACTTAATGGGGTTTTTTTCCGTGTAAGTGTGTATAAATGTCTTTACAACAAAATCAACTAAAACTCTGGATGGGGTTTGACTTTTGACCATTATTTTCTTTAATTAATTTATTTACTTTCAAAGTTACAATTATATATATTATTACACTGCCTAGAAATACCTTAAGTGAATAATGGCGTATCAGTCAAATTTAATTTCAGTCTTAAATTATAGTAGTTTATTTTTATAATTATGTAATACTAAATCAATCGCCTCTTATTATGTTTAAAAGCCATTTTACACTTTTGCGCGAAATTCTAAGATTTCGGGCTCGTTAATTCTTATGTTCAGTAACACTTGGAACTTATTTAATAATTGATAATAATAGTTCAATCTTTGTTATTGTTCTTTAATGTAACATATTTACTAAAACGAATTTGTTTAATTTACTGTGCGACATCTCCCAAGACCAATTTGATAAAAAACGTCCGCAGACCCATTTTCAAGGTCCTAAATCTATTAATAATGCTGATAAAATATACTTAAAAATTAATACTAGTCTTCATAAATATATTTTTGTTGTCACTTAATGTAGCAGATTATTAAATTACTTTACCATTGTTTAGTAAAAAAAAAATAATTTTGCAAATTTTTAAGATATCATTGTCATTAACATGATTTTAACGTGTTTTTTTAGTTTAAATACACGGTAATAACTGAAATCAAATAATGCCAAAATACCCACTTATATTTGAAAAATTGATATCAACAGTTATTTTGCAAATATTAGTCATAGTTTTATCAGTAGATTAATTTAAACATGAGTGTAAATTACAATGCGCGCGGCATCGATTTAAATAGCTAAATAAAAATTATTATTATTAAAAAAATATTTTTTTATTATGAAAAGTCTTAGGATTACTTCGTCCATCTCGACGTGCACTTTACGCACACATAAAACAATAACGCAGGCTTTTTCGTCAAAAATGTGTAAAATGGCTCTTAAATGCTACTGAAACTTTTTTCCCATTAAAATAAATTAAAAACAAAATTAAATTAAATTAAATAACAAAACAAATGACTCATCGTTTATGACTACAACAAAAACAAAATCAACAATAACATAAATGCCTATACCCATGAAAAATCAAACAAACGAAAAACTATCTAGTTATCACAAAAAATAACGACTCATTGAAGACTACCATCAAAATCAAAATTAACGTCAATATTAGGTAAAAATACAAATAAATTCCTGGAAAAATGCGGATGAAACAATTAAAAACACTTAAAGACCAAGTGAATTTGTCAGGAGTTTATTTAATTTTCTAATTTTTCTTGAGTTTTTTGTTTTGACTTGATATGAAATAATCTAACATCGTACGTTTAGTTTTTTCAATGTCTTTCTGCTCTATTCTGATTTTAGCAAGGCTGGATTTACTTTCCTCAACTTTTTTACAAGCTGCTTCCAGCATGGTTTGTCCTATTTTAACGCCTTTTAAATCTTGGTTCTTTAATGCATTTTTAATTCTTTCATTTGCTTCGTCTACTAGTGTCTCGTAAGTATCCATCTCGGACGCAGCTTCATCCTCTTTCTTTCCTAGAGTTTTTTCTTTCAATATCACTTCTTTAGTTTTTCTACTTTTCTTTTCAAATTCAGCTTTCTCTCTTGCCAAATCTTCTTTTTCTTTCAATTTATTCTGTTTTTCTTCTTCCTTTTGTTTTTTTATTTCTGCTTCCACTCTCTTTTCTTCTTCTATTCTCTCTACGTAAGATCTGTAGGCTCTAGCACCTTTATCAATGAAATTTTTTGTGATAGGGACTAAGTGACATTTATTGTCAAACTTTTTTAAGCCATCCTTTGTAGATTGCAAAGCACTGATCGAGGCTGCTGAAAGAGAAGTTCTTGTACTAGTTAAAAAGTTTGAAGTTAGAGAAAATCCTCGTTCTACATCAGCATTACCGTGCGGAATAACCAAAACTGCTTTTACTAATTTATTTAGTTCAGGATACTTTTCGTGGCCAAGATCATTTTTTAAAGCAAAGATTTCACTATAGTATTGATCAATCCTCTTTTGCATTATATTTCCATCAATTTCGTAACTATACCAGTCTTGTGGAATATTTTCACACTGAAGAACTTTCCATTCATCACTCACTATATCTACATTTAGGGATTCTCTTAATTTGACACTGGCTGCAAGGTTCTTCACAGATGCAAGAGTCCAAGATTCACACCTACTTTGGGCCTTCAGACATCGTGCTTCTCGGATTATACCATTGGTTGGTACTTTTCCCAACAACTTCAAAGTTACACACCTCAAAAATTTACGCATACCCACAATCAAACTTGACTGTTTTTCTGCCTTCAGTTTACCAACTAATTTCCTAGTGTTTTCTCCAATATCTATATCTTTGTCAGAGAGTTCAATTTCAAAATTTGGGAATTTCAGGCTCTTCAAATCTTCAATGCTCATTTCTTTTAAATTTTTTTATTCTGATAAAACGTCCAAGCAAGTTCTTAATAACACTGACCATTTGATCAAACAGTAGGTGGATAAGAGGTTCTTCCTTTTGGAAAAGTTTTAGAAATGGTTGCAATAGATTCGATACAGTAATCAGAAAATGGATCTTGGACAGAGTTGTGTGGGGGATTTTAAAGAATTTTATTATTCGGTTGTAACGTCCATTTTCAGTTATTTTCTTATCTCTTACAGGAAGAGTTTTCATAAAATATTTTTCAGCCACTGACCACTGGCTCAGCAATCTTTCCAAAGCAGGTCCTAAAGTAAGCCATCTACTTGGCACATGTTTTAGAAACTTTTGATTTTTGAAACCAGTTCATCTTGTAGTTCTTTTAGTTCTTCGACCCTGACAGGGGAAAGTTTGAAAAAATAGTGTAAGTCAACTATTAAGTCTACTATATCGTCTCCAAATTCATGTAGAGCTTTGGAAAAAGCATTGTGGACGGAATGTAGTTTACAAAACCCGATATTGAGAAGAGGAGGTAGGTCCTGA
This sequence comes from Scirpophaga incertulas, assembly GCA_036419045.1. Taxonomy (NCBI): domain Eukaryota; kingdom Metazoa; phylum Arthropoda; class Insecta; order Lepidoptera; family Crambidae; genus Scirpophaga; species Scirpophaga incertulas. The sequence goes on from CM071641.1 coordinate 9,694,588, forward strand.
GATTTCTTCACTTCGGTCACCATTTGGAAAACTGCTTTGTTTACATTGGGCCCATCACTGCCTAATGCAATAAAGTCTGCTAGTGGGATTTGAGCATCATTAATTGTTTGAATAATTTTTTCAGAGATAGTGTTGGCTTTTGCCTGTCCCATTAGATGTGTGGCAAGTGATGGACGACAACTTCTTTTTTAATGCTGGACCAGTATCTTATTTTCAGATCGAGCTGTTTTTTTACTTCTCTATTGGTTAACTCATCAAAAGAAATGGAATATGGAGATGAGGACTTTATTATATCAGACAATAAGGCCTCATGAAAATAGGGTCCAGTTGCTTCTGTTATCATGTAAGATAATTTTGAGTGGGACATAGAAAACTTGGAAGCTATAGTGCTGTCAGGGAACATTTCTTTAAACAACTTTGGAGTATCATCTGCTGAGTTATATGAATAATCACTACTAACTGACTTGAGGCTCCACAAGAGCTCTACCTTTATGACTTCTTCTTTTGCTGTCCAACAGGAAATAGTAGCTACGGTATTATCTGCTTCATTTAAGGTTTTGGTTTGACTTACTAAAATCATTTGTGTTCCAGCTAACACGTCTTTAACAAATGAAGAGTGGACTTTAGTTTCTGAGTGAGTTAGCAACTGACTCAGCCCACGGTTATCACATCTCACAACCTTCTTACATAAACGACAAAATACTTCATATCTTGATCGTTTTACACACCACTGTTCAATAATTTGGCCATTTGAGTCCTTCTTCTTTAACCATTCATCTTTAAATGAGGTTTTGTTAGGCATGTTCACTGCACTACACTCTACATCAAAAATTACGTTTCTTCAAAAACACTCACTACAAAAACTATCACCAATTACACAAGTACAGAAAAAAAATCTGAAAATCATGAATTGATTAGGAAATTATTGTAGATATTTTCTATCACTTAAGACTAATAATTATCTAAATTAGAACATGTCTACAACTATTTCCTAACAATGTGAACATCAATTGAAGATCTCAAAAAACGCATGAATTAGTAGGCCTAATATAAATTTTAGGTAAACTTAATATATCCTGAACCTGGAAAGAAAATGCTGCCACAACCTGGGTTAAAGCAGGCAGGAGCATGGATTTCCCCTCAGTTTACTTCATTAGGAATCTAAGACACATGTCAAAATAGTAAGCACTGATAATAATCACTATTTTTATTTTGTATCACAATGTATTGCCATGTCTTTAAAAAAAATAATTTCACGGTTGATTAGATATAGTACTATTGGAACTTATAAATCGATAAAAATCATTTATTATTATTCATTTATTTAAAGTACAATATTAAATTTAATTTTTTTACAATACATATAGATATAAAACATAAATATTATAAAAAACTTAAACCTGTGTGCCGCCGGCAGCGGGGCAGAGCCCATTATTATTATTTTATTATAATACTTTATTGCATACAGAAGGTTACATTAATACATTTAATCAATTATTTTATTCCCATAAAAAGAAGAGGATCTTAGTCAGTCAATTTTTAGGAAAAAAACAACTTCTCATTGGGAAATATTGACATAATTACGTAAAAATTTATAATAAGTGTAATAAATTATCGCAAATTCAACTCAATTTTTAGAGAAAAGTAGGAAAGTAGGACAAATGTGTAAAAAGTAGGACTTTTCCTACTTTCCTACTAAAAAGTAGGAAAAGTAGGAAAAGTAGGACGACTTGGGGCCTGATCATCTTCCTTAGGCAGCATTGTGTGCAACCAACCGTGCCAATCAGATACTCCACCTGAAACGAAAGTCTCTGACAATGAAAATACAATTTGTCATCCCAGTTGGCAGAGAACACCCACTACACGTGAGGTCAAAAAAAGGAAAATAGCAAATAGCCCACCTAATGCAAAGAGGCATAACGCTGACTCATTTCCGATAGAGACTAGCACTTCAAACAGATTCAGCGGTCTACCGATAGACCTGACTGCGGACCCATTAGAGGCTTCAGAACATGAAAACCAAACTGCCCATTATCCCAAGAGAGTTAGCAAACCTCCACCAATTATCTTGTATGGCATAGAGGACTTGTCCCAACTTACCTCATTGTTAAATGAAAGTGTTACCGATGGCAGCTATTCTTACAACATCATCAACAGGGATCAATTACGAATTGTTACACAATCAAGTGAAACATATCAACAATTAATAACACACATTCGTAATAAAAACCTCATAGGACATACCTTTACACAGAAAGAAAAGAAGTGCTATAGAATTGTCATCAAAAACTTACACCACACTACGCCAAAGCCGGCCATAATAGAGGAAATAGAAAAATCGGGTAATAAAGTTCGCGGTGAGGTCATTTGTGCAATCTCTAGAAAAAATAAACGTCCCCTAAACATGTTTTTTGTTAACTTGGAGCCCGGACCCAATAACATAGAAGTGAAGAACATTCGATACATATATCACACAAGAGTTAAGATTGAAGATCCAGAAAATCAAATGAAATCCCTCAATGTACCAGATGTCAGCAGTACGGTCACACAAAAAACAATTGCATGCGACCATATCGCTGTGTAAAGTGTGCCCAAGGACACAAAACTACAGAATGTCCAAAAAAGACAGAAACACACCAGCCACTTGCGCCCTCTGCTCTGGTGACCACCCAGCCAACTATAAGGGCTGCCAGGTATACAAAGAGATACGAACCAGGAAAACAGCCGCAACAACCTTGAGACCAAGAAATAGAAAAAAATAGTTCCCCCACCACAAATTGAAGAATTTCCACCGATGAGGATAAATACTCACACTGCGGGAAATGATAACCCAGAAATAGGCAACAGCCAGCACACACTAAAATATTCAAGAGCTGCCATGACTTATAACAAAAAAAAAAGGATAAAGAACCTCAGCCAACAAATTTGCTTGAGCAAATCATCATAAAACAAATTGATAAAATGGATATGATTCTACATCAAATGAGTACCCTTATGGGTTTGCTCACAACACTCATAGCCCAGAAGCAGAAATGAAATTCTTACGCATAGCTACATGGAACATAAATGGCCTAGCTCCCAATAGGCGAGAAGTTGAGACCTTTCTCAACCTCAACAAGATCGACATCCTATTAATCTCAGAGACACACCTGATCGACGACAGAGTAATTAAAATCTACGGGTACAATGTGTATTACACAAATCATCCTGATGGAACATCACACGGAGGAGCTGCAATAGTAATCAAAGAAAATATCAAACAACACACTCTCCCTTGCTTTAAGCGTGATTTTATGCAGGCTACCATAGTATCAGTGGATGACTGGCAGGGCAGCCTCAATGTTGCTGCAGTGTATTGTCCACCTCGACATAGAATCAAGGAACATATGTTTACTGAATTCTTTCGGACACTTGGACCTAGATTCATTTCTGGTGGAGACTGGAACTCTAAAAATGTCTATTGGGGGTCCAGAACCACTACGACACGAGGAAGAGAATTAAAAAAAGTATTAGAGGTTAATGGTCTTATTGCTTTGTCAGCGGGGGAGCCGACTTACTGGCCTACAGACCCGAATAAAATTCCTGACCTGCTTGATTTCTTTGTTGCCAAGGGGATGTCGGAACTTTACATAGAAATGAAATCGTCTCTGGATGGCAACTCTGACCACACACCTGTGATTTGTACAATAAGCACCACAATCATATGCAAGGATCCAACTGAGTCATTGTACAATCGCAAAACAGACTGGGAAGCTTTTCGCGATTACATTGATAACAACGCCAACCTGAATATACCCTTAAAAACAGAAGAAGATATAGAAACCACTGCTTTGGATGTGACTAACCTAATTCAAAAGGCTGCATGGTTATCCACTCCATATAGGAATATTAAGGGAAAAAGTCGGGATATCACTCTTGCTATAGTTAACATGGTATCTGAGAAAAGGAAGCTACGACGCCAGTGGCATACAAGTCGAAATAGCCATGACAAACGAGCACTCAACAAAGCACAGAAAAAATTGAGGGAAATGCTCAAAGAAAATGAAAACAAAACCATAAAAGACAAGCTGAGGACTCTTTCGCAAAGCAAAGCTGAAGACTACTCACTTTGGAAAATAACAAAAAACATGAAACAACCCACCAATCATATCCCTCCACTGAGACAAGAAAATGGCGGCTGGTCTAGAAAGCCATCGGAAAAAGCCGAGTTATTTGCAAAGTTTCTACAAGAGACTTTTAAACCAAACCAACCTGATAACTCAGACTCGGAAACGGACATTGACGATGTGCTTAATTATGACCAACAAATGTCGCTACCGATGAAGCACATAACACCAACAGAAGTGAAGAAAACTATTCTGCAACTGAAGGACAAAAAAGCACCGGGGTATGACCTAATAACATCAGAAATATTAAAACATCTGCCAAGGAAAGGAATCATCCTTCTGACGATCCTATTCAATGCCATACTGAGATTGCAGTATTTTCCACTTCTGTGGAAAGTCTCAATAATAAATATGGTGGCTAAAGCTGGGAAACCTCCAACCGAAGTCACTTCCTACAGGCCCATAAGTCTTCTACCGGTTGTATCGAAGCTATTTGAAAAACTTATCCTCCGACGCCTCCATCCAATGCTTGAAGAACAAAACTTAATACCGGACCACCAATTTGGATTTCGCGCACACCATGGTGCTATAGAGCAAGTACATCGTGTTGCTCACACAATTCGACAGGCATTGGAACGGAAGGCATACTGCTCTGCTGCATTTTTGGATGTGCAACAGGCTTTTGACCGCGTATGGCATAAAGGACTTTTAGCCAAATTAAGACAATGTTTGCCAAACACAACCTACATGCTCCTAAGATCCTACCTGTCAGACCGCAAGTTTCAGGTGAAAACAGAAGGCTCCTTATCATCCATCTGCAATATAGAAGCAGGAGTTCCACAGGGATCAGTTTTGGGTCCTGTGCTATATACTATCTACACTGCAGATTTGCCATCTTCTGATGAAGTAACTATAGCTACCTATGCTGATGATACGGCAGTACTCTCATGCGACGGGGATCCTTGCACAGCATCCATAAAATTACAAAGACACCTGGACACACTTGGAACGTGGCTTAGAAAATGGAGAATCAAAGCCAGTGCTGCTAAATCTACTCATGTGACATTCACACTAAATAGAGGTGATTGTCCATCGGTGACACTTGATGGAGGTGTCCTGCCCCAGCATTCATCGGTTAAGTATCTTGGGATGCATCTAGATAGGAGGCTTACCTGGAAAGAACACATTAAAGCTAAGAGAGAACAAGCAAATGCAAAACTTCGAGATTTATACTGGTTAATAGGACGAAGATCCTCGCTTAGTCTGGAAAATAAGCTGATAATATATAAAAGCATCATCAAACCTGTATGGACATATGGTATCGAACTCTGGGGGTCAGCAAGCCATTCCAATGTAGAAATACTACAACGCTTCCAAAACAAAGCCCTAAAAACCTTAAGCAGCGCACCTTGGTTTATTCGAAATGAGGAGATACACAATTATCTGGAAATACCTACACTCAAAGAGCAGATTGAGATCTCATGTAAAGCATATAAACGCAGACTCCAAATGCATATAAATAAATTAGCGAGAACGCTCATTAACACAAATGAAAGTATATTCCGTTTGAAGAGAACAAGACTAGCTTCCATTTGAAGTTATACTTATTGTATGGGTTGGTACATCACTGGATGTGCTAAAACCTTAAAATTCAATAGACTCAACAGATTTAATAAAAGCTAAGAGGCTGATTGTAATAGATATAAAAAAAAAAAAAAAAAAAAAAAAAAAAAAAAAAAAAAAAAAAAGGCATCACGATTCGAATGACCGTTGCTTGACCATTGCGTGAGACCACTTTGGCACTGACATTCGATGTGAAGAGTATTATCCACAAAACCATATATTTAGCAACCTGCCAACTTATTATTGGTTGCCATGGACGAGTGTCATAACTTATTACAGTAATACCTAATAGGTAAGTATAAAGTAGTTATCATTTCACATACACCCTCACGTATCATGTAATAAGTCGTGATTTTATTTAAAGATTTGATCTAAATTGATACTAATGTACAGAGAATCAACATATTATTGGTTCATAGTTGGCCATAGTTGTCCATCAACAATCATAATAGGAAGGTATTAGGTTCAGGTTTAGTTCGATATTATAATTCTTAAAAAAAGGAACAGTAACATAGGTATTAATAATGCATCACCGCTCACAATACATTTTATAGATTAAATGCACTACTTGCTGGTTCTTTCCAGTACAAGGTTTCCCGCTGTTGACTTGTGAACCAATGAAGTAGCATCTTTAAAGTGCAAAAGTGATAATAAAAATCATATTAGATGAATAAATGTTTGATTTGATTTAATAAATTAAGGGAATGGTATATAAATTTTCATACATTAAATATACTATAGTTATTTAACATATTATAGTTCAGTTTGATTATGCTATGCACTACCTTAAGAAAAAAACATATTACATCATAAATAGTTATTCTAGATCAACATTATATCGCTAAAATATTTTATGGCAACATTTTCTTTTAATTTGGCTATCAATAGTTTCCTCTTTAAATTTCATGCATGTCTTTAAATTTCAAAAGTGGGTTTGTCACATAAAGAAAAGAAATAAAATATTTTCGACTATGTGATGAAACCTTTGTGTACACTATTTTAACAATAAAATTAGAAGTATTGACTATTACATTACAGGGTCCATAGAGATGCTCATTTATTTATATTAACATGTTTGTACCGATGGATTGCAATAAAGTATTGAGTATTGAAAAAAAAAAAAGTACTAAATAATCATATAAATTCAAAAGAAAGAATGTTTGAAACATTACACTCACAACTAACTGAAGCGGCAATCTCTAACAAACCTTGTACATGACTCACAATTGTAAAGTAATTATGTGCAATACAATGTACAATAAAGTGTAATGCAACACACTTTGAAAATAACAAATGACTAGGTAGATAGAATTATCAACTTTCATAAACAAGTGTTAAGAGCTTACCTTGTAGGCACATTTATCTGCCGTATAATTGGACTGAATATTCGTGGTGTGTCACCAACATATTCAGGCTCTCCCTCCCAAAGTAGGAACCAGGTAGATGGGCCCCTCGCCCAAATGCGCACCAGGGCACCAGGGTTATAAGTTTCAAATATAGACACTTCCATTGGGTAAACAGCTCGCTCAAAAGATACTTCTGTCAAAATAATTAATTATTTGCAAAATTTATACAGTAAATTGAGTTATATCTAAAATATTCTACTTACACATTAATCAAATTCTAATAAACTTAACAAATTTACTGAACAAATTTCAGTTTTCTTACATAACTTAAAAATTAAAACAAAATACTCACCAACAAAATCCTGACTGGCAATGGGACCACTATTCTGAGGCACATAAAGTTTTTGAGCAGAAGGTGCTTCATCCCACCAGGTTCCATAAGTTCTCTGAAAACAAAACTACCCTTAAAAACAAATTATTAAATCTGTATTTAATAATTAAATTTGTCATATACTGACTTTAATAACTGAAATACATAGTATTTCTAATGTTGTTAGACCCTTAAAAAATCCACCTATTAGTAATGACAGTAAACAACTGAAAATAATATGCTATTCAACTATATACTATAACTCAAAATATATACTAATTTGTGACTGCGTTTTCTTTAAAATATTTATGAAAACAATACAGAACAAATTTCTACTGATAGGATTTAAACCCACATCTTCAATTTGACTTGATTTCATATCCAATTAAGCTACCAAGTACTTATCAGATCCAATAAAAAACCTCAACTGCATAGTTAAGCATTTTTTTTCTTAAGTCAAATTCAACTTTCTTTACTGTCAAAAACTACATATTAATAACCAAGTAAGAATACTTTACAGATTTCTTGAAATCTGGTAAAGAACAAAAGAAACTCATAATAAAAATCTAAAAATAAACAATACATAATACTTTAGTGTTATGTTTCCCAATAATTCATAATGATTGACATATGAAAAAAATGATAATAGTAAATTATTTTGTTATTATAAAAAGAAATATATCTCCAAGTATACAGCAAATATATAGTGAATCAAAAACAAGAAAGCTTGAAAAAGAATTATTATATTATTGAAAAAGAATAATTATTTTTGTAATTATTTACTTTTAATGGTAGTATATTAATTCAAGACAATCGACATAACATAAACAATAACACAAATGAATAATATATTGAGTTAGTTGACCAACTATTATGTAGCTATATATTAGCTATATTTTTACCATAACAAATGCTTGAGGATAGTCTCCGTAATCAGGAAAGTTTGAAGGTGGTCCTCGAAGGTTAAATGCAGTGTACGAAACACTAATTTCGCTACCATACTGAGAACTGAAATCTTCAACATTTTGCACAAATTGTTCAATTATTTGTGGTTCTGGATCAGTGTTTTCAGCGTCATCGTTAAACCAAAATAGTGAGGATATTACATCTGAAGCACTTTGCATGATAAAAATTTTGATCGTCAGTGACGCGAAAACTAATTTCAACCAGAAAACAAATTCAACGTAGCTTTAATGCGACATCTATACAAAGAATTAAACAAAACAAAACGATGAGCGCCGAACGGGAAAGGAAGTAGTGTCAAACGTCAATGCCAATGTCAAAATGACAGTGGTGGTTTTTTCTTACCACTACGGAAAGGCAAAGGCTCTGTGCCATACAGACAGGTCTTAAAGTCTTTAATGTCTGTTTTGATAATCAGTAAGGCTACTGCCAAATCTTTTTTTTTTGCCCTCAAGAGAGGAGACAGAATCCTCATGGATACCACCGCAACGGCAAGTAGAGATACAGTGATTATGTTGGACTTCTGGTGAATCGAGACGGCTCGACCCAACAGACCTACCGACTAAACTCAGCCTGAGCCTTTGGTCCTAATGACCCTACTGGCTTGAAGTGATAGAGAGCCGCACCTCAGGAGAGGCACGGTTAGCGCTGCCTTATGGAGAGGGCATATGCACTAAAAGAGGCACGGTACACCAAAGGTTTTATATATTTCCAATTGTAGATGTAATGTAAAGAAAAATTGGTATAAAGTTGTCGTGACTTGTTATAGACTCTTGTAGCGATTGTGGAATATTCAGATCTATTTCTTGTAAGGCATCAATAAACAAAATTCTCTGTATATTACAGGCAGGGCATCCGTAAAAAATATAATTCAAAGTCTGAGGTACATTCATGCGACAATTATTACAATTTGGAGATGAAACAATATTTTGGCGACTTAAGTGAGCATTACATCTGCTATGTCCAAACCTCAATCTACAAATTTGAGTGTAAAAGTTTCTTCAGAGGAATTTATTGGATAAAGTGAACCAGGGTTTTCTTCCAGTGACCTCTTTTATTATTCCTGCATACCATGTCTCTTTAGTCTGAATTGTATGTTCCCAATCTGCTTTCCATTCATCATAAAATAATTTCTTCAGTTCAGGAATAAAATCTTGCCATGGTACCAAAATGTCTCTAATAAAAGTACTTTGCGTATTATTCACGGTTCTTGCCAGAAAGTCTGCTTGTTGGTTTTCTGCTACACCTTTATGAGCTGGAGTCCAGGCAAATTCTACTTCGATTTGGTTAGAAGCTAACCATAGCCAGATTTCTTTAATGTTGTAAGTAATGTAACTGGTGTGAATACTAAAATAATGATTTTGTAAAGCTTCTAATACTGACATACTATCAGCAATAATCAACCATGTTTTAATACGTTTTGCACATATATCGTCTTTAATATATCGTAAAGCAGAAAAAATAGCACAAGCTTCGGCATTGTAAATAGAGAATAATACAGGTAAGTAGTTTCAAATCAAATCCGCTTTTCATATTATTGTGGTAAAAAGCTAGTGATACGCCTTTTTCACTTTTAGATCCATCAGTGTAGATTTAGTTATATTCATTCCAAATTAGAAAAATACTCATTGTTTTGATATCTTTGTTTATAAATATTTTCATATTACAAAACTTGCTATTATAGCTTCCTTCATAACATGCCCATTTATTTGTAGCTTTATAAATTTTATGTTAATCGAGGAAATATATTATTGTCGAAAAATTTTGCAAAATATACGGATACTTATCATTTGGAACTGATAAAGATAGGCTAAGAATGTGTATTATTTTGAGCAAAAGAGGATTATAATCAACAGAAAAGAGCTTTAGAATAAGCTTGAATTTTAAATATTTGAATCTGAATTTTAGTGGAAGGATATTACATTCCACTTGCATGGATGCAATAGGAGTAAATTTCATAGCTCCAGTTATTAATCTTAAATATTTTGTATATGTTAAGCAGGTATCCTACTAAAGGCAGCGCAGTGGAAAATAAAAACTTGTATAGTTGCACGTTTTGTATTTCTTAATACAACATATTCTTAGACAGGAATAAAATGCAGTGACAGACAACTGACTTGACACAATTTAGCCATAGATAGATCGAGGTTCTAGATATATTACCTCAACAGTATAACTTCTAATTTTTACAAGCTTTTATTTAGTTTCACCTGTCCCGTTGTCTGTCGCTCTGTAATCAAATCTTGCAACTTAAATTTGATCCAATTCCCGGTTTCCGATTGAGCTGAAATTTGGTATACACGTTTAGTTCGGATGACAATGAACTGTGTGACGTCATAAATCCAACATGGCGGCGTATCCAATATGGCCAATTATTTTTAATGCACTCCTACAATATGGGTATCAAATAAAAGGGCTTGCCAAGAATAACTAGAAAAATAATGTGACGTCATTCTAAATCCAACATGGCGGCGTATCCAATATGGCGGACCAATTATTTTTAATGCACTCCTACAATATGGGTATCAAATAAAAGGGCTTGCCAAGAATAACTAGAAAAAAATAATGTTACGTCACTCTTAATCCAATACGGCGGAACACCAAAAATGGCGGATAATTTTCTTTTATTCGTTCCTACAATATGGGTATCAAATGAAAGGGCTTGCTGAGAATAACTCGAAAAAAAATTAAAGAAAAAAAACCTTTTTAAAAACAAGCTTTTATTATTTGTTTATAAAATGAACTAAAAAGTTAAAAATAAATTGTAACCTTTAACGACAAATAAGCATCTTCGTCTAGGACAAAATAATTCCATATTGTACAAATTATTTAATTTTAACACTAAAACTTTTCACCATACATAATTATTCAATCTCGTCCCCCCTCTTTATCATAGTCCCCATTTATAAATAAAAGCGTATTACATTGTGATAGCTTGAGGAAAATGTTGTGTTGTATTAAATAATGTATTTTATCCTGCAGTAACTAGAGCTATCATCACGATCATCTTCATTTGCATTAATTAATATCGAATTTTCTATGAAGTTATCATAACGGATATCTCTATAGAATTCTTTCATGATAGTTTACTTCGTCTTCTCTACTACTTTGACCCTGTCTTCTTTTTTGACGTGAGTGCATGCTTCCTTCAACAATGATCGCATTTATTTCAATAATGGTTTGGTCCTTAAAATAGTAATATACATTATTATTCATACAAAGACAACAAGAGTTTGTTTGTTGTTTGTGTATGAGATGCCCACTTTTTACTGTGGACACCTTCGAGCAGGATGCTTTTGTGTCGTCAGTCCATGTCTGCGGCATAGTGTGGTTAGCGTTCAGCCAAGTTTCATCGAGAAAAATGACAATGACACAAAAAATAATAGCCGAGTCAGAAAAAAAAACACCGGTAGCACTCCGGGAGTGCCAGCAGAAGTGAAAACTTCAATATTAACGTTGTGTTTAATTATAAGTACAAAAGTACTATCATTTATGAGGTAGAATACAATGTTTATTTATTGCGCTATCGTACACAAATATGACAGACATTCGCGCAAGCGCCCTGTGCCGCCTAAACGGATCAGCACATTCAGGCACGGTAGAAAGAGTGGGAGATACTAGTTCCTCTCCCTTCTCCTCGATCTTACGCTTTTTCGATCAGCATCACGTGACCCTGACGCGAGTTTGGAAGTTTTTACCCATACAAAAAGTGCTCAGCGTCGCTAAAGAAGTTTTCACTTCAAAATATTGAACACAACCGAACGCGCGTAGTCAACTTCCAAGATGACGAGAGACACCACTGGACACCGAGAGGCGGCGGGAAAGAGGACGCCCCGAGGACCTGCCTGCCGCTACCCTGCAATTCCCTATTCTACCCCCGACGTGCCGCGTCACCCTCTGTTTCTACCTAAGGAGCGCCTTAAGAAACACGCGCCTTGAAATTTTTAGGAATATTTGCTACTCTATTATTCGGAAGATTTTTCTATGTGAGGAATTATTGAAATTTAAGCGTGCACGACATTGAGATTTTTAAAATGATCACCTTGTGAATCCCTGTCATGAAATCTGACGCCACACATTTCTTTACAATTATTCTTATTTTAGGAAAAGAAAATAACCTTAAATATGAATAGTATATGCTTTATTTTTATTGTCTTTTGAAATAGAGTGATTTATAAAAAATAGCTGTATGCCTTTGCTCATTTTAACTAAAGAACGAAAAAAAAAGTTTTTTTTGTCGTCTTATTTGTCAACCCCTTTGCCTTCCCAGAATGGGAAAATGAACCAAAAAGAAAAAAAACTGTGTGAAACAGAAACTAAATACTTATGACAAGGCAGCATGGTCCCAAGACCTTAGCCTTTAATCAACAAAAAAAAAAGAAAAAAATTTTATTTGTCAACGTCATGCATATTTCAATTTTTTTTATGCTTTATAAAAAAAAATTGTTATGCTGAGCTGTGTTGTTACAGGTTGTAGGTACATATTACTGATTTGTCGTTAGTTTACCAAAGTTTCTGGTTGCATAAATGGCAGCAGGACCAATTGCCGAAAGAAATCAAGGTAATTTTATGTATTACAGTTTTAAATAAGTGTTTAGGACATTACTAATACTGCCAATAAATGTCATATTCTTTTTAGGTTATGACGCGGTCTACAAATTTCTATTGTTACATTTATATTTTAAATCTTTAAATTTTCTTATTACATTCCTACTAATATAGAACAAGAAAAGCAACTACAAGATTACTAAATATATAGTTAATTAAAATCAATAGTAACTAAAATCTTACAATGTAGACGCTATATGTCGAAGACATCTAAATACTTTAAATCAAACACTAAACTATAATACATAGCAATATAATATTAGTATTAAAAAAAAAACGAAAAAAACCATGTTCTATATAAACACCAGGAGCATGTTTATGTTGATACTCTGCCTTCATTGGAGTTATTTGATTTTCACTTTAGTTGTTATGAAAAATTTCGTAAATAATAATTAATTAGTAATGTCATCTTTATTTTCTTCCTAGTATTTAAAAAAAAATATATAATATTATTTTCTCTAAAAATATCCCCATATTATATAAATTTTAAACAGTACCTCAAATTCTACTTTTTATTATAATTATATATATTGATATGCAATTTTACAGATGCTACAATATATGTTGGTGGTCTTGACGACAGAGTCTCAGAAACTCTGCTTTGGGAGCTCTTTGTCCAAGCTGGACCAGTTGGTAACTATGATATATGATATTTACTTCAATAAATGCTTATATTCAGGGCTAACATAGTAGATTTCTATTTATTCACTTATTTTAGCTTTTCAATAAATTCATAACTGTAATACTACACTACAGTCATTTAATTTTCTTCAATATATAAATTTATTTCATAGAATATATTTGAACTAATACTAATATTTCAGTATATATATATATTATAGATAATGATGGGTAGTAATTAATGAACTGTAAAACCACTTATTATCAAGTTACTAAGATGAATAGAACTAATATCATTTATGAGTTTTATATAAATTATATGGATATTTTAATTATCAATAAATAAAAGGCTGGCATGGAACAAATTAGTTAACTATATGTAAATTTGAATTGTTTCACAGGTGTATGCAAATTGCCTCATGATGTTTTCCTTTACCATATTTGAGTCAAATATATTAAATTCCAAAAACACATTGCTATATGGCAGGTTACACCCTACCCTACCACACCAAATGTATGGAAACATCTAAAGAATTCATCATACATCTTTAGTAAGATAAAGATTTGTAATTTAAATTTTAGACTTGGACTTATGTAATTTGTTGTGACCTTTCAGTAAATGTACATATGCCGAAAGATAGAGTCACACAAACACATCAAGGATATGGATTTGTAGAGTTTATGGGTGAAGAGGATGCTGACTATGCTATTAAGGTATTTAAGATTTAATATTCTATTTTGGATCTATTCTATTAATAACATTGAGATTTTTTAAAGCTATACACTTAGAAACTCTTGATATTTTTTCTAGGTAATGAATATGATAAAACTTTATGGAAAACCAGTCAGAGTAAATAAAGCTTCTGCTCATCAGAAGAATTTGGATGTTGGAGCCAATGTTTTTATTGGGAATCTTGACCCTGAAGTAGATGAAAAACTTTTATATGATACATTTTCTGCTTTCGGAGTGATATTACAAACACCAAAGGTACTTTGTTTATGTGACAATAATTTTTTATTATGTGGGTATCACATAATTTTAGATTTACTTCCAATAAATTTTTTTACTGTTTACTTAAACTAATATTTCCACACTATGTTAAGTCTGTTTTGTGGAAATTTTAATGGAAATTATCCAACCTAATTTATTGTGGTACCTACAGAATTGTTAGAAAGAGAAATACATAGTTTGAAAGAAAGTTATTTTAAGTTAACTATAACTATATGTAAATAAAATAAATAAAAAATAATAAAATAAATGCAATGCTTATATACTTATATAACTGTTTTTACAATTTTTACTATTATTAATAATTACTATTAATTAAATTTTTTATATTAAAGTAACTTAAATTAGTTTAGATAAAAAAAGATATGATTACAATTTTCATTGAAATTTGTATAAAAATTTATTATTTATATTTTTAATTATTACTAAAAAATGAAACTGAATCCTATGTCCACCAAATTTAAATTACTGCTATAATTACTAAAGTTTGGTTCCTGTTTCAAATTGCTTTTAGCTTTTGAAGTCTCAGTCATTCTACTGTATATATTTGTCATCATTAGTGCTCGGAATAGGTAGTTTAATTTTATGTACTTGCGATTTTGTGACATCAATAGTATGGATATGCCTGGAAACTTACTATTTTCAGAGATTATAAAAATATTATATTGAACTTTCAAAATAGTATTTCATCTTTTAGCTTATTGTTGTAATAATAAGATGTAAACATAAAATTTCACAATAAAAGAGTAAAGAAACGAATAGCAAATTAAAATAGACAATTTTAGGTTTATCCATGTTATGCTTACATTGACTTTCTTTCTGCAAGTACATAAAATTAAATTACCTATTCTGAGCTCATCATATCATACATGTGCTAGAACTAATAAATTAGGTATTTGCCCTGGAAATTCAAAAAGTACAAAGATATACTCATACAAGTACATTCAAAGT
The DNA here is from genome assembly GCA_036419045.1 of Scirpophaga incertulas. NCBI lineage: Eukaryota > Metazoa > Arthropoda > Insecta > Lepidoptera > Crambidae > Scirpophaga > Scirpophaga incertulas. The sequence continues at coordinate 9,710,185 of CM071641.1, forward strand.
GTAGGGTATCATTTAATATTCAGCTGAGAGATGCTTTCTACTGGATTTAGGCCTACCTCAACAATCTCCACACCTATTTATTATATTATTGCATATTTATATTAAATAATTCCTCTCTATGATGACAACCTTCGTAGTCGAGTGGTTGGTATACCGGTTTCAAGGTGTCACCGGGATTCGAGTTCCGGTGGGGGCAGTTGTTTGCGTGATGAATTTGTACCATAGTTTATGGTTGTTATAATATATTTCTACCAAATTTATTTATATATGTATAATATATGTATGTCTACCCTAGATCCCATAACACAAGCTTTAAAGGATACTTTGGGTTAGGCTAATTGGAGAAGTGTATTTTTTCTTTATATTTATAAAAAAAAAATTGATCATACACAACTACCATTGTTGCATTTATCAAAGTATTTTGATTTTTCATAATTGTATCATGAATTTTTGACAAATTGAACATGTTACAATATTGGTTTTAGGTGATGAGAGACCCAGAAACAGGAAATTCAAAAGCATTTGCTTTCATCAATTTTGCTTCATTTGAAGCTTCGGATGCTGCCATAGAAGCAATGAATAATCAGTATCTTTGCAACAGACCAATTTCTGTATCATATGCATTTAAGAAGGATGTTAAAGGTGAACGGCATGGATCAGCAGCAGAAAGGTAATTATCAAAAATTTTTCAATTTAAATAATAATCTGAGAGCAATGGTAAAAATATTGGTTCTAAGCTTTTCAGTATGAAACTGTCTTAAAAATTAAGTAATCTTTAAACTTTTACTTCTACCTCAGAATTTTATACTTTGTTTTAAATTTTGTATAAGTACTCAATTTAATCTTTTTTGATATGTACAAGTTTATTAAGTCAGTTTTAATATTATATTAGGTAGGGATCACAATTCAGGCATAAGTGGCCAGTGTGAAAAGTATTATATTTGCTTTTTAGTTCTAGTTTTATGTAACAACTTCTACTACATATTATTTGGTTTGGGTGGTCCATAGCAATGGAGGATGACAATTATACAAATAATTAGGTACTCTTAAAGTCTAATTAATGTGTTTTTTAAAACATATATTTGTTTAATCACTCAATAAAATATTAAATGGACCATAAATAAAGGCTTATTTATTTTATGATTGACTCTATCAACAGAGACTTAGTAGTCTGCTGATGAAAGTGTTATAATATAACTTGTGTTTATAATATGTATAACTTTAATCTTCTTTACAGGTTACTTGCAGCGCAAAATCCTCTGTCTCACGCGGACCGACCTCACCAGTTGTTCGCGGATGCGCCACCAACAATGTTAGGTCCGGTGCTAATGGCTCCACCTCCTCCTCCTACACCTACGCCTATGCCTCCTCCAGGACCGCCGATGGGTGCCAGACCCCCACCACCATTACCGATGACGGCACCTCCACCTCCCCCTTCATCCATGCCACCGCCAGGTCCACCGCCTCCACCTGGGCCGCCCCCACCTCCTCCACCCTTCCACCACTTCCCCCCACCACCCTTCGGTCCCCCTGGATTCGGTCCGCCACCTCCGCCCGGTGCACGACCTCCGCCTCCATGGAGACCACCGCCGCCGAACTTCAGACCACAGTTCCCGCCACGTGGTCCGCCATTTGGACATCCACCGTTCCCGCCACACCATCCACCAGAACCGAATTATTCGTACTGAGTATTAGTTAAGTTAATAAATTTGTGACACTAAATGTATTATTTATTGTTTTTTTCCCGTCTCATTGAATAATAGTGATATCGATATTTCGAGTATTGTGCAGTTTGGTCATTTGGAGAGCAAGGCTAAAATGGCCTCCAAAAAACTCTGAGTACTCAACAGGGCCAAACAGTACTTCAAACCGGCTCACCGCCTTAAACTGTATAAGGCACAGATGCGGCAGGCACTCCATGTGAGGACATGGAGTATTGTTGCCACCTTTGGGCCGGGGCTCCGGGTTATCAGCTATCTCCATTTGACCGAATCCATCCTAGGGCATCTCGGATTGTCGACGATCCTGAACTTGCCGATCGGCTAGATCCTTTGGCACTGCGTAGGGATCTATCTTCCCTATGCATACTTTACAGAGTCTACAATGGGGAGTGTTCCGAGGAGTTCAATTTAATAGAAGCCGCTGATTTTCGCAACCGATCGTCTCGCCGGAACTATCATCCGCACCATCTGGATGGCTGGCGTTCCACTACAATGCGTTTTAAAAACTATAAACGAATAAGGAAAGTTTAGATTAATATATTTATTTATGGTTTGAAAAGTCAACTAGATGGCCTTACTTGTCTCGTAATAGCTACCAACCAAATATTAGTTATCTGAAATTTACTAAATTTATTTTTGCTGACCACATTTTGTTATTAAATACATTTTATTTAGTTTTTTGTTTTAAAATACAATATTATTTTACATAATTAAATTTGCATTAGATAAAAATTAATTTAATGTTTTTTTCAAGATACTTAAATATATTTGAATAGCGTAATTCCAGTAGGTAATGAAATGACAGATAGTGTTAGACAGACATTGCTGCTTTACCTTAATTCAATGCAATAATTATCTTCGTTATGAAAATATTATTTCGTGATAAATCAACATAATTTTGACTAATCTTAGGACAAAAGCGCCATCTGTTATTTTTTGTGCTTATATATTTCTTAACAGGTCATACAACACGGCTATTTGAATCGGACCGTCCGTGATGAGCATGCTGCAACAGCGTTGTTATCATTAAAAAGTATTTTTTATACGTTCATTTGACATAATCATTGTTGTTGCCGATCGCAACTAGTATCTTTTACTAGTTCCGATCGGATTGAACGGAATAGTAAATTGGTTTCACTAATGAACCGCTTACGAATCAGACATTGTGGAATTATCAATTATAAGACAGAATTAATATTAATTATTTTTTATAATTTTTTAATCAAACTGTATTGAAAATATGAAAATACAAAAAAGAAGCCATTTAGGGAATAGAAAACATTAAAGCAACTATATGGATTCCACTGAATATGTCCGTATGGGCACTGTTGTTTGTCTATTCGAAATTGGTTTATTCCATCATGCCAAGTCTACTAAACAATATAGACCCAGTTATATATAAAGTTGTATGAAAATCCATTAGAAAAAGCTATATAATTTTTTTTTTTTTTATGTGATAGGGGGCAAACGAGCAGACGGATCACCCGATGGCAAGCAATTACCGCCGCCCATGAACGCCCGCAACACCAGAGGAGTCACAAGCGCGTTGCCGGCCTTTTAAATGGGAGTACGCTCTTTTCTTGAAGGTTTGGATATCGTAACGCCTCGGAAACACTGCAGGCGACAATTCATTCCACAGTTTAGCTGTGCGAGGCAGAAAGTTTCTAGAGAAACGCACAGTGGTGGACTGCCAAGTATTGAGATGGTGAGGATGGAAGGTTTGTCGCGTGGAACGATGTCGGAAAGTACTTGCAGGGATCAGTCCAAATAATTCCTCTGAGCATTCTCCGTAGTAAATGCGATAGAGTATGCAGAGAGAAGCTACATCTCTACGCAATGCCAAAGGGTCAAGCCGACTTGAAGTTTCCTGGTGGTCGACGATGCGAATCGCTCTCCGTTGAATCCGGTCTAGAGGGAGAAGCTGGTATTTGGGCGCCCCTGCCCAAGATGAGAACAGTATTCCATATGAGGCCGGACCTGTGCCTTATAAAGTTGCAGACGGTGGGCCGGTGTGAAATACCGCCTCGATCTATTGAGCACACCAAGCTTCTTCGAGGCTAGTTTAGCCTTACCCTCTAAGTGACCACGGAACTGAACTACGCTCGATATGTCGACACCAAGAATCCCAATTTTGGCTGAGGCGGTTAAGGGAGTGCTCTCAAAACGTACTTTATTTATGTACTCTTACTATTTTACACAAATATTTATATACAATATCTTGTTTTCCTTTCAGCATATTATTACCTACATACTTACCCTTCCACTTCTTTTCTATTTGATCGAACTTTATCATATTCATAAATCGTTTCCTGCTTTTCATTTAAATCGTATACCTTTAATTACCCTAAATTGTATCAAAATCGAGTCTTCCAGCTTTATCGGAAACCGCATATGGCAAATGGCAACACCAGCCATCACTCCACAGATAAAGAAGATTAAGAAGAAAAATAGATTTAATTATGATAAAAACAGTGTTGAAAATGTTTGTAATAATTGACGACTAATAGTGTAATAATGAAGTGTTCTGTAGTAAATTGCGGAATGTATAAACACAAAAATAGACCTTACATAACTTTTCATCGGTTAGTAACGAAATTAATTAAAAATAACTATTTATTCTAACTTATAAAACTACGTGATAGCAAAACCAATGACTAGATACATATAATTTATTAATAAAACATTAATTAGCCAGTTGCCTTTTAACCAAGATTCTTAAAAAAAGGGAAAAGATCGATAGGTGTGGTGAAATGTTTTTTATTGATATACATTTTTAAATTACTTCTCTTAGATTGCCTCGAGCCGAAAATAGAAAAAGGCAATGGCTAAGTGCGATTGGGCAGGAAAATATTCGACCAGGCACAAAAGATATTTTTATATGTTCCTTGCACTTTGAGGAGAGTTGCTTTAATAAAACTCTAAACATTTTGAGGTTAAAAGATGATGCAGTGCCAACAATATTTTCAGTGGTAAGATCATTCACTTTACATCTATAAACAATTCACAAAAGGTGCAACTTATTAATAATGCCACCTCACCCAATTTTTAAGTACTTACCTAATAATATAAAGACACATACACTGTGATATAGTAATTTGTTACTTATTTTTTGATTTCTGTTTATCAGTTTTCTCTAAGCTGTAATTGCCTTTTATTTGTGCTTAAGAGTAATTTTACTTTCAGGATTGCATTTGCTGAATTAGAATAATGTTGACCCACAGTGGCACAGCACTGAATATGGAGGTGAAGTTAAGACTACAGTATAATCTGTAGATGAGATTAAAAAATTGAAGAATATATGTGACTAACAGCTTTCAGAATATGATTGAAATGAAGAAGTGACCAGGAATATTACAAATATAATGTAACTCTTTAAGTGAGTTTTCTGTGGTAAATGTTAAATTTCAAGAGGTGCTGATAATGACAATTTCAGGACACATGAACAGTCTTGTTTTATGTAATAACATGTGTGAAACAACATAAAAAAAAATGTGGAACTGGAAAGGCAGCTGATTAATGCTAATGGATGTATAAATCACTTTAAACAATAATACAAGATCTTGCACAGAGTTTTTTTATTACAATAGCATTAGATATATCTATGCAATTCTAAAGTAAAAGTAATATAAATGCCATTATTTAATTCATTTAATAAAATGAATGAAAGAAGTGATAATATTTGTAAAAAAGAACAAATATTTTGAAGTAGGTATTTTTTTACAAAAATATGAAAATACATTCATTGATTCCCTAAATAGTTATTCATTTATTGCATGACACACTCATACTATCAGATGGTAATTATTACCTATTTTAGACACATGTCACCCTATAAGGGCATTGCAATGTTTGCATTATTGTCAAATAAAAGTTAAACATACAATATTAAACATCCACACACATGCAATGTAATACAATAGTTATCAGATCTTCATTTAATTATTTATACCTATGATTTATATTTAAAAAGTTTGTCCATAGAGTAAAATGTTCTCTGCAAGAGCCAGAGGCGCAATTCCTTTTTAAATGCGTTATATGGGGGAGAAACTTTGTGTTCTGGTAATTTATTAAAAATCTTAATACTTATTGCATAACAATTTCTTTGGAAGCATGCGGTTCTATGTGTTAGATCTAGAACAAGCCTATTTTTGATACCAAATTAAGATAGAGCGAACAATATATTGATAATTTATAAAGTTCTTTGTCAAATATGACAAAAGTTCCAATAGTACTCAAAAATCAAGTAATATATTCAGTTATAGTCATAGAATTAGCCAACTCTGTACATTGAGGGTTGACACCAAGCCAGTCAGGAGAAACATAGTATAAGTACAAGTATTCAGAAATCAACATTAAATAGTGAGACTATCACAACACATGAATTCAGTAGTAGGGACTATTGGATTCATGCATTATGACATTTTGTTCATGTCATAAATACCAAATACCCATATATAGTCAAGTTTCTGTATTTTAATATAATATAATAACTCAAGTTTCAGAAATTATTACGAATTTGGAAAATATATAGGCAGTAATTATCAATATAGAGCAATGTGTTAGTAATACCTGTATACCTGGTTTCGGTTTACAGGAAATGTATTTTTATAAAGCAATACAACGAGAAGTAAACTGCCCACCTGGTAAGTGGTTACAGTTACTTATAGTATAAGTAGTTCCTGTTATTATGTCCTTGTATTTCTGATCATTATGCTTGTGGAGTGGTATCTATGTAAGCATAGATTATAAAAAACGTGAACAGTGTATATATATATATATAAATTGGCAGCTTGGATATAATTGTAACATAATAATATATTGATCATTTTAGAAGCTTCAAACAATTTACTTCTGGTGTGAAGATATAAATAAAATAACAAACATTAGATTATTATGAGTTTTTTGTTTATTATGATATATCTGACTCTTATTTTACAAAGCGGAGTGTACAAAGTGGTAAAATTAGTTGATCTAAAAAGTCAAAACTGCTTGGAGTATTACAAACCAGAAAACAAAGAAATCAAAGAGTATTGTGAACTCTTTCTCAATGAATATCATTAATAAATCTGATGATGCAGTAGCCAATGTCTTTGATTTTTTTTCCCACATACATAGTAATAAATAATATAATATATAGTAATTAAAAGTAAGATATGCTGTGCCTCAGTGAGGCTGTCACTCATGTAGAGGAGAATGTTAAGGAATTGCAAGAAGCATTCATTTTAATTGCATTTCATCAATATTATAACAAACATTTAAAATGATCAGTAATAACAAAACTGAGGAACATTTTGGCATTTTGACCTACAAAATCAAAACAATATCTCTGTAAGTATTCTCTGAAAACAAACATTTTTAAATTATCATTACAAAACTTTGAGCAGTTTTGTACCAAATAGTAATAATATCTTCTCATGGATTGTTAGTTAGTTTGGCTGGGCTCCACCGCACTTAGCCTCACGATTGGGCCATTGTGCGTATGATAGAAGGCTCCTGCCTCCTTCCTACTCCATCCATCCCAGTTCCTCCCAGAACGCTAGCAGCCTCTGTGGGCTGCTGCATGCTTCTGGCAGGGACGCCGGGGAATGGAGAAGTTTCTCCCGTTGGTCGGCCACACTTGCACATTCCATAAGAACATGCTGTGGCGTTTCCTCAGCCTCCATGCACCCTCTGCACAGGGGGCTGTCTGTTATACCTATTGTGTACAGGTGTTTGTTTAAAAGGCAATGTCCGGTTATGGTGGCTATGACCTTTCGGATCTTGTCTCTCTTTAGTTTGATAAGGGAACGGGCAAGCTTCTTGGAAGGTACCGGGACTGCTTCCTTCGTTCGCTTGCACCCCTCCTTAGTTGTCCATTCCTTTAAGTGTAGTTCCTCTGTTCTCTTGCGCAGCCAGGCTTTTACTTCTGCCTGTGGAATGGGCATTAGGGGTTCTGGTCCATACACTTTCGTGTTGGAGCCTCTTTTTGCCAACTCGTCTGCCGCGTCGTTTCCGAGTGAGTTGCTGTGTCCTTTTATCCACTGCAGGATTACCCGGTTTGTGTCTGCAATGGCTTGGAGCGTATTATGACACTCCAGTATGAGGACAGAGTTGATAGTATTGTTTTGGAGGGCCTGTAAGGCCGATGCGCTATCCGAGATTATCTTTATGTTTGAGTTTTTAAGACCTCTGGCCGCAATCGCCTGCGCCGCTCGGGTGATGCCAATGCATTCTGCTTGGAAGATTGTATTTCGTTTATCTAAGGTTATGGATAATTTAATGTTTAGGTCATTTGAAAAGACGCCGGCCCCGGTTCCAGAAATGGTCTTGGAGCCGTCGGTGTATTATCCTAACTTCTTGGATGTTAGAGTAATCTTTCCATTCTGCTGTTAGTTGGATATGGTATTTCCTGTCAAATATATGTTGACATGGTATTCTATCCATGGGTGCATCTAGAAGAGGAGTGTCTTTTGTGCTCCAGTCTAGGATTATCGTATGTGTTTTTCCTGTATTGTTTTTCCAAAGTCCCTGCGATCTCAGTCTTAGAGCAGCTGATTTCGCCTCCTCTTGTTCTCATGGATTTGTAGCATTTTACATTCTAGGGGAATTTGTTAATAAGTATTATTTTTACATCAATTTTATGTTTTTAACGAATTAACTTCATGAATCGAATCTGCACAGCATTCATTTGATCTAAGTATGTTTTATACGTACTTACGTCCATAGCTCACCAGTCTATAAGAGAGAAGTGAGTCCAATGAAGCATCCAAGTATCCAGTATACTAGATAGATTACAATAGTCAAAGTCAAAATAATTTATTCTATTAAAATCTTTAAAGGTAGGTACTTATAGACGCTAAGAGAACTAATAATTATTATAAAAATAATAATATTAGTAATAAAATAATACTATTATATCATAAAGATATTACTATACACTATAATATCATATTGAATATAATTATTAACCAATATTTTAAACTTTCTGAAATCTCTGTGAATTCGTTGTAAACGGGAAGTGTTTGGTAAGAAGCACATTGATTCTTAATGTAAAAGCCGAGGGATATAAATTGACGAAGTCGACGCATTTTCCAGAAGTCAATTAATTAAACAATCATTAAAAATGTTGTCTATTATACACTTGTTGCATATAATTTCATTTAATATAATTTGACAACTAACTTAGCATATCGTATAATTTCATTTGCTATATGCATTATATAATAAGATAATAATTTATTTACCAATATTATTATCTAACATTATTACAAGATTACTATGAAATAATAAGTAAAATTAGTTTATTGTTGAGGCTATTATTGATAATCGTGATTTTGGTTAGATACATTATATTTATCAAATAATTCTGTTTCCATTCATTATTAATTACTTAATTGTTTGCTATATCTGTAACAAAGAGATATAACATTTAAGTATCTTTATTTTGATAAAATATTAGATATTTAATTTACTTGGAGCTTTTTTGTCATGTTTGTGTTACTATAATCTCGTATACTACCGGCAACGAACCACATGATAAGTTTAACAAATTAGTAAGAAAAAACAAAGCGTCGAGTTAAGTTTCTCGTTCAATGCTAAAAAACGTCACGAAAAAGTTAGGCGAGATAACACAAACTTGAAAGTATGCGTTGCACTTGTGAGTGTAGTTATTTATTCGCGATTCGATACACTGATACACCGATTTGCGTTTGCTCACTTTATCGTAAGCTTGTTTATTTTCTTTAGGTTGCCTGCGCCGGTTTCGGTATTGTTTTCGGCGAATGTGATTTGGTCGTATAGACCAACAAAACGATGACTTTTTTTTCAATTGGGTAGACGACAATTTATTAAATTCTATACATAATAAGAGTACTCTTTTAAGTGAGAAATATTGTAGAACCAACAGTACACTTGCACCTATTACTTTTGAAGATACATCGACATGTTTGCGGCGCTGTCGCGGGTCGCTCAAAAACGCTCCATACTAAAAACACTGCAATCGTGACGTATTAACGTTACGTAATAACTAAGTAAACTCGCGTAATTTGTTAAAAATTTTAAAATAACTTTGTTATTTGTATGTTTATGGGTATACTTTCTATATAAAAAAATGTTACATTTTATATGAGAATGCTAGAAATGTGTTCGTTTCATTAGAATTACGTAAATAATAATTGCTCATTTTTTAGAAATCTAAATACAATATAATTTAAAAATTAAACTGAAATTTCTATATTGAAATACTTTCATGAGATATAAATTGCTCAAATCAGATAATTATAGTATAAAAACGGCCATAATCAATTGTGGTCGTCTACCCTATTGTGTAATGACACTAACTATTATGAATATAAGATCTTTTGAAATAAGAGTAATATCGGTGGCCATCTTTTTTGTTTATTAATAAACTTTAGTAACTACAGTTGTTCGGTCAGTGTAGTCTCTAAGACTACATTGACCGAACAACTAGAACAGCTATTCTATGCCAACGAATAAAATTTGGTAACATTACCTATTGTATTTTAGCTAAGCTCCACCTAGACAGTCTGACAATACATAATTCATAAAATATGAAAATTGATCCCCATAACCTAAGTATCAAATTTATGTAGAAAATACTAAATTATTAATAATCAAGTATCTACATGATATTTCAAATTCATAATAATCAAACATATCAATGTTGAGTAGATAATATCACCGCAGTCCAATTTATTGTGGTTCTCCTTGTAAGATGTGCGAGATGCAGGTAAAGACGCCAAACTCAGCATAACAATCGTAGGTACTTAGATAAGTACTTATAGAGTGCACTCGACCGTACAAACTGGACGCAAAGCTCTTAAGGGGTTACCGGTTTCAAATCGAAATTTTAATAGGCAATGCGATCGGAAAGGAAATATGGCTATCGTGCACAAACATACGTCCAAGTGAACTATTTCTGAAAGATTTTTAAATGTTAAGGTTTTTTCTATGCTGTCGCTTAATTGTGATGTACGGTACGTTTTGATTAGGTAATTGTTGGCAACACAGACAACATATAGTTTTAATTTTTATATTCTGTGAATGTATCCCTTCTTCGCCCCCGGCCCAGTTACTTGTCTGCAACTTTACTTGCACGACACTCTAAATACGTTTGTAGTTGTACAATCTCTGTTTAAGTTCATTGAATACAGTGAAGTGATTAGAAAAGACATAACGTAGTTTTATTACTCGTATCTATTTAATAATCAACCAGAATCACAAGGCCTACAAAATACGGTCCACTAAAATTAACTTGTGCTCAACAATAATATTTCAATACAAAATAAAAAAAAATATAATCAACATGTGCAGTACAGCGTTCCTTAATCTTTAGTTCCCATACATTCTTTTGTTCCGTGGAAGCATGATGAACACTGATCTTTCTAGGTTAGATAGGTTAAGTAAGACGTGTCTCTTCGGTTAGGTATACTTATGTACCAGCAGTACTCCTTTAGGGAACAATGATACAAATAGGGGTGGGTATTATACTAGCGCTTCGAAATAGTGCCGTTCAAATTAGATCAATTGGTGTAATTTTATTCAGTCACATAATAATTGCGACATAATTAAGATCCGATTTTGTTTGCTACCGTAACGTTATCTCCTTCCGTCTCAGACTTTAGGTATAATTTATTTCATTCATTAATAATTTCGTGAAATATAAGAAGGTATAAATGTGAAGCGAGTATACGTAAGACGCCAGTTTTTATACGTCGTACAGTGTAAATATGTGTCATCTATATTAAAATATCTTTGATACTGACAGGTAAATATTGCACACACAGCGGTATAATGGTGCATCTTCACAAAATGTGAAATTGACTTTTTGTGGTTAAAAATAGTAAAACAGCATATTATCGTCAGTGTAAGCAGTTATCGAGAGAGGGCGCTATTTATTTAGCGCATATCAATCCACATTTTATGCTTACGTTAAATTTTTAATCGCTGTTTCTGTAAAATGCAAAAATGTCTTAAATGTGATAGGGTACCGGTATGTGGGCGATACCTACAGTGGGTTCAGTTGCTTGGAAATTAAAAACACAGAACGATTGATACATTCGTACAAATGGGCAACGGAGAAGACTATTTACCTACTAAAATCTATTTTTGGCTATATTTTTTATCCACCGTAATTTTATCCATTTCAAACCGTAATAATTTAATATATATGATAAATATTTACTCATATAATATATATAGTGGTAAACTAATTATATTTCATCTATGTGTTGGCAATAAAATACATAGGGCTTACGCGTGTTTACCCGGCCGATGCGCCGCGCTGCGATAATGGCCAGCCAGTGCGAAGGATTAAAAACATCGTTATCTCGTAAAATGAAACAAATATTGCGTCACACTCAGACGTGACCGACCTCTGGCTCTGGGATTATAGTTGGTACAGCTTTATGTCCTATGTAACACAATAATACATTCAGGGCTTATGAATAGTTCGGAGTTCTACCGCTGCTCGGTTTTATGCAGCAACTGCTCTCCTCGGGCGCTTGAAATTTTTCGTTGCAAATTTAACTTTTTTAATAGTCCCATAATAGTGTTGTTACGTTCACAATGTTAGTAACATCATAAGCTCCGCTAGTAACTTTTCAACGTGGAAGTTTTCGGCAGAGCGAAGGTGTACAAAGGCTACAAACTGTAGGTTAGATTATGAACTGTTTTCAACTGCAATTGATGTTGAAATCATTCAACTGCAATTTTTATGTTAATGCATCATAATCACAACTTGTATATATATATATATTATACACACCGAAGAGTAAAGGGTAAAGTCTCCTTAATTAGTTATGTTAGGGTGATTAGTCTATAGTTACCACATTGATTCAGTGCGGTTTGCGAAGCTTTTATACATATATACAATATACGTGTAGTTTGCCATACGACGCTTTCTTTCAGATAAAATAGAAGAGTGTCAGATAAAATGTAAGTACTTAAACGTAAGGAAAATGCAGGATTGACTCCGGACATTTCGATTTTCATCGGGCCATAGGCCAGTGTCGAGACCACAACACCTAAAGATGTTAAACCATATATCCCATATGTAAAGAGAGACGAAAATTCAGCATTTTATGGATTTACCTCGCGGGATACAGCGTTTCATATAGAATGGTAGGCAGCGCCTTGGGTTGATGACCAAGGTTTAGGGACCCCTCACGATGTATCAGCACATACAATAATCATCTCGACTCATCTCTCTACCCAACCTCAGTCAATATGACTTCAAAATGACCACCCTCGGTACGCGGTCCAGTATAAAATTTGCAAAAACTCATGGCAATCTGAGATCTTTAAATAGTGTGTAATTTAGCTGGTATATCCCTAGCACCTGTTAGTTGGCTTAAAAGGTAGATTTAGTTTTAATAAATATACAATAATCCTGTCGAGGGGCGTTCTCAGGAATGAGAAGATTAATTAAACATTTAATTAATTAAACATTGAGTCAAATATAATCTTTTTGGCACTGGACTTCGGGGATATATTGGGTTTATTTCATGTTCCTTGTGAGGTTTGTCAGTCTATCCTCTCCGGAAGGAAAAATACCACATCGCACCATTACTTTTCAGTTATAGTCGTCATCCTCACATACTGCTTGTCGTGCAAGTATTTCCGCAACTGTACGACTGCACGCTTGTTTTGGTCTCCATCTATTTATTATAAGTTAAGTACTTATTTTTTATTTAACTACTAAAATATTCACTATAAATAATTTATATGGAAAAACGTTTGCGGGTCAGCTGTAATAAAAGAAATGAAAATATTAGTCTTAAAATTCATTAAGATACTACAAATTGAGTAAAAACTATTTGATTGAATGAATTAGACCCCTTTGCTTCGATGGAATAGTGCCTTTAAAGAGCGAAAAGATCGATAACAAGACTTTCTACTAATGACAAAGCAGCATAGTTAAAAACCTTAGCTTATAAAGTAAAAGGATTTACGATATATAAGGCATACTATAAAGGAAACAAGTTTATTGAAATTTCATTTTTTATTCACAATTTATAACACGCGTGTTAAATAAAAAAGCTTTTAAAAGGTTACATGAATTGATTGATTGAATGTGGTGAATAGAATTCTGTGAAACGAGCCTTTAAGTACCAAGTTGGTAAGTAATACTTGCACGTATTAAGGCAAATAATACAATAACCAGGGGAATGATTTTTCATTCTACGTAATTTCACGACGGGCTTCAAATGTAATGTAGCTGTGTAGCAGCCATTATTCCGGCATCGGTAATTTTCACAAAAGTCCGAATGCGTTATACCTACAGCCCCTCATGACTTTGATAGTGAGAGTCGATAATAGAATTCCAAGATAACAATAAGAAAGGAAAACTGCAAATAAAACGTAATAAGATCATGTCCGTGAGTGTGGTATGGATAACGACTTTTCTCAGAAGGGAGACCAGTCTGGTTATGGGCTATTAACGATGATTAATAATGTGATATAATACAGTTTCGTAAATAAAAACGAATTAGAAAACTCAGTGGAGGGAGTCTTGCTTCAGGTGTAATAATGTGTTCGAAATAGATGCGATACTTTAGACACTTCTTATACATTACCAAAAATAATATAATACATGTACACAAAACAAATTCTAATCTTAACAAAATAGTATTTCCACTGGTTATTTAGGTATCATATAATATATCTTATTGGACATGCAAGAATTTGATATCAATTATTGACTATTTATAGTAATATTTGGAGCTGCTTAGTCACATACCAGTACCCCTTTTTAACACAGGATTACATGAAAGACAATTATAACCTTATGCTGTAAAAAACATCGCCTCGCACGAAGTTTATGCTTTTACTTTTTTATAATGCATAACAATTTACCTACTTATTACGAGTATACTATAAATTGAGAAACATTGTTAAAATAACTATGTATCTTCCAAAATTACTCCATTTTGCAGTGACATGTTTGTGACTATGCTGTGAATCTCTCAAAAACTCTCCGATATTAAAATACAACACGATTGTACGTCACAACGTGGTACAATCGCCTACTTTCTACAAATTCATAAATAGAATTGTCAAAACTTTGTAAACTATATGTGTATACTTCTCATAATGTTGCTTCCCAAAATATATCATCTAATGTAAAAAAAACCTAAAATATGTTTTTTTCTTCGATAATTCGATCAAAATAAATTGATTTCTAAACTTGTTAGAAATCAATTTATTTTTACGTGGAATTATTGTTTAGAAATCAATTTATTTTTACGTGGAATTATGAAATAAAAATAATTTAAGCTAGGCGATATAATAAAAATAGTTATGTTGAATTGTATAAAGAGACGTTGAACATTATTGTGATAATTTTATCACAACATTAATGTTGAACATCTCTTCGGACCATTTGGTCCGATATATGATTTGTTAAACTATTTTATTTTGTAATTTTTTTTAATAATAACATTATGGCACTGAATACGATCATTATACATGCAGCATTTTTCAATAGACACAAAACTTTGAACTATTTAATGAATAATTTTCTTTGTTTTGAATTTGTTGAAATATTTATTTGTACAGCTAGCCATTTTTCAGATAGTCAAAGTTTATTGCTTCTTCGTAACCGTTCTTTACTTATAACGTAAATGGGAATAAGTATCATTTTATTGAAATTTATTTCCCATTTCACTTGAGATTTTGAGAAACGATGATTGAAATATCTTAACAGTAATATTGATTTACTTAAGATATGATTGGCAAGGCACGGTTTATTTTGTTTTTGTCAAAACTAAATAAAGGTGTGATTTGTGGTAGATTTACGAGTCTGCCAAAGGACTTCAAATAAGAACTTATCACCACCATTATGGAAACAATTAAAAGCATTCGTAATGTAATATGAAACTATAAAAATATAAGAGGAATGGTGAAGACAGTCCCCTAGACTCCCAGGGGACTGTCTAGAGTCCCAGTGACTAATTTTGTAAAAAAAGTCTACAATATCAAACAGTTTAAAATTCCAATTCTTATTAATATTATTAATATAATTTGTATCTTTATTTTTTATTATATAATTATAATCTTATTAATATACGAGAATATTGTGTTTATTTACTCAAATAGTTAATATTTTGCTCAGACATATTAATCGAAATGTCTGCATATCATGTGCACTGCACACGTATTATTTTCACGCCCTCTGATTAAATTGCCAACACATCGAAAAGACAATACCCAATTTATCAAAACTTTGACAACTTACATTTCTAAGACACACTCAATAAATACTTTGCTATATCAATTGCGCCATGCTTTTGAATTTTATTAATTTGATTGTAGTCTGCCAAGTTTAGCTGGTCTTATAAGATATCGGAAAGCGAACAACGCACCCTTTTCGGACGTTAAAAGTTTTTCATTGGCCAACGGTATGAGATATTGCTGAGTGGCGCTTTAGTTCTGTAATGGTTTATTTATGGTTGCGCCATGGACGGTATATCAAGTAAAGTTTTTATTGCACATCGCATCGAAATAGTTGTATGTCTTTCTATTTTTCACTTACATAGTTGAATATATTTTTTTAATATTGTTTTATAACATTGTAGTATCATTTTTAAATGAAACGACTAAATCGCCTAATATTTTGACTAGCTCGTGGAATATTGGTCCAGAACACCCGGTGTTGATACGATTCTCCACGGGTATAACTGCCATTTCCTATAATTACTGAAGTTGGACTGGTTAATTTTGAAAGCTGGACATTTTGTCCTCATGCACGACTGAATATCTTATGATATATATAATGATAATCTTCTTTTATAAACAAATAAGTTACAACACGCGAAGGGGAGGTCTAACAGCACGGTCGTTTCCTTGATTTTATTAGTCTAATGGGTTAGGTTATAGACCGAAGAATTACCTAATCAAAATTAGGCTGAACACGTGGAAATTTGACTGGAGACTAACAACGGGGCAAAAGTTTTTCCGGTCGGTTTGGTTGGAGGTAGGGGGTTCTGAGTTGGACTGTTTATCTAAGTTTATCGCTATAATAACATTTTTATTGGCATTGTTGTGTTCTCACAATTAAATGTGAGACAGCCAGTTCGTCAGTTATCGAAGAGTCCAGCCCGCGTGGAATTAGCAAGACAATAATGTATGATAAAGTGTTTATGGTGCAATATAACCACCATTTTGAAATTTATACTTTGTATTTCAGATCAAAGTGGTAAATGGCTGTATCATATCGTGTTTAAGTGTTCACACTACGGGGCCTGATGTAGCATACTTCCTTTGGTCTTATGTTCACTTAACATGAGATGAACACTAAGAATTTTCCTTTAATTTATACCTGAACTAAACTGTCAGTTTATATGTTTATAAATTTATTTATTTGAAAATCATATGAGTACTGTATATGATCTGGCTATTGTATCACACCTACAATACAGACTGCACATGTTGATCTTTTTATTGTTGTATATTGACAAACAAGCCGGCTGCCCCTTGAACCCGTACAAAAATCACAGTGTACGCTATCAACAAATGACATAAGATACAAAATCACGGTCTTCAGTGCTTTCTTACTGCCCATTGATGCTTCTCATGTTCATAAGCAGAAGACCCTTCTTCATCTTCACCCGTCTTCATTCATGAGATATTGAGACCGACTCTATTTCTACGTAATAAAATTCGTTGTTCAACCTTGATGAGTACATAAGAAATATATATATATAAAAACAATTTTGTTTAATAAAATGATTTCTTTAAAAATTTTAATTTCGAAGTATGCTCAAAGCTCTCTCGGTTCGTTACGCTGGTTAATCAATTTTAGACTTATTCGCTAGTTTGTGATTGCAAAGTTAATACTCGCTGCAAAAAACAATTTTCAACTTGATGAACGTAAACTAATTTATGACTAATTAGTTAATACAAACAAATAGATACTCATGCTTTTTCCCACGAGGATAGGCATCATCACATGTTTTACATTTACTACGATCAAAATACATACTGATAATGGTCACTTTTTTAAATAGACTATTGCTAAAATCAATTATTTCGCCAGGTTTTTATTAGATTCGGGAAAGGGAGAATTATGGGACTTTTCCGGAACAAAACGATAACTATCTACTGGTCAGGTGTCCCCTTAAATGTCCAAGGTTGAGTAGAGTCTACATGTCATTAGAATAAGGCAGGATTAATGCAACATACTGACAAAGTCGGACGCTCAAGTGCACCGTGTACTGTTGTGAATGGTGGGGAAAAGCAGCCCGGTAAATGTCTGTACCATTAATGTCACATATACCTGATTTTAACACACATCTTCACACACATCTGGAGATAGATATTATATCCCATAGTGAAATACCAGTTTTATTATAACTCGTCATAAGGCAACACGCATTACATACATAAATCACAAAGAAAACTTATATATATACCCATATGTTAAGTATGTCTTCCTTGGCAGGGATGTATGAGTTTGTAGATTCAACGATTATTATTATTATTAAATTAATTAACGTATAAATCTAAAACTGCAGCAAGATAGCAAATGAATCAAAATGGAGAAAAGACAAAAAAATAAAATGAAATTTTCGTGATTTTGATAACTATCTCATGAAAGTGAAAATGGGGTCGTATGCGTGGTGAATGTCGTTCTAACATTGAATGTTGACCCCACTGTAACCCGAAATTAGTTCCCCTTTTCCTCTTAAAAGGGATGGGTGGATGTATGGGAATGCAGCACTCGCAATAAAGGGTCATTGTGGGGTCGTTTACCTCGGGGGATGGAATTAAAAATACTGCTTATTGTTAACCAGACTTTTGCATAATGTATCTGAAGTATTTATTATTGTTTTTATTGCGATTTTATCTGAGTGAATTTTACGTATCCTAATCAAAAGATTTTATATTATTTTGCAGAATCATATTTGCGTTTGTGGAAACATCGCTGCTGTTAAGCTTCACGAATAAAATTAAACCATAAATAATTTTATGTTTAAAATTGATAAGGCCCTAAACCTCGAAGCATCTGCTGGATAATATAGCCAATGACGTGAATTTAAAGCAGCCGTTTTTTTATGCCATACCCTATTATATTACCGTATATTAAAATGTATATTAAAATTAGTTTTGAAAGTTGTACTGTGCATCATTATCTACGCTTCGCTGCCATCAGATATGAACTCCTTTAATCAGCATTCGCACGACGAAAACCCAAGCTATTAAGAGTGACGTAGGATCTGTCCAAAGGTTATTGTGTAAAGCCTGAAGCGTTGCCGTGTCTAACTATTTTAACTCTATAATTGCTCGATATATTTATTCATTACCAGGATGGAAATTCTCGGAACAATTAAGTTGATTCTCAAATTTAACAATACTATTTCAAATCTCTAATTTTAAGCTAATGTGATTCCTATCTTATGTAAAACTAACGGCATATGTTGAGCCGAAGATGATAGAATAAGTGATTTTATGATCAAACTTTCGCCGTCGTTTTATGAGAATCGTCATCATATATCATCATAACGGCTCAAATACTACTTTTTTTAATTTAACCACGATATCACGGTGGGGATTAGATCGGCGATATGACCTCTGAGTTTTTTCGCAGGTGTTTGCAGGTGTATTAGCTTGGCTATTACCTTTACCTACATGAAACCTACATATAAAAATGGAAAAAGGATTAAAGCGTTTATATATGGCAGTGTTCGCATCTTGGAACTGCCGAGTAGGAGGCTAATGCCGAAACCACAGCACCAACCAGCTTAGAAATATGCTTAAGGGATTTCCTTGTGTATTGTGTGAAATATACTACCTATTCAGATTTGGTACCAGAAGCAGTATTTCCCTAGAGTGCTCTTATCTCGTCTAAGTAACATATCAAGATAGACACATTTACATATCGAAATCTTTTGAATAGAATGAAAAGGTTTAGTTCGAAGTATTGACAAAATTCTGTATAACAAAGTTCTGTAATCTGGTATATTGTAAAAACAATATTTTTCCATTTACGATTGACTCTGGATAAATAAATTATGTAGATAAAGCCGGAGGAAATCTATATTAGAACGTCTTCACTTTGGTACTTTCGTCTTGATTTTTGTGCATTACAAAGCAGCAATATTGGCATAGCTGTGTACTTCTTAGTAGAACTTACTTTAATAATTTTATGTTATTATACATTAATTTAAGAACAAAATTGTTGGATGACACGCCTTGAAACTTATTATTCCAAGAAATAATAAAAAAATAAGAGTTGTGCAAACTACTATTAAAAATTATTACACTTTTTTAATGCCGAAGTCTTAGGGATATGTTATTCCATAACTGTGGAGTTCTGACAGTTTTTTTATAATAACTAGGAACGAGTGGGAATAGTATAAGTATCATCATCTTACATCATGATAAAAACTATTAATTAATCAGTTAAGAATATTATCAAACTTTAACCGCGAGCGATGACCCACAAGTGACTGGGGTTTCTAAAGGTGTATCGCAGACACCTACAGAGCCAGCGAAGAGATCGCTGTGTGCCGATAAAGCGTTAACTCGGATCCCCCAGTATTTTTAGTGGGTAGCTCATCGAGCGGAGAGTTCAGAGGCATCCCAGTCCAGCTTTTTCAATAGAAGAAAGAAAAGTAGGGCGCCTGTGCCTGTTCCATCAGTTAGAGTTTTATTTGCTTCAGGTTTCTTCTTTAAAAAATTATAATACTCAACACAAACTTGTGTCAATCCGAATTCGCTTGGATACTCGTAGATGTATATTGCGTTTGTCTTCTTTATGTACTTCAGTTGATGCAACTTATGCAAATCATTTATATTTCTCATTTTGGCGAATACCGTATGAAAACCTTTATTAATGTAAGATTTTAAAAGGATTTGTTTTATCATACACTGACGTTATTATTATCAGAGTGGTTCAGCGTGTATCAAATAAATATATTCGTTAATTGCTAATTCGTTACTAAAAAGTTGACCTCATTAAACGTTGAAGTGATTCTTTTCGGATTATTTAACACAGGTTAACATTAATCGTCTTCAAAATTGCATGTTTTTATCGTTGCGATAATTACCTACTCACAAAAAATGTTGGTTAGTGTTTGGAAGTTATTTTGTCAGATACTTCCATTTAAACTATGGATCGCTCTGTAATGGTCCTATACGCAATGGTCAGAACGTGATTTGCAGGACAGCGGTGCGTGATGTATCTTATACTGTTAATCCAATCCTTATATTGATTGCATTAACAGTTAACGGATTTGAGGAAGGTTGATATTCATTATAGTTAATTTAAAACTGACTCCGTTAATTGACTTATTTTATCCATCATACTATTAAAATTATTCCACTTCTCATGCAATCGTGTTTTGATAGATGACACATTTTAATTTAGGAACATTCGTTTTTTTTTTTCTTTATACAGGTCATATGTTTTTGCTCCGCTCTCTGTTCTTATATTACTTTGCACGCGTACTTTTCATTACCATTGGTCTCGAAGAATGCATTTGAATGCCCTGTTCACTATTATTAGAATCTACATCGTGTGTGTCTTTATTTGTTTTGTAGTTATAATTAGGAATAATTTTGTGTATGTTTCAAGATGTGAACCAAATAAACAAAAAAAAAAAAAAGAAATTGAGAACTTTTTGGTACCATTAGGTGATTGATTTACTGTTATGGAAAACAGATTACTGTTGTAAATTTATCGCATTTGAACATAAACTATATTATAGACACATCTATTTCATGAGATGATATATGTACTGTCGCCTTAAAACAGATGAGAGTTGAACCGAAAATGTAGACCTCTATGTGAAGCTCATTAAAGCACCTGCACATCCTAGTCACAGGATTAGAGAAAGGGGTATTGTTTCCACTTAAACGTGGGACAATTGGAACAGATTTGGAGATCGAGACGTGTATCTAGTGTAAAAATTAATGTTGCCAATTAAACTGATGAGTGAAAAATAGAATGAATTATTTTGTACAAGTGTATTAAGTTACTACGCTTACACCGAGTTTCCAGACCTTCCGAGTTTATCCTCGTAAGATCACAAAGAACGGCCAAAACTCGGAGAATCCTTATAGCGATTCAGAGAGGTAATGTCTCTAGACTTAAAATAGTTTTTATAACTGAGGGAATTTAAAAATAAGTTTGGAATTCTTTTTATATCTAAATGTTTTTTATTATTAGTCTATGTTTAGTTTATTATTTTGTTCGTTTTTGGTATATGTATTTTTAGAATTTAATAATCAATAACGCTTTTTAATATAGTAATTGAATTATATTGATACGTGCATTAATTTGCTAAGTATTATGTATTTATATTGATTTCCTTTCATAGCTTTGTATTGTAATTTTCACTGTTCTTATTATTGCCAACTAATCGGAGCTGTACTTGAGTGTTGGTTAGCTATGTAGTATTACTTCTTAAAACGGTAGCTACATAAAGGGAAGTTGAAAATGACTATTTTCTGAACAGAAGAATACTTTCTGAAGATGAATACTCTAAGTAGTGTAGTAACTTTTGATTAATAATATACCCTTATCGCATCTGATTCGAGCGAAGACGGGTGGTGTAACTTTGGCCAGTGTACTTACATTAACTTCTACAGCACTGCAATATACAATGCATTATTTACCTTAAACATTTTAATATATAAATAATTTTGGTAAATGTCATATTGGATCTCATTTGAAAATTTCTCGTACCACTTGTCTGGCGCTCATTTGCTGTCGAGTGTAATCAAATGGTAGCGACTTTGTTTGTGTTCGCCTGTGAAATTTCGGAGGGGAAAGACTTCTTTACAGTTTTATTTTTGCACTGGAGTGCTTCGATGTAAATAAAATTTCTCAACGAATTTATATTCTGTGCTGAGTACAGATGTCTGTTTGATCTTTGAGATATGTTTCGTTTGAAGGAAAAAGAAAGGAAAAATTACTTTTCGTTTTGAATTAGAGAAATTAGACTGGCTTCCATTGAAACGCGCTGTTGGGTTTTCTTATTTTAGGAGTGAATAAATAGTAGGCGGTAGATGCACAAGTGCGATTAATTTCTTACACGAAACTTTTAACTTACCTCGTTGAAATTATTTACTAGATTTATTTAGTTGCATAGTTTATATTTAGTATTTCTTTCTTTCTTTGCAGGTAATTTTATCTCTTTAATAAAAAGCTGTGGTAGCAGGAAGCCTTAGCTGTAGAATAGCTTTTTAGGTAAATTGTTGCAGCGATTTTAAACAACACAGTGATTCTCAGTTTCATTGTCATTTATCAGAATACTTAAAATAGTGCTCTTAATAGTTTTTGTTATTACGGCAATAACTAAACCAGAAACTAACGATCTTGTGCCCTCACCTTGCTCGCTCTCATTACAAGCTATGAAATCATTAGAAGCAAAGCCCAAGGCAGAGTTTAGTAGGTATGCAGTCTGGATCGAAACGCTTCGGTTCAGTCCGATATAATTACCGTGGTAGTCGCGGGGTAGTTGCCAGAATAATCGCGTTATTATTCTGAGTTGACTTCGTGAGGATTTTGTGCCACTCCTCTCCTGAGGGGGAAAAATAATATTAGCGATGTCTTTTTTCCAACGTAGAGGCATAAAACGATTAAGAAAACTTGTATGATCGGTTGCATAGGTTTTATCAGACATTTACCGATCGCTCAGAAGTATAATATGGCTGACAACGCACTGTATAATATGGCTTTTGTTTTTGAAAAGGTGCGGGATTCAAAGTACTCGTAGTAGAGTAATCCTATACACTACCATATAGTGTAATTACTGGGTGCGGCGACTTACATTGACTTTACATAGTATGTTATAAGTTAGTAATGTACACAGTGGTTGTTGTTATTATTATGCCGTTAATTAACTAAAAACTAGGTTAATTTTAATAGTTACTAGCGACCCGCCCCGGTTTCGCACGGGTGCTATACTGATATTTAATACAGTACAGAAAAACTATGAACATTGTATATAATCATTTGCAATGTACGCGGTAAAATTGCAATTATTTACGATATCACATTAGAAACCTCAAAAATAACAGTGTTTCTCCACTATTTAATGGATGTTATTATACATATAAACCTTCCTCTCACTTTATCAATTAAAAAAAACCGCATCAAAATCCGTTGCGTAGTTTTGAAGATCTAAGCATACATAGGGACAGACAGACGCTGACGGATTGTAGCGGCCTGGCGTGCGCAGCTCGAATTACGGATCTGCGCGCGCCAGCGGGCCGTCGGTGCCGTACTCCCGCACCTCGAAGCTTGGCTCCACGGGAAGGAGGAGGTCACCTACCGATTGACTCAAATACTCACCGGGCACGGCTGCTTCGGTGAGTATTTGTGTCGAATAGGACGGGAGGGATCGACAAATTGCCACCACTGCGCATCCGACCTCGACTTGGCCCAGCACATGCTGGCGGAGTGCCCCGCGTGGGCCTCCGAGGCGCCGAGTCTTGGTCGCAGAGATCGGGCGAGATCTGTCTCCACCGGCATTGATTGCGGCAATGCTGGCGGACGAGGTAGGTTGGAGGGCTGTGGCCTCCTTCTGTGAAGTAGTGATGCTCCAGAAGGAGGCCGCCGAACGGGATCGGGAGATGACCGATCCCGCTCGAAGGAGGCGGCGCCGGGCTCGGTAGCACAGCTGCGGCGCCGCCGCGGGTCGCCGGCGGACGCGAAGAAATCGCGCCCGCGGATACGGCGACCCGGGAGGGACCACGCCCCTTTCGTGGCCGGGGGCGTCGTCGGTGGTGGAGATCGGGGGAGGTATTGTAGCCTCTCCTGAGGAGGGCTCCCCTGTTTCGGCGGGGGAGCGGAGGCTGAGGGTTCCCGGAAGTAGCTTGGTGTTCCTCCCTACATGCCTGAGGAAGGCCATCCCTGAGGTTTTTAGTGGGTAGGCCTCCCCCTTCTTGGGAGGAGAGCCCCACATAACCGCCGGCTCGCCACAGCCGTGGTATGCAACTTAATGCATTTTCCTCAGGGGGAACAAAAAAAACAAAAAGGGGACAGACAGACGGCGGATAGCGACTTTGTTTTGTACTATGTAGTGTTTACCTTTTTTTTTTCGAGGGGAAATGCACCTTAAGCACCATGACATCGCGCTGGCCAGTCGCGGCTGTGTGTGGGGCTCTCCAGTCAGACGGACAGGCCTACCCACTAAAACCCCCCGGTGTCCTCTAGGCCCGTATCGTGGGCGCGTGGCGGGGTGCGCTTTCGCGAATCTACCGCCACGACGCCCACGGGCCGGCATGACCAGTTGATGGTATGGTCGAGCCTCCGCCAAGGGTTGTCCGAGAACACTAGGACGTTAGGAGTTATTTTTACTCAGATCTGAATCGTTCAAATTCATTGGTTATATAGACCGAGGTACACGAGCGTACAATAACTACGATAGAGGGATTAAGTCGTAATCAACAACGCTGATATATACCCTGGATCTTTTACGCAGAAGTCTGCAGGATACCTCATGATGTTATTCTTACGGATATAGGAGCATCATCAGATTTGGAGAGACTGTACATATAAAATTCGAAAAACAAAAAACACTGGTACATGGCAAAATCGATCCCGGACCTTCTCGTATATAAAATATGGATATCATAATTCTCATTGACGATTGCTTCAACTGAACGATACTTACTCCGAGTAAGACGCACTGTTTATTTTTAAATTTACGACATGCGATCAGCAATTTCCGCTGTTTGAGCTTTTATTTCTCTTTTATTTCTCTTTTATGTACGTCTATTATTTATACGTCTGCCAATATAACGCGACGTGATATTTCATGAAATCTGATATCATTCTGTTCACTGAGTTGTTTTTACAAGGATGTTGATAAAGATGACAATGAGGGCCGTATTCATTATTTGTGTTTCAATACAGACAGTGGTTTCTTTTGAGACTTTGATACCCATATAACGATCGTCTAAGTGTTGAAACAAATATTGTCGGCTTGGAAAAAGACTGTCATAACTCAAAAAAATACATTGTTAAGTTTTCGCAATGAAATAACTTCATACAAACATACATACATACATACATACATACATACATACATACATACATACATACACTTACGCCTTTTTCCCATGGGGGTAGGCAGAGATTACGTCTTTCCACTTGCTACGGTCTTTACATATCTCTTTCGCTTCATCTACTTTCAGAACATTCTTCATACATGCTCGACGATTGCGGGTACTTCTGACCTGGCCTTTTTTGAGGACACTTTCGATTTGTTCGAAATATGTTCGCCTAGGTCTTCCTCGTCTCGTATCTCCACTCACTCCAGCTTCATAAATCATTTTGGTCAGTCTACTTTTATCCATCCGTTCCACATGCCCAAACCACCCAAGCATCCCTTTCTCTATTCTTGTCACGATATCCTCTTTCAAACCACATTTTTTCTTATCACTTCATTATACAATCTGTCACTCAGTTTTACTCCTGCCATACTCCGCAAAGCTCTCATTTCTACTGCATTTATTCTGCTTTCATGTCGTTTCTCCCATACCCAACTTTCACTTCCGTACATTAATGTTGGGACCAGCACGCCCTCATGCACTGCTAGTCGCGCCTTTAATAACTTCAATTTGTCTATAATAATAATAAATGTATATAATAATAAAGCCACCTGTAAAGAATAAGGTTTCTAATTATTTAATGAGATCGAGATCGGAGTATATTTTATCCAGTAAAATGTTTACATACTTCCCCTGAAATTTTGTCTGTTTTGAGTTCTGACAGTCTTCTTCCAAGCCGACGAATATGTACGGTGAGACGTACTCATTTTATGTCGCACTGTCAAAAAATGGAATTATCTGCTAGCAAATGTTTTCCCTTTTCTTACAAATTTCCTTTAAATGAGGTGTAAACTTATTTATTAACAAGGCGAAGGTGGTTCGTACGATGCGTAATTTTCTTGCACTAACTTAATTGTATTGGACTACATTTCTACCAAGCATCGTGCAAAAATGTAACAAAAAGGCAATTATATCTATAATTTCAGATCACCGACATAATAAATTCACTTAAAGTTCAAATACCAGAATCCTCCAACTTTTCTTCATACTTACGCTAGTCTGATTACACATATTGACAAAAACTTATTGCAAACATATTTATCATAAGTTTTAACTTACTTCACAGAAATTTTCACCAAAATGAGCTTTCGTAGAAAAGATTGTATATTATACTTAAATTCTCTTATAAAAACATAATGTGATAAATTATATTTTAGTTATTTTTATCACATTTTACTGCAAGAAAAATATATTTTCCCGAGGTAAAAATATCCTAAGGAATTCTCGGGGTCTCAAACTATTCCTTTATCAACTTTCATTAAAATCGGTTCAGTAGTTTGTGAGCCTATTTAAACAAGATTTCTTGTTTGACAAAGCTCTATACTTTATAGAAAATAGGGTATTTTTACCCTTTTTAGCTTTAATTCTCGGGCTCACGTGCCTTACTTGATCATAAGGCTGAAAAGATGAAAAAGGTAAAGATGGAAATCCAGGTGCAGCAATTTTCACCGGGGCATCAGGTGGGTCAAGAAAGAAAATTCGATGGCGCCCGCAATCGTGAATTCTTAATTTTCAGGATTTTTCATAATGTTGTATTTTTATTAAATTGGTTGCAAATACTGTGAAACGTATTGTAAATTAAAAACTTATGGATATCTACCAAAAAATGAAGAAATAAGAAAGTAAAAGAAGCACGATTTTTACAGTCTTTTAAAAAAAATACTAAACTGACTATAATATTCTACATGACCACGTCGCCCATTTTTTAAACTAACTAGTATGATCTAGGTTCCTCGGAACTTGCGTTGAACATAAATATGAACGGGATGCCTTGGGTGAGCTCACATGTGTCCTCAGTGGCCTGAATAGAAAGACCAAGATTTTATTGTGGCGTTAATCGTGTTAATAATATTGTTATGGCGACAAACAAAACTCTACCACCATAAAACATAGGCACAAAACCCCCACAACGGCAAATCTGCCGTAGTGGAAAATGAATTGAACTCTGGACGTCCCGATCTATTTCCGGTGATCTCAATCACTGGACTCTTATAAATACGATGACTTTGGCTACTTTAATCATGAAATATCCGATTCGTGTAGCTAGCTATAAGCGCCCTGTGCTTATATTCGTTTGCAACCGATATCGACTGCGTAAATATTTGAATGTAAACATTGTACGGACACGGACACGTAATAAATTGACATGCATTCTGTTATTTATTATGCTTCATATAAGTATCGAAAATGGTAAAACCACAGGTCTAAAATAACTCTTGATGAGTAGGAACATAAGATGATGAATCTTTGATATCAAAGTAGTTTTGATAGAAGCTTTATATGTAATAGATATAGTAGTTTTCATTACACCCATTAACTTGCTATAGAATTAGAGAAATCCGTGTTTGTACTTTCATTCAAGTTATTAAATAATATATTAATGTTTTGTCTAGATTCATTAGTTTGATTTAAGCTACAAACTTAAGTTTTTGTACAATCAATTATTTTTATTACATAACATTAATAAATTCGATTTTTAAAATTTCCTAAATTATTGTAAGCCCATTTTGACACATGGCAGCGTTTTGATTTATTTGGATTAGGAGGAGGTATCATCTTAGACAGAAGACGTGGGTCCTCAATCCTTTAAGCAAGCTGAGCTATACGGTCCACTAGCTACTTTGATTTTTTTTCATAAAAACTCAAATAAGAACTAAAAAACTAAAAAAATTCTAAAAGCTTTAATAAATGGGTCCTCACATCTCATGAAAATCTTAGTTGTAAGATGTAGTGTAGATTGTATTATTCTAAATTTGACTAATCAAATTACTAGAAACAAACAAACAATTAACTCAAAAAATAGTAGTATCAACTGAATTCTCCAACTAGCTAACCTCTGCATTTTAACATCAAATCAAATCGTTTATTTGTAAGCATAGGTAGTATACAGGTGGTCCGGTGATCTGGTGGTGGTGGTGGTATACAAAAATAAATATAGTATTAATAAATTTTTTTATTATATAAAATTAAATAGTGTGTATGTCAATTTTAGTTTAGATCTTACAAGCATTAGCAAAAACTCTTTAATGTTGTATCTTTTATTATAAAATATTGTTTGAGATAAAAATTCTTCCAATTGAGAAATTCTAAGAAAAAAATAAAAATTCAAGTCTATTGTATAAAGTTGTGTAGTTGTGTTATGAGAGCATTTCACTTATGTTGTAGTGGTGTGAAAAAAAGACGAAATTTGAATATCACTAAGCTTGTACTCTATCATTTTAATTACAAAAGGACTTTGATTGATTAGATTAGGAAATACTGTACAATACAGATGCGGCAACATACGATGATTCTCATCGATATGCATAACTAATTAGTTTTCTATACAAAGAAAATAACAAATGCATAGACATAGAGCATTGGCATCTCTCCATAAGATATTTTGTCGTGAAAAGGCTTCTAAGAGGACTTTTCATTGGTGCATATTTTTTATTGGAGTGTCCTATAGTCGATAGAGAAACGTTGGGTCACAAACGTACGAAATTCCATTTGCGAGTATTGGACGCTAGCCAGGCGAGTTACTATATCATAGGTATTTTAATTAAAGATTCGGCAGTAGGCGCACTATATATCTCGATATAGATATTTCATAAAGATATAGCTGCATCGGTTCGAGGAGCATTGAAGCTCGTTTAAATATCAGGGATTAAAATGGTTGACAAGTGTCTTAATATTTTACTACTGTAATATATAAATATATATATATATATATATAATATATATATATATATATATATATATATATATATATATATATATATATATATATATATATATATAATATATATATATATATATATGTAATAATATACATAGTATAAAATGTGAAGTAAAATTATATTACTTAAGATTACTTAAGCAAACTACAATGCATTTAGCATAGATGGTAAAAATAATATCTCTATTTTACAATCTTGTCGTAAATAATGTTGTCCCGATTTGATAGGGCCGAGATAGTATAGCTTTTAAAAACTTGAACAGTTCACTGGCTATTATACAGCCTTATTCTGAAATTCATTGAACATTTACTCAGTATTTTAAAAGCCGAGCACCAGAATTACTCGTATAGTCATAAAACGTAGTTGAGAGACCGCCATTCAAAAATTTTAAAGAATCGTAAAAGCCAACCGCACCGCAGCGCATATGATTGCGCCACAGAACCGCGGAAATATTCATTTATTCAATGCAATCTTTCATATGGGACAACGCGAAATGCATTATGGGCCAAGTTAGTGTGTTCTCGATTCAAACTCGTCGTTTGTGAATTATACATGAGATGATACTCTCAATCTGTCGCTTGTTATGACCAGTACTAGTTGACCTACTACGATTAGCTGCTACGACCGCTACGAGTGCTACGAAGTTAGAGAACGCCACGTAGAAGGTCGTATCTAGGCATTCAGATGGCTCAGCTTATATTGGATACCGCTCGTCAGTGTTTTCGTCGCTAGCGAAAGTTTGACAAATCGCTTCGAGTGCAATTCTCGTCAAGCGATAAGCTGATATGTCCCGCAGCGCTATGTGCTAGTGTTTTCGGATAGTTGTGACTTTGGGGAGAGATTTATGTTAGTATCAGTTGCGCGTGTAATTTTGATTTCCTTTGTTTCGGCGGACTGCTGTTACTTAATAGGAGGGGTGAAGCAATAAATATTTATCCCATATACTTTCCGACATATGTGAGAAAATGTAATAAAATAACATATTATCATTAGGATTAGTTCACATAACATATGTATATTCGCTACACAAATCATAAAAAGAAAATCATTTGTTAACATTGTAAGTTATTATGTTCCTAAAATCTAGTGCGAAAGTTATTGGGCTTACGCTATTGAAACATCGAAAATAAAATTACGTATAGTAAAGTACCCTGGTAGTGTGCTGAAGCCGTTCTGACAAAGTCACTACGCTAGTCCCTACCTAGGTCTGGGGTGAAAACCCAATAACCTGGTATGCTGAAGGTTACGCATCCTATCCTGGATGCAAGGGCAAGGGTGGTGAAGAGGGGCCTGTCACGTTGATTACCTGCAATGCCACCGAGCGCTGACGAGATGTCTGGGTGAAGTGCGAATCGCTCCACGATTCAGATAGACACGACGCATTGAGTGTTCATATTTGTATGCAAGCTCATTATGTTTTTTATTTATTTTTGTGGTAATCAGTTGTCAAACTATATAATACTGTTTTAATAATTAATTTTTTGTTAAAATCAGCTTGTAATACTGAAAAGGTAAATAGTACTTCAGTTTCCATACGTATAATGGTTTTGTATCTCATTCGAAACTATTATAGTGCCAACCCTACTGTGTATACAAAGTAGTTCAAAGCCGGCACCCGAACCCAAACTGTCCTTTTTCACGTTGTCAACGCGTGACGTAATTAGGGTTGCCTCGCGCTGATAATTAAGCTGCATTCGGCGCTAAACAAAGCTGTCTGTCTAAAGTTTGGTCATTACCGGACGCCTAAAGGGATGGGATACATGAAACGTTCTACTTTTGTTCCTGGACAGCTATTAATATGAACTTAATTGTTACGAACGTAAGCAAGTAATCTTGAATAGTTACAGAATGATAAATTACTTCTGTTAATACCACTGTTTTATTAACGTTCTTTAATGCCAATTTGTCTTGGTACAATTTTGTAATCGTTTTTCGACCTTTACTACTCGTTTAATCACTGTGACACACTTTAAAAAATACTCGTGTGGGTTTCGATAATAATACCATCGTAGTTAGTACTTTTCAATAGTTAAAATTATTTAATATTTTAATTTTATTAAATTCTAAGTTATTTCAAATAAATTATTATTTCATAATTGGTTACAACAATACAAATTACAATTCTTTAATAAATGTTTTTCTGTCGTTTACTGAAAAGAAGAAAATTACTGTAATAATTAATAGGATGCAAATAATTATGCTATATTTAATTACCGTTCTAAACATTAACAATATTTTATTTCAAAGCTAGCTTGAATATGTTTTAACAAAAAAACATTGAGGTATTATATTGACAAATGTCCCATTTTGCTCAAGATTTTCGTACATTTGATAAACATATAAAAGGCAATCATTTATTAATAGTTAATCAGATTGTAAATTTGATTAAAATAGTATAAAATCGTTCACAATTACATAATTTGTAACGGTTACATGAAACAATACAAAGGATTTGTCAGATTCTACTAGTTCACTTATTAAAAGTGAGTTGACATAAATTCCGGGCCAGCTCACGCTTCAGCGAACAGTAGTTGTTTGAACAAAAATTTCCCGACTATTGCGTCAGGCCAAATTAAAATAGCGGGTAGGTATGAATTGCCTTCCTGGCGTTTTTATTGTGGTCTAGTATAACTAGAGGTAATAATTTAATTAAAATGTAATTTACATGTTCAAAGAGTTACAGGTATACGAGTACGAGATATTAATTGAAATTGAACTTGATAACTTCAGGCGTACCTCACAAAAAGTATTTTGTCAGATGGACAATACAGAGAACATTTTTTGATATGGGTTAAGGAACTTAAAAAAAGCACGGGCCAAGTGTCGAGTATGATAATGAGGCGAAGTTTGTGTTTGGATTTTCAAGGTCATCTCACTAAGTTTTAAGATCCGTGATAAGACATAAGATTATTAGCACGGGAAGATATTTCTTTCCCGTATGAAAATCCTTTATAGCTCGAGTGAAACGGCGGGTTGAAAGTTAGATATTTATGTAGAAGCTTTTGAAGGTTACATCTTGACGTGTTTTTTATGATAAGTAACTGCTCGTATTTGTAGATAAGAGGCACAATTAGTAGATAAAATGTAAGTATGTGTGATTAATACTTAAAAGAAATATGTTGAGCATACAAAACGAAAGTATTGGAAATTAATCGTTGAATAAAAGGCGCACACAACATTGATGTTTTGATTACTCTTGAATCTTATAACTTGTTGACGTAAATAAAAACATAATATCTTGAAAATAGCGCCTACTTTTTTCTAAGTATTCAGAACTTTATTGACTGGAATTTTCTGAAAACTAAATTTTGTGCTCTCATATTTATGTTCTTAGTATAACTTCTATTAACATGTGTATGAAAGTTTGCTTTCTTTATTATTAAATATGGAAAATATTAATCCAGAAAAATCAAAATTCTAAAAATCTTTATGTGAAACAGCAAATTCTTAGGTATTATGAAGGTTATTTAGAAATACTATTTAAATTATTTGGTTATTTAGAAACCTCTCACAGAGATTTCTACGATGTTGGCTGTCATATGACGAAAAGATAGTATTTAATTTTATAGCGAAAACAAAAGCGTGTAGAATTTTTTTTACAATTCGATACCAAAGAAAATACAACATAATACTGAAGGGAGGCTATAACAGGATGGTGTGCTTAGATACCTCCGTCTTACCAGTTTCTGCTACGAAAACGTAAGCTCCGCAATTCTGTGTTTTCGTTTCTAAAGTAAGATAAGCTATCAAATCACAGGGTACCGTGACATTACATTTTATGTTTTAAGTTGGAAACGTCCACTATGGGTTTTGTGGGGGTTGTAATTTTGCTACGAATATTAAGAAAATACATAAACTATAGTCGAATAACCGGCAGTGATATTTCTGGTTTACCGTAACATTAGATCTTATGTCACAATTTGCCAACGTAGTTTTTGTGTTGTTGCATATTTTCTAAGAATTATATCTATAGTTGCAACACGTAAAGTTTTACACTTGCATCACGATTTTTTATTTTTTATTTTTTTCCTCAGGAGAGGAGGCTGAGAATCCATCATGGATACCAACGCAACAGGCAAGCAGGGATGCGTTGATTATGTCGGACTCCTGGTACTGTCGATTCGGCTCGACTACACAGACCTACCGACTAAACTCAGCCTAGCCTTTGGTCCTATTGACTCTACTGGCTTTATTGACGAGGGAGACGCACCTCAGGAGAGGCACGGTTAGCGCTGTCCCATGGTGAGGGCATATGCGCTAGAAGAAGGCACGAATCTCCAAAGTGGGACCGGCCTGTATTGACGGGAACCTACACGTGGCTAAGCAGAAGGCTGCCGATTAAGGGATGACAAGGGGGGGCGACGGCTCAGACGCCGCCGCTTGCAGGTCTAGAAGTTCCTGCGTGAGTTGTCTTAAGAATATGTAGAGGATTCTGGAGGAGGGGGGGGGGTCACATTTTTCCACTTTGGAAGCGTCTCTCGCGCAAACTATTCAGTTGAGAAAAAAATTATATTAGAAACCTCAATATCATTTTTGAAGGCCTATCTATAGATACCCTACACGTATGGGTCTGATGAAAAAAACACCGGTAGCACTCCGGGAGTGCCGGCAGAAGTGAAAACTTCAATATTAACGTTGTGTTTAATTATAAGTACAAAAGTACTATCATTTATGAGGTAGAATACAATGTTTATTTATTGCGCTATCGTACGCAAATATGA
Source organism: Scirpophaga incertulas (assembly GCA_036419045.1). Lineage (NCBI taxonomy): Eukaryota > Metazoa > Arthropoda > Insecta > Lepidoptera > Crambidae > Scirpophaga > Scirpophaga incertulas. The sequence goes on from CM071641.1 coordinate 9,744,409, forward strand.
CAATCAGCTGTCACCATCCTTGGATACGCGTGGCACGCTGTACATAAACACACACGGACATTCGCGCAAGCGCCCTGTGCCGCCTAAACGGAGCAGCACACTCAGGCACGGTAGAAAGAGTGGAAGATACAAGTTCCACTCCCTTCCCCTCGATCTTACGTTTTTTCGATTAGCATCACGTGACCCTGACGCGAGTTTGGAAGTTTTTACCCATGCAAAAAGTGCTCAACGCCGCTAAAGAAATTTTCACTTCAAAAAAAATGAGTTTCAGTTCTAAATACATCCATACCATAAGGGTTCCGTTTTTTGTCATTCGGCTACGGAATCCTAATAATACCGGACTCACGCATGACCTTACCATACCATTATGTAAAAAAATTGCAAAAATACCATTTTTATACCACACCTATTTGTTTTATTTTATATTTTTAAAGTGAATAACAAAGTACTCTGTGAATATTACAACCGTCTACCGTTATTAGTATGGAGCAAAAAAAGGGGAATAAAATAACGTTTGTTGTATGGGAGCTCCCTTAAATATTCATTTTATTTTTTGTATTTATAGTGTATATTATACACTAGTATAGCGATAATAAAAATATATCATTTGTGAAAATTCAACTATCCAACTATCACTTTAATTCAGAGTATTATCCAGAAAAGTGAACAAATTTGCGGAACACGGAAATAAAATGATTTGCTTGGAACTATTATCCGTCTCAGCTTATTTGATACTTAAGTACAGAAACGAGACACTGGCATTGTTTATGATGGGAAGTAAAAGAACTTGCGCAAGCATAATTTTAGTATCGAGATAAAGCGAGAACTGGTTCGTTTGTGAAATTACTCGTAAATAAAAGAGTGGATTCGACTGAATCTCATTAATTTGAGATTTCTGCGATATGTCGCTTTATTTAATAAAACACAGTTTTTTTCTGTCTGAAGGGGATCGTCATCCCATTGAAACTGATAGTTGGTACAAGATTACCTAAGTGTGTAGTGTATAGTCTGAAATTTTCCTATGTTCCATATACATATGTTCCTAACCCAAAGAACTCTGTCCAATATTGCCCTAAGGTTTTGCTGAATTATGAAATATTTGCATTGCATGGTATTACTATTATTTATTTGCATTTATTATTCTCAACGACGATGACCTCTGACGACCTCCATAGTCGAGTGGATAGTACACCGGTTTCAAGGTGTCGCCAGCTCTGAGGTCCCGGGTTCGAATCCCGGTGGGGGCAGATGTTTGTGTGATGAATGCGAGCATTTGTACTTTAGTCATGGTTGTTGATATATATTTCTATAAAAAATATTTATATATGTATAATATATGTATGTCTATCCGTTACCCTAGATCCCATAGCACAAGCCTTATAGAGCTTAGTTTGGGCTAGGCTAATTGGTGTAAGTGTAACAAATATTTATTTATTTTATTTATTTGCATTTATTATTAAATACATATATAAATATTGTTACAAAATGTTCATTAATACTTTCAACCTTGTCCTAATCTGTGAAATGTCAAACATGGCAATTCTCTGCAAGATTAATACTGGAACCAACAGGCGTGATTTCCCATTATATTTTGGTATTAGTTAACGCTTAATTTTAATTTAAATACAGCTCTGTATACACTTTATCGTCTTGTTACATCACGAAGGCCGGATAATGAAACTATTAGAGGCTGCCAACAGGCCTATTTAGGATACAAGTGGCTTAAAACAAATAACAACGTATATATTACATATAGAACAATAAATATCACATCATAATTATACTAAGTTTTTTTAATTTTATACGTAGGTATAGTAAGGGTATTGTTTAAGAATAAAAATTGTCTACGGTATGGGAAATAATCCGTCATTGAAATAACTGTAACAAACTGTTTTGTGTAACATGCAAGTAGAAGAACTGATTTTTCGTAGAAAAGAGTTATTTTTCTGTGATAAATCCTGCGGCTCTTTCTAGAATTCTAAAACAATCACCTTATCGAATTTGATTGAAATTCGTGCAGTGTTCGAAGTCACTATAATAATAATAATAAATATACCTTGCACTTACACCAATTAGCTTAACCCAAAGTAAGCTCTGAAAGGCTCGTGTTTTGGGATCATAGGGTAACGATAAACATACATATTTTGTACGATCTTGTACCGTACATTGATCTCAATATGTAGGTAAGCGCGTCAGCAATTCATATCCAACTACACGTCATTTACGTAATTAAGTACCTAGTTTAGAAAGATCAGTGTCTAAGCATTCACCAACCAAACCAATCGCACATAGGCATTCATACCATTAAATTTACCAGTTAATTCACCATAACTTGTAACCATAGTTTTAGAGTATTTTATAGGCTTAGATAAAGTGTAGTGATATAATAAACTATATACATATACTATTCAAGTGACTTTTTATCTACAAAGGTGTATTTTCCCGTACAATATTCATATACATATTCTCTACAAAATAATATCAAATTTAGTCCATTAGACACAGTAGGAGCTATTTGTGTTGATTCAAATGGAATTGTGGCTGCGGGGCTAGTTCTGGAGGGGTATCTTTAAAGCATGAAGGTAGAGTCGGTCAAGCAGCATCATTTGGCAGTGGAGTAGGGCACAGAGTAGGACGGAAACAATGGAAAAAACGGTCTCTACCTGCACGGTAACACGATTAGGCTCCACTTTAAAAGTTCGTAGATAGCGTGTTTTTTTAGTTAGAACATTGTGTTTTTTTTTATTTGGAAGCTAAAATGGTAAAGAATAAAAGTAAGCTATAAAATTACATAGTTATAGGGCACATTTTTTAGTAATTTGAAGTTTTTTAAAATAAACGTCTAAAAAAATTTTTTTTTCATAAAAATACATTTTTTTACCCAAGATAGTTACTTTTTTGCGGACTATTTATTATTTCATGGTCATCGCCAGGTATTAGGCATACTGTTTTTTTTATTTCAAAGAAATAGACCAATGGGTCTATTTCTACTTCTACTCTATGTACAAAAATATTGATTTCTTCCAAAATCATTATTTTGGAAGAAATCAATACTTTTGTACATACGAGTCCTTAATGAAACATGAAAATCTTAAAATACCAATAAATCCTACAATAATTTTTTACAATTTTTTTTTTATATTTTTCTAGTCAATGATTCATGGTCTAGTTTCATCCCCTTTCGGGATTGCACTTTATCCAGGGACACACTGTATATTAACACCCATGACAAAGGCACAAATTTTTGTATTCATCTGAATCATCGCCCCTTACCAGTATTCGTTACCCGGAACCTCAAAGATGGTGAAACCTTGAAACTGGTGTACTAACCACTCGACGAGGTCATCAATGTCACATACATTATTTCTTTATAATATTCATACATTTATTATATCGATTAGAGACTTATTCAATTATTAGCATAAGTATAAAACTTATAAATACACAAAAAAATAATAGTATGATATATTCCAAACTTATTTATAAATCAAAGAAAATCCTTTGCGGCAACGAAATAATTTTCAGTTATTAAAAGTTTCTACCTTAATTTAGAATTCGAAACTAAATCCTTATCCTCAGTTATGGGCCCGAAGCCAGGGCTATCAGAGTTGTAAAGTTAGACATTAAACTGTTGTTATTTTCTATTTGAGTTAAACTTTTGAATTGTCACGGCTATAATTAGATAGTTTGCTTTTCGCAATGAATTTCTACGACTAAAAGTGGAAACTAGCGGATTCCATATTTCCAGCCCTTTACTATTACTAATACTACAGCTGTCTGGTTCTTGTTGATATTGTCCTATGAAATCACATGCTACAGAGGGCTAGTGAGGTGAGGGTGAGATATTCTTTCTAATTTCGGGTTATATAATCTGTTCTTGAGAATTTGATAATTTGCTAATCTTTAATAATGCGCAGGTGATGATGAGGGCAAAAGTTGAAGTGATTAATACTATGATGGTTTGGCTTAAATATATTTTTATTTATCGAAAATGAATGTGTACTTTCACCATATTCGTGCTCGTGCAAGTAAATTCACATGCGAGAGATTGGTTAGTGAGAACTATTTTAAACCACACACTTATAAAATTGAATTTCGAGCTGGATTATATAACAATTATGTTATATATAAAAATTATATGTTTTTTATAAGGTAATAGGATGCTAATAGGCAATTAACAAAATTTGATTTTAATCTTTGTTAGCACCAAATACAATTCATTTTTAACTGGCTACTTATTTGATTTGGAGAGAATTTTGTGTTGCATTAACACCACCTTTTGTATTCCATTTTTTTACGCAATAAAGATTGAAATAATTAAAACAACGAATTAAAACGAGATAATTTGGTGACAGGTAAAATACTGTCTCTCTGCGATAAATTTTGACGAATTGTATGGGTTTTTTAATACTCACTATAATATTGGTATAATTATCTCTACGTGCAAATAGCTACCTCATTAGACGTATTGTTTTGTTATCATCGTATCAAGTTTAGTCTGTATCTGGAAAAATAAGTATTTAGTTATAAAGAAATTCTCAACATTAGACTGTAATACTTATATAATTTGAATGAACTTACCTCCCCTTGCATCTTCTTATTTAAAACTTTTCATTTTAATTGTAATATAAAAGTTTGAATTATGGCAGCCCTAGCTCGTTTTAATGCCGGCTCTATTATCCCTTCAGAGCGTATTGCCATTATTGGAGCGACCTTTAATAGGAATCACCGCCTATTAGAGAGGTCAGAGCAGTTTCGATAACTTATAACTATTAATATTGTATGGAAGACGTCACCTGCCTTCTTAACATTTGTTTATTCGCAGGAACGAAATATATCAAAATATCTCTATGTTGACCTTAGTAAAGGTCATTAAGATAAAGCGAAGGAAAACTGAATTTGTTGTTTCAGGACGCGAAACCAAATTACAAGAACCACTTTTTTCACCGAAAGTATTAATAGGTTAGTGTGTAGGTATTATGTATATTTATATTTTTAACTAGATGTACTCGCGGCTTCGCCCGCGTGGAATTTAACAATTAATTAGTTTACTTTTATTGGTTTTTGCATTGTTATTTTAAGTGGTATGCGCGTGAGCTGCGTCCGGTAACTTGGACATTGCAACATTACTTTATTTTTCTTTTATAAAAGTAGCCTAAGTTACTCCTTATTATGTCAGCTACCTGCCAATAAAAGCCCGTCAAAATGTGGCCATTTCAGAGACATTTCAATTTTATTTATATGTATAGTATATAGATTACTGTAGAATTATTTTAAGTCAGTTTTGTTGAATTTCTTTCATTAATATTTGTATGTCCTAGGCTTTCGTCATATTCGTTATGATGATGGTATGCCCAATTATTAGAAGCTCATGTTAATTTATAAAGTACAGGCTTAAATTTGTTTAAATTTAGTGGTTGATAAAATTTAAGTATCCACTCAAAGTTTCTAACCAAATTTTCTAACTACAATAGAACGTTAACAATGTCACTGAAACTGTTATGAAAATTAATTTTTTACACAAATTAGGTTATAAATGCCCTATGATGGTTGAGTCAGTGGGTTTCAAATACAAAATACCAAAAAAATTACTCTCATAGTTTTAGTACTATAAAGTAACAAAGTAAAATTTCAGACAAAATTTGAAACGATGTGGCTTTCTTTATAAAGCATTTTTTAATTTACACCTTCTTGACGACGACAGAACAGGCACCTTTTGCACAAACAAGTTATTTGGAATATTCAGCCACTTTGGCCCAAACGATATCAGACTTCCTCTGTAGGTTAAAATAGCGATGATGCGGTAACATCTGGTGGATTAATCTCCAATTTACTTGGTCTAATGCTTTTATTTTGAATTATTTACCACGTTCACTGTATGCATTTGGCCTCTTTTTTTCTATAGTGTAATTAAATATATATTAATTTTGTCTTACACATGGGAATAAAGATTGACACGTGTACTGTGATCCAATCACCACCACTGCTACTATTATACTCAGAATGTCTCTCAGAACTCAGTATTAGCTTCAATTCCCTCTCACAATATTGACATTTTTTATTCCAACCACCACCAACCAACACCAACCAACTCAGTCACACAACAGTTAAATAATTAAGACTTTGAAATGGCAATACAAATGCCATTTCAAAGTCTTAATTATTTAACATTGACACTATTGAAACTATCTAGATTATAAGTTACTGTAAAGGAGAATGCCCATTGTAGTATGAACTTTAGTATCGCCAAAAATGATTTTGTACCATAATGATTTTTATGATATATTGTAGATTTTTAACTATATATTCAATTCTTAAAAACTATTTGACTCTATTTCGATGGGTAAAATAGAAATTAAACACCAAAGACTTTCAAGTTACGAATTTCTCCTATCATCATTTTTGATAATACCTATTTAATTGTAGAAGATTAAAACTATAAAATGATTAAGTCTATCTTATCCAATAAATATTACAACTATCCAATAATTCATATAAAATAATTAATTAATTTAAAAATAATTGTTTTAGCAACATTGATATTAGCTATCTGTATAAAGAAACTCTTAAAGCAGAATAATGACTAAAATATTAGAGAAAGCAGAAAAAAGACTAAAGAAAATTAATTGTTTTGGTATTCCTTTTACCCTTTCACGAGAGGACAGTGGAATGTATCGAATATATTTTTGACCAATCGATCCGATCGTTAATATATGGCAATACCGAAGAGACTATTTATCAATGAAATTAGAATATCATCAATAAAAATACACAGCGAATGAAACGGAAGTGAAATAATTACTAATTATTATGTGGATTTATCTCCGGCGAAGTTTCGACTTGGTATATTGCAGAGTTTTGTTAAAAATTGTTATTTATTTTTTGGTATTAATTTGGTTAAGGCACAAGGACGAGTAAAGGTGATACTACGAATGGGCATACTCCTTTGTCAACATTTAAAGGAATAGTGTTAAGTAATCTTGATTCAAAATGAATGATTGGGAAATCATGATACCGAGTAAATAAACAATAGAATCTTTAACTATCGATATGTTACGAGTACTTTTATTTCATTGGAAACTAATTGTTTCTACATAAAAACTCAGACACATTAATACATTCAAAGCTTCTAACACTAATTATATACATAATGGAACCCTGTTTATTAATAAAATGTAATTTTACTAACAAACAAAACTGATTTTCCAACTTTAAGGCAGACGCTAAAGTAAAACTTTTAATGTAAATATAGCATTAATCTCATTATTAATAACGTTATTTATTATAAATAGCGCTTTTATCAGTGTGATACGTTTGAATAATTATATCACTGTATAAATGACAATATGTTGAATAACGTCTTAGCAAACTGAAAATTTCAACGTACATTTGTTAGTCTTAATTAATGTGTAGTTTTTAAGTGTTTTAACAATTTTGATATGAAGAAATGTAAATATAAAATGTCCATTATGGGTAACTGTTCCGTTATTTTATGCGACACTAATAGACAGTTTATGCAATATATATATGTTTATGTTTATTGATTTTAGTATTTATACTTGTGATTCATCAGCTATTTGTAGTAATTGATTATTTTTTTGTGACACATATACTCTATTTGTTAAAAATATACGTCCATTTTGTAAAAAGTACTACGAAAAACTAGAAAGCTAAGAGTTAATGGGTATTAAGAACTATTTATGGGGGACGATATAGTCGAGTAGTTGAATTTTCTTTATAGAATTATAATAAATTAATGATCTGAACAATGTAATAAAAAAACTAAAAAAATTTAAGTTGGCAGAAAAAAACAATATTACAATTGTTAAATCGCAATTGTGAATTTTACATAATGATCCAATCACCACCACTGCTACTATTATACTCAGAATGTCTCTCAGAACTCAGTATTAGCTTCAATTCCCTCTCACAATATTGACATTTTTTATTCCAACCACCACCAACCAACACCAACCAACTCAGTCACACAACAGTTAAATAATTAAGACTTTGAAATGGCAATACAAATGCCATTTCAAAGTCTTAATTATTTAACATTGACACTATTGAAACTATCTAGATTATAAGTTACTGTAAAGGAGAATGCCCATTGTAGTATGAACTTTAGTATCGCCAAAAATGATTTTGTACCATAATGATTTTTATGATATATTGTAGATTTTTAACTATATATTCAATTCTTAAAAACTATTTGACTCTATTTCGATGGGTAAAATAGAAATTAAACACCAAAGACTTTCAAGTTACGAATTTCTCCTATCATCATTTTTGATAATACCTATTTAATTGTAGAAGATTAAAACTATAAAATGATTAAGTCTATCTTATCCAATAAATATTACAACTATCCAATAATTCATATAAAATAATTAATTAATTTAAAAATAATTGTTTTAGCAACATTGATATTAGCTATCTGTATAAAGAAACTCTTAAAGCAGAATAATGACTAAAATATTAGAGAAAGCAGAAAAAAGACTAAAGAAAATTAATTGTTTTGGTATTCCTTTTACCCTTTCACGAGAGGACAGTGGAATGTATCGAATATATTTTTGACCAATCGATCCGATCGTTAATATATGGCAATACCGAAGAGACTATTTATCAATGAAATTAGAATATCATCAATAAAAATACACAGCGAATGAAACGGAAGTGAAATAATTACTAATTATTATGTGGATTTATCTCCGGCGAAGTTTCGACTTGGTATATTGCAGAGTTTTGTTAAAAATTGTTATTTATTTTTTGGTATTAATTTGGTTAAGGCACAAGGACGAGTAAAGGTGATACTACGAATGGGCATACTCCTTTGTCAACATTTAAAGGAATAGTGTTAAGTAATCTTGATTCAAAATGAATGATTGGGAAATCATGATACCGAGTAAATAAACAATAGAATCTTTAACTGTCGATATGTTACGAGTATTTTTATTTCATTCGAAACTAATTGTTTCTACATAAAAACTCAGACACATTAATACATTCAAAGCTTCTAACACTAATTATATACATAATGGAACCCTGTTTATTAATAAAATGTAATTTTACTAACAAACAAAACTGATTTTCCAACTTTAAGGCAGACGCTAAAGTAAAACTTTTAATGTAAATATAGCATTAATCTCATTATTAATAACGTTATTTATTATAAATAGCGCTTTTATCAGTGTGATACGTTTGAATAATTATATCACTGTATAAATGACAATATGTTGAATAACGTCTTAGCAAAGTGAAAATTTCAACGTACATTTGTTAGTCTTAATTAATGTGTAATTTTTAAGTGTTTTAACAATTTTGATATGGAGAAATGTAATTATACAACGTCCGTTATGGGTAACTGTTCCGTTATTTTATGCGACACTAATAGACAGTTTATGCAATATAGGTATATGTTTATGTTTATTGATTTTAGTATTTATACTTGTGATTCATCAGCTATCTGTAGTAATTGATTATTTTTTTTGTGACACATATACTCTATTTGTTAAAAATATACGTCCATTTTGTAAAAAGTACTACGAAAAACTAGAAAGCTAAGAGTTAATGGGTATTAAGAACTATTTATGGGGGACGATATAGTCGAGTGGTTGAATCTATTATATATAAAGCTCGATTACCACTCACTGACTCACTGATCAGGGGTGTTTTTGAGGTGTTTAGAGAGTGTTTTGAGTGTTTTGATGTTGGGGTGGAATTTTCTAGATTTTTTAGTTCATAGAATGGGATAAAGGGATTTTTGCCAAACCAACATGGCGGCCCGCGCGAAATGTCAACTTTTTCAAATCGCCTCTGTTTTTAACGGCGTTTGGGGGGGGGTTTTTCTATATCTGACAGGCATGCAGTGCCGCTGTCAAACTGCGCAAAAACAAAATGGCGCCGCCGCCATCTTGGACTGAAAAACGCGTTTCGACCCGTGTTTGCGACCGTCGACCGGCGCGGCGTTTGCTTTTTTCCCGGATTTTACTTTTCTTTCTGGTCGGGACTGTCCTCGACTTTGGGGAAATTTGCGGCGCGCGGCGAAAAACAATATGGCGGCGGCGCCGGCGGCCATCTTGGATCGCCAATTTTGACGCGATTTTCGAACCGGATTTTCGCCAAGATGGCGGCCTCCGACCGGGGTGAAATGTTCCAGGCGGGGGTGGAGCTCGGCGAGCAGTGTTGCCAGGTGGGAGAAAATTTCTACCGTTTTTGGTAGTTTTCCCCCTAGGGGCCCCGAAAGGCGAAAATCGAAATAACGACTTTTGAATTTTTTCCATACCACGTGCCTACAGGCCGGCGGGGCCTCTATGACTTTCTGGTATTTTTATTTTTCTACACTGGCAACACTGGCCTCCACGGAGGTTGGAAACTTTTCGCAGACCGAATTTGACCCGAATTGATCTCCCAGATCGGGGTGCGCTGGAGTCGCCGGACAAACGTCATCCCACCCCGTATACGGTGCAGATATTGGGAAAAATCCGAAACTCGGACATTTCAAGATGGCGGCGCCACCGGCGGCCATTTTGTAAAAAGTTGCAATTTCGAAAAAATTAAATCGCGGTTTTCGCGGGGTTGCCGGCGTTTTACGACTGACAACCCCGGGTGACCTTTTGTAGTGCTCGGTGAGCCGCATCGAACGGTGGGGTAATTTACCCCGATTTAGGGGTAATTTCCCAGATTTTGGGGAGAACGTAAATCGCGTGTTTTTCGATTTTTTTTCACATGGCCGGGTCGACCGGGCCTCGCTGATCATTTTTACCACCATTTTGGGCCAAATATATGGCAACACTGGGCGCTGTGGCAGATTTCGGTTTCGGCGACTTTGCGAATTTTTTGATGCGAACCGATGACAGTTGCGCGCCTGCAGTTACCGCCAATCGGTGAGCGGTTTAGTCTACTACAATGGAAAAATTTGACGTTTGACATTTTCAAGATGGCGCCGGCGCTGGCGGCCATTTTGTAATGGTTAATATTCTCTTTTTGCTATATTCTCGCGGTATTCAATCCCGATACGGCGATATGAGTATCGAATGAAATTATTTTTTCAGCACTATCGAAGCCAATTGGTGGCAACGTTAAAAAACCAATATGGCCGCCGGTCCAAAACGGCCCAGTATCATTTGTATTGTAATCCCTACAATATGGGTATCAAATGAAAGGGTTTTGCAAGTCTTATACAGCCGCGTTAAAAACATTGATGAAAATTCAAAATGGCCGCCGCTCTCAAAATGGCGGACCGCTTTTGTTTTCCAACCCATGCTTCATGGGTATCAAATGAAAGGGTTTTGAGTGTCTTATACAGCCACGTTAGAGACATTGAAGAAAATTCAAAATGGCCGCCGCTCTCAAAATGGCGGACCGGTTTTGTTTTCCAACCCAAGCTTTATGGGTATCAAATGAAAGGCCTTGACGAGTAGAATACGACGCCATTAGTGACATTTCTAAAATTTCAATATGGCCGCCGATCCAACATGGCGACTGACATTTTTTTGCGATTTTCACTATATGGGTATCAAATGAAAGCACTTTAAGAGTAGAACGGACCCAAATGTGTGTTATAGTAAAATGACAACTTTTTTTTTTTTTACATACCTCGATATGCTTTTGTGCCGCTTAGCAACTGTACAAGATTTTATTTTGAAAATCGTAATAGTGAGCAGCGCCACCGCGAGGTGCGCGCACCTCGCGGCACTCACGCGACCACCAGCTCCATGAGTTTTTCATTGTATTTACAACTGCACGCGGTTTTTCAGTTTGTTTTGACTTAAATGGAGACAAATTTTCACCAATTTCTCCCGACGGCCAAATTTTTTTTGCAGTAGTGGGATAGACCACACCACCGCGAGGTGCGTGCACCTCGCGGCACTCACGCGACTACAATCGACGTGAGCTTCTTAGTGTATTTTAAACTGCACACGCTTTTTCAGTTTGTTTTGACTTAAATGGAGACAAATTTTCACCAATTTTTGGCCGATGGCCAATTTTTCACTTTTCAATACGAGGACCACAACCGCGAGGTGCGTGCACCTCGCGGCACTCAAGCGACCAGACTCACCGTGAGCTTCTTAGTGTATTTGCAACCGTACACGGTTTTGTAGTTTCATGTGAAATGAAACAATGAAAAAATTTCTAAATGGCCGCCGTTCTCAAAATGGCGGACCGCTTTTGTTTTCCAACCCATGCTTCATGGGTATCAAATGAAAGGTATTGAAGAGTAGAACACCACGCTATAAGTGACGTTTCGAAAATTTCAATATGGCCGCCGATCCAACATGGCGACTGACATTTTTTTGCGCTTTTCACTATATGGGTATCAAATGAAAGGATTTTAAGAGTAGAACGGAACCAAATGTGATTTATAGTAAAATGACAATTTCTTTTTTTTTTTTACTTACCTCGATATGCTTTTGTACCGCCTTGCAACTGTACAAGAGCGCCACCGCGAGGTGCGTGCACCTCGCGGCACTCATGCGACCACACTTGCCGTTAACTTTTTAGTGTGCTTACAACCGCACGCAGTTTTTCAGTTTCATATGACATACATGGATACAATTTTAAACCAATTTTCAACCGACCGCCAATTTTTATTTTTCAGCAGTGGGATAGACCACACCACCGCGAGGTGCTTGCACCTCGCGGCACTCACGCGACCACCAGCACCATAAGTTTTTCAGTGTGTTTACAACTGCACTCGGTTTTTCAGTTTGTTTTGACTTAAATGAAGACAATATTTCACCAATTTTCGACCGACCGCCAATTTTTTTTTCAGTAGTGGGATAGACCACACCACCGCGAGGTGCGCGCACCTCGCGGCACTCACGCGACCGCACTCACCGTGAGCTTCTTAGTGTATTTACAACCGTACACAGTTTTTATTTTATTTGATTTTTGTGACAAAAAAGAAGACTTTTTTTCACCAATTTTCGACAGACCACACTTTTTTGAAAAACAGTCAGGATGGACCACCCCACCGCGGGGTGCTTGCACCCCGCGGCAAGCAGGCAACGTCTAGTTTGTTTATAAAATAAAAGATCGAGCTCAGTACTTAAATAATATTGAGTTGAATTATTATAATCAACTTAAGTATTTATTAATTAATTGGATGTTTATTATTTATTTTATTTCGAAACTGCTAAATCACACTTCTATTCAGCGTGAATTATCAAATTCAACTGTCACTACATTTGAATCTGACATTTCTAAAATTAGACGTATTGCGTCCAGTGTGTTTTTTCTTCAATCAATAAAAAAAGGTAGATTCTGATAATTCTAAAGCTACTGAGTTAATAAAAATAAAAAAGTTGGCTATCTGTAACTAACTATAGGTATGTAAGAATAATCAGGAACGCACGCACAATCAGACATTGTGAAAATTGTTTGGGAGTGAATTTGTCACAACGATATTCTTAAATGAGTACTTGTAAAAAAACGTATGATAAACAAATTTCTTAAAACTGATAATAGTTAAAAGAAAAAAGTTACTATGCTTCTAACTTGTCTTTTTTGATTACCATAAACATGTGAAATATTTTGTGCTGATCGTACTCGCTTTATATATCATTCAACATAGGCCTTTATAAGGCCCATTTTGAATAACCTTGATTATTACAATATCGCTTGTTATCACAGTTATATGGCGTGCTCGGGAAAATAGATCCAAGACAAAGAGGCCATTTAAGCGAATTGAATGAAAATGGGTAACGTAGAGTGCACCAACTGGTTATAATCTATCTGCACAATGGAAAATATCCCTAGTTAGATGCACAAATACTATTGTTATTGCAGATCAAAACGATTATAGACTATCGTAAATATTTTGATTTTGGTGTTATTAGAACCGGGCTATGTGGAAAGACTCCGGTTACCTCAATTCTCAACGTCTCCTAATTAGGTTAGTATGTATATTTATGATTATATATTTTTTTTAAATTAAAAAATCCGAAATTAATTTTTCATATATATATAGAAATAATAATATGAGGTCCAAGTTACTGGTGGTTAGAACTGTCGAGAGAGGAATCTCCGGACAATAGGGTGCCGTATCGAGAATCGCCGCTTTCTCTATCCGGCCCTCAAGCCATCCGTCAAGCGAGATCCTTTTAAAATGTTGATCGAGATGTTTCGCTAACAAATCACTCGCAGACACAACTATCGGAATACGGATCGTCGAATCAACATTCCACATGGCAGTTACTTCGTCAGCCAAGTCAATACTTGCTGGTTGATACTTGATGTCCTTCTCAGCTTTCACGAGATTCTTGTTATAAGAAATCATGATGTCAAGGAACACTGCTAAGCGTTAAAATTAACCGACCACAATATACGGCTTATTGGAAACAATAGTCATGTCCGTGATGATAAAGAGTTTGGCAAGATGAGAATAACCAGCAATAATATGCCTGTGTGACTGCAGGGCCATCACTTTCCTAAAACAAGCCACCAAAACGTAGCCACTTCACCGACGTTGAAAGGTCTAGTTCAGAACCATTTTAACCTCATTCCGTACTTCTTTGCGATCTTTGACATTAAGTATCTATGGTTTTCTTCTTGATTGCCATAGAGAAACAAGTAAGACCCTTGTCACTTGCCACAACATCACGATGCATCAGATCTTTATAGAATGTACATTCTTATAATAGACGAGCCAGGGTAAAACATACGATATGTTGTGAGCAGTTGACCAACTCTTCTATCCAAAGCATCTAGCTCAGTCCGATCCATTTCAGTATGCCAAAGGAATATATGAATAAGGCATTGAAAGCCGTTAGAAGCGCGCACCTTATTGCCACTAGACAAAAGACTTACATATCTTCGTAAGACGACAAAAGAAGCGCCTTTTCACTGACTCCTTTTCATCCTTCATTGATATTCCGACAACTTGTATGTGTCGATTTGAGTGTCACTGTCGGAAAAAAACACATTCGGTGAATGTACAAAATTTCCCCACTGCACATGCAAGACCGCATGCATGCAAGATCTACGCCAATCTTCTACCTTATAACGTTGCTAAAATCGGTGGCATTTTCTGTAACTCTATCAGATATATTTCGATACAAAAATCTTGAGGTCATCTATTTAAAGCAGATAACAAATGACTTCACCTTGTCTACGCAGCCGGCAGCCTAGATCCAAATCCTTCAATAAAGTAGTGAGAGGTTTTAGTGCCAGGCAAAACCACAAGAGGCTCAAACTGTCACCCTTGGAAAATGCCTCTGCGTATATAAATCAAGCGAACAAGGACTGTTGCCGTCACATGATTGACTGAACTATGATCCACTGCCTCATACAGTAATAGTTATTTCATAGTTCTTTAGAAAGGATTTCAGCGCTGTATGAATTGTAGATTATGGCACAGCTTACAGTAAGTGAATCGTCGTAAACATAAATAACAAAAGGAACTTAGCCATAATTTAATGATGTATTGTAGTAGCCTTATCAAAATTTTTCAACACGATTACCGGAATATTGTGCGTTACTATATTCACCTAAATAAATAATTTAATAATACCCTCTTTAACAAACGAACAATGCGATATGGTGACAATGATTAATTTAAATGTTTATATATCAAGACGTCATCACATCACTCTATTACATTCAGGTGCAGATTGAGGTTACTTAAAGTTATAATTAAGTAATGAACTACCTAGACTTTATCCACATAAATTGAAGAACAAGGTTTATCAAGTCCTGTTTATGGAACAAAATTTACATTTGATATGGATCTACTTAAATCACAATCCAGTCAAGGGACTGAATCTCGCATATTTATTGAACAAATTCGAATTCGAAACTTGACATGTGGTTACAATGCAATACGTGTCGAAATACGCAAATTTTAAGACGAAACGAAACGTTCAATGTGCTAGCTTCATTTTACATTTTAGTACCATGAGACAATAAACAGTGAGTATTGCCTGTATTCAACGAATTGAACACTGAGACATTACTGAATAACCGACGCTTAGTCCACGCGAAGAAATCAATCTCATTGTCATGCCATCCGGTCTTTTCCAGGTCCACATTTAATACAGCCGTTTTATGTTACAACATTTCATCATATAGTGCCCATCTCTCTCTATAAAATCGTCTGTCGGTGTTGTACAGCGGTAACCGATTACTTGAAGAGAGAGGATGGAGAGATGAAAAGTTGGTGGGATATTATTCTCATATATATCCACTTCCTCTTGGGAGCGAATCAACATTGGGGCGTAAACATAAATTACCATGAAATGGACAAATACCGTTGATTCTGAGTATTAGATATGCTATCCTATTGGACACACTAACCGCTCACCATCGACAGGGAGTTCATGCCCACACACTGGAGCCTAAATGGTCCCGCACAGTGCGGTTCCAAAGGAATTTCCTCCCGCGTACACTTCGTTTGTGGAATGAGCTCCCTGCCGAGGTTTTCCCGCAGGGCTACAGTATGGGGTTCTTCAAAAGGGGAGTAAATAGATTTTTGAAGGGTCGGCAACGCGCAAGTGACACCCCTGGTGTTGCAAGTGTCCATAGGCTACGGTAACCGCTCACCATCACGCGTGCCGTAGGCCTGTTTGCCACCATCGTGGTATAAAAAAAATGTATTTTTAACGTTATTCACGAGATACTTTTGGACAATGAACCCACATAGGGACAACGAAAAATAGAATAGGTTTCTTAAGTTCAGGTTCAATCGTAATGTAACCTAACCCTCGCTTCGGAGTTCAGATAGTCCCACGATGATTCAGCGAATTCTGCTTCGTTCTCTATTAAGTTCGAGCAGCTTCTCCTCCATCCATTGTGTTTGTATGTTTATTATAGAATGCCAGAATGAAGGTAGTTCGAAGGTAGATAACCAGAGGGATACTCTGGTATCGACATTGTGTCTAAAGTCTGTCGCCATGGCCAACGGTATAGCCACGCTGATCTTATTTGAAATATTTTAAGGGGGCTTTTATTTGAGTCAGGTAAATAATTCGCAAACCCTCTCATTACTATGCTATGACGGTATATAATTTACATATTAAATAAACCAGAGGACCTCGTCTAAGACTTGAATAAATTGACAAATGAAAACACTAAATTATCAACACAAGACATGCTAGCTAGCTGTAGACGCAATGGTGCTTAATAGCTACCTACATACATATAAATATGACGCTTCTATTATTTATAATCCATTCAAGCCTTAGGGCCCTTATGGTCAAGGCTTAGGCTGAGTTTAGGTGAAAGTTCACGCGGTCGCGTGGAGTCCAACATAACCCTCGTGACACTTGCCGTTGCAAGGGTATCCTGGGCACATTTCGTGCTCCTTGTGACGGATTCTCAGCCTCCCTCTCCTGAGGAAAAAAATATTTATGTTTTAAATACAATTTTATATAAATACTATGCACCGCAATTTGTTAAATCAAGTTTTTTAAATTTCACAAAACCATCTATGGCTGGAAGAAATCTCTCTGAGAGATAAGTCCCAGATAAGTCCCAGTCCACTTGAATTGCCTAAGTGCAACACAAACTTCCTGCTCAACTCATTTAGCTTTCGTGCTGCCTTCTATAGTTCAACAGAGCCAGTCCGTTCATGCATTTAAACGTAGCCTGAAGCAACATTTTCAGGCGCTAGTTGGCAACTCGTCATAAATGTCACATTGTCATCATCATCTTACGTATATATTTATTTATAGCATTACATGTATGTATATATGTGTATGTATATATATATATATATGTTTATTTATTGTATTGTATGTATATTCATGGTATATATATGTATGTATTATGAATAACAGTTTTGGTTGCTTTGACGTTACTCTATAAGTAACATTCCGTAGACACTCACAGGTTGGCTGGAAGAAATCTCTAATAGAGATAAGTCCACCTTTGTGAACCACATTTTTTTTTTACTCTGTTGTAACTAATTATGGCAATAAAGTATATATTATAAGTCCGCCTTTGGAACAATTAACTTGATACTTGCTATTACTTTTTTATTTTTATTATATAACTAGCTGACCCGACAGACGTTGTCCTGTCAAATGTCTCAAATGTCATGTTGTATCGCTGTATGTAAAAAAAGATTTTTCCGCTTTTCTGTTGAAAACGGCTTTGTCGGGAAAGATTCGATCGTCTTGGTCGCGGCATTATTAATTAAACTTCACTTCACTTCAATCCACTTGTTAATTATTTATTTAATAGAAATAGTTTTAATATTGATTTCTTACAAATATCAAATTGTCATCCATACGTCATTACATAGCTGTCATTTTACGTCAATTACATAGCTGTCATTTGCGTTTTGTTATTCCAAGTCTGATTCTTTTTTGTAATACCACGTTTTATAGTGACTGACGTTTCATGTCAAGTCACACAGGAACGCTGTCGAACGGGATAAAAAGTATCCTATGTCCGTCTCCTGGCTCTAAGCTACCTCCCTACCAATTTTCAGCCAAATCTGTTCTGCCGTTCTTGAGTTATAAGTGGTGTAACTAACACGACTTTCTTTTATATATATAGATTATAGTATAGGTGCACAGCAAAGAGGCGTTTACATTTCAAGTGACATTTTACCATAGACAATAGGTTGGCACCATCAAATATGTCAACACATTAATTATTTTTATATTTTGAAATTTAAATACACGATGTTATAAGCAAAGTTGATATTATGTTGTCGATTCAAAGTCTTGTTTTAATGCGTTCTTCAATTCGAGTGGAACATTTGACGGTTGTAATACCGTCAAATGTTTGACAGAAAGTAAGTGATCAACTTTTATATGGGAAAATGAAATTGTCGTCTTACTCTATCTTACTCGCAATTTTTCCTTATTTGCTCACCGTTTAGACCTACCCTGGACTACGACAAACATTTTAAAACCAAAATCAGCTCAATCGGCCCAGCCGTTCTCGAGTTTTAGCGAGACTAACGAACAGCAATTGATTTTTATATATATAGATTATTTTGTTGTGTATTTATGTTTTTTT
Source organism: Scirpophaga incertulas (assembly GCA_036419045.1). Lineage (NCBI taxonomy): Eukaryota > Metazoa > Arthropoda > Insecta > Lepidoptera > Crambidae > Scirpophaga > Scirpophaga incertulas. Next base: position 9,763,378 of record CM071641.1, read on the forward strand.
TTTTGGTCGTACCTATGCTGAAACCTCAGATGGTTATGTTCAGCTTTGGAATAAGTGTGTTTGTGGAAGGCGAACAGAAGGTTCGACGCCTAGCCGACTAACGACACCGGCGACCGTTACGGAGTCAATAGGATCGAGAAAATTTTATTGTCGATACTTAGGGTCAGAAAATAATTGATGTAATTTGTACCAGAATAAAGTAGCTTGGCTAGTGGTAATATTTTTTCTACAGAATATTTACTTTTGGAGATATACACATATATACTACATATGCATTTATTAAAACCCAACTCTGAGACCCGGACGGAGGCTCGATGTTTGCTTATTATAAGCTTTGTAAGAAACACGTGTAATATTTGCTAGGTATTTGCACAAGTGATGGATTTCATATAAAAAATATTAATACCAATATATTAAGTAGAGACAATATAATTTGATATAATTAATTATACTTAGTTAAATTAAATATGTACAATTAATTAATTGCATTTCTAAGAAAAACGTACATATTTTTCTAGATTACGAATACCATACTATTAAAAACATATGAAACTCCGTTTTCATCAATTTCATTATTATATATACAGTTTTATTAGTTTATTCGTAATCTTTGAAAATAAATTCCTTTTTTCTTACAAAATCAATTAGTTAATAATTGTATTAAATTTAACCAAGTAAAATGAATAATATTAAACTAAATGTAATATAGTTAATTTTTACTATTGTTATAAACAAATACTCACTTTTGCCCCCGACTTCGTTCCCGCTTACGTTGTGTAGGTAACGGCAGCTCTTAAAAGAAATAATTTATCCCAAAAGTTATACGTATTCAGAGTGCAGACGACAATTTTTCTTATGAATACTACCTACGCTTTTACTGGTGAGACTTCCTTGATAAATGGGCTACCTAATACTGAAAGTTATTCAAATCAAACCAGTAGTTCCTGATATTAGCGCGTTCAATCAAACAAATTCTTCAGCTTTTAATATTAGTTTAATTTAGACTAGCCTATTTTATTTCCGGATTTCAAGCAAACTCCATAACAAAGAACAATGGCATAATTGTTAAGTTGAATGTTTAACTTTTATAAACGTCTTTATACGAATTTATAAACTGCAAATTTAGATGTTTCAATTGTTATTTCGCTTATGTAAAATAAAATTAAAAAAGAACTAGAATAAAAATTTTATATGTGTCTGTGGCTATTAATTTTGTAGAAAATATATGTACAGTTCTAGTTTTCTTTATAGAATTATAATAAATTAATGATCTGAAACAATGTAATAAAAAACTAAAAAAAATTTAAGTTGGCAGAAAAAACAATATTACAATTGTTAAATCGCAATTGTGAATTTTACATAATTAATTATACTCAATGTTGTTTTAGGATAACGAACTTTTAATTACCTAAAAGCGTATATAATGGCGACTGTAAGCATAGAATGATCTTTAAACCTGGCAAACCGCAGGCCTTTGTTCATAATTCTGGCGAAGGGTTAACTCAGACAGAATAATTGTTTTAGTTCTGAATTTGTACTACATAACCAGTTATTACTTAAAATTAAATCGATCTACATAATTTCCGTTGAAAACGTGACGCAAAGTTTGTCTGGGTGATATAGTTTATTGAATAGTTAGCATTAGGGTTGTCACAAAGCAAAAATAAAAGTTATATAAATATAAAGATTGCAATTTATCATATAATATATTTATTTTTCGTTTACTTTCTAATTACATTTAGTTTCTAGTTATGAATTGTATTCATTTACTATGCAAACGTGATCCCATATGTTAGTTATAATCATAACGTACTGACTATAAATTCTGTTAGAATTAAAATTTAACAAAGTATAACATTTGAATTTGGAATTTGTGTTTTGTAATATGAATGTTTATTATGTTTTCTATTTTTTGCGTCAATTGTTTGTCGAATCACTGTGATTGCATTGTATAAAGTAAGTACATATAGACTAAAACAATTTCTCGAAACTCCATTCGCTTAGTATTTTGTACCAGTTGTTGTATGTTATATACCAGACTATAAAATTCGTCTGATCGTGTCAAATAATCTATCTCCTATATATATAAAGCTCGATTACCACTGACTGACTCACTCACTGACTGATCAGGGGTGTTTTTAGGTGTGTTTAGAGGGTGTTTTGAGTGTTTTGATGTTAGGGTGGAATTTCTAGATTTTTTAGTTCACAGAATGGGATAAAGGGATTTTTGCCAATCCAACATGGCGGCCCGCGCGAAATGTCAACTTTTCCAAATCGCCTCTGTTTTTAATGGCGTTGGTGGGGATGTTCACTACTACAGCAGGAATGCGGTGCCGCTGTCAAACTGCGAAAAAACAAAATGGCGCCGCCGCCATCTTGGACTGAAAAACCCGTTTCGACCGTGTTTGCGACCGTCGACGGCGCGATTTTTGTTTTTTTCCGGGATTTTCTTTTTTTCTGTGGTCGGGACTGTCCTCGACTTTCGGGAAATTTGCGGCGCTCTGCAATAGACAATATGTCGGCGGCGCCGGCGGCCATCTTGGATCGCCAATTTTGACGCGATTTTCGGACCGGATTTTCGCCAAGATGGCGGCCTCCGACCGGGGTGACATGTTCCGGGCGGGGGTGGAGCTTGGCGAGCAGTGTTGCCAGGTGGGAGAAAATTTCTACCGTTTTTGGTAGTTTTCCCCTAGGGGCCCCGAAAGGCGAAAATCGAAAATAACGACTTTTGGATTTTTTCCATACCATGGGCCTATAGGCCGGCGGGGCCTCTATGACTTTCTGGTATTTTCATTTTTTCTCCCACTGGCAACACTGGCCTCCACGGAGGTTGGAAACTTTTCGCAGACCGAATTTTGACCCGAATTGATCTCCCAGATCGGGGTGCGCTAGAGTCGCGGGACAAACGTCATCCCATCCCGTATACGGTGCAGATATTGGAAAAATCGGAAACTCTGACATTTCAAGATGGCGGCGCCGCCGGCGGCCATTTTGTAAAAAGTTGCAATTTCGAAAAAATTAAACCGCGGTTTCGCGGGGTTGCCGGCGTTTTTCGACTGACAACCCGGGTGACCTTTTGTAGTGCTCGGTGGGGAGAATCGGTCGGTGGGGTAATTTACCCCGATTTAGGGGTATTTTCCCCGATTTTGGGGAGAACGTAAATCGCGTGTTTTTTCAATTTTTTTTTCGCATGGCCGGGTCGATTGGGCCTCGCTTATCACTTTTACTACCATTTTGGACCACATATATGGCAACACTGGGCGCTGTGGCAGATTTCGGTTTCGGCGACTTTGTGAATTTTTTGACGCGAACCGATGACAGTTGCGCGCCTGCAGTTACCGCCAATCGGTGAGCGGCTTAGTCTTCTACACTGCAAAAATTTGACATTTGACATTTTCAAGATGGCGGCGGCGCTGGCGGCCATTTTGTAATGGTAAATTTTTTTTTTTGTTATATTATTGCGGGTTTCAATCCCGGTACGGTGATATGGGTATCGAATGAAAGGATTTTTATAGCACTATCGACGCCTATTAGTGGCAACGTTAAAAAAACAATATGGCCGCCGGTCCAAAACGGCCAAGTATCATTTGTATTGTAATCCCTACAATATGGGTATCAAATGAAAGGTTTGGCAAGTCTAATACAGCCGCGTTAGAGACATTGATGAAAATTCAAAATGGCCGCCGCCCTCAAAATGGCGGACAGCTATTGTTTCTTAACCCGTGCTTCATGGGTATCAAATGAAAGGGTTTTGCAAGTCTAATACAGCCGCGATAGAGACAATGAAAAAAATTCAAAATGGCCGCCGCTCTCAAAATGGCAGACCGCTTTTGTATTACAACCCATGCTCCATGGGTATCAAATGAAAGAGTTTTGAGTGTCTAATACAGCCACGTTGGAGACATTGAAAAAAATTCAAAATGGCCGCCGCTCTCAAAATGGCGGTCCGCTTTTGTTTTCCAACCCAAGCTTCATGGGTATCAAATGAAAGGTCTTGACGAGTAGAACACGACTCCATAAGTGACATTTCTGAAATTTCAATATGGCCGCCGATCCAACATGGCGACTGACATTTTTTTGCGCTTTTCACTACATGGGTGTCAAATGAAAGGATTTTAAGAGTAGAACGGATTCAAATGTGATTTATAGTAAAATTACAATTTCTTTTTTTTTTTTACTTACCTCGATATGCTTTTGTGCCGCTTTGCAACTGTACAAGATTTTATTTGAAAAACGCATTGCGAGCAACGTCACCGCGAGGTGCGTGCATCTCGCCCCACTCACGCGACCACACTCACCGTGAGCTTCTTAGTGTTTTTGCAACCGTACGCGGTTTTGTAGTTTCATGTGACATAAGTGAAGACAATTTTGCCCCAATTCTGAACTGACAGCCATATGTGGCAGACCACACCACCGCGAGGTGCGTGCACCTCGCGGCACTCAAGCGCCTACAGTTGCCGTGAGCTTCATAGTGTGCTTACAACTGTATACAGTATTTTAATTTCTTGCGACATAAATGGAGATAATTTTTCACTTATGATTATTGACTGACAGCCAATTTTTTTTTCAATGAGGAGCAAACCACACCTCCGCGAGGTGCGTGCACCTCGCGGCACACACGCGACCACAAACGCCATGACATCCTTAGTGTATTTTCCAACGTAGACAATTTTGTATACAAGTTACTTCTTTTTGACAAAAAAGAAGACTTTTTTCACCAATTTTCGACAGACCACAATTTTTGTCAAACACAGCCGGGATGGACCACCCCACCGCGGGGTGCTTGCACCCCGCGGCAAGCAAGCGACGTCTAGTTCCTATATATATAAAACTCGATTACCACTCACTGACTCACTGACTCACTGACTGATCAGGGGTGATTTTGAGGTGTTTAGAGGGTGTTTTGAGTGTTTTGATGTTAGGGTGGAATTTTTTAGATTTTTTAGTTCACAGAATGGGATAAAGGGATTTTTGCCAAACCAACATGGCGGCCCGCGCGAAATGTCAAGTTTTCCAAATCTCCTTTGTTTTTATTGGCGTTTGGTGGGGGTGTTCACTACTGTAGCGGGGATGCGGTGCCGCTGTCAAACTGCGAAAAAACAAAATGGCGCCGCCGCCATCTTGGACTGAAAAACCCGTTTCGACCCGTGTTTGCGACCGTCGACCGGCGCGGCGTTTGTATTTTTCCGGGATTTTCTTTTTTTTATTTGGTAGAGACTGTCCTCGACTTTCGGGAAATTTGCGGCGCGCTGCAATAGACAATATGGCGGCGGCGCCGGCGGCCATCTTGGATCGCCAATTTCGACGCGATTTTCGGACCGGATTTTCGCCAAGATGGCGGCCTCCGATCGGGGTGACATGTTCCGGGCGGGGGTGGAGCTCGGCGAGCAGTGTTGCCAGGTGGGAGAAAATTTCTACCGTTTTTGGTAGTTTTTCCCCTAGGGGCGGCGAAAGGCGAAAATCGAAATAACGACTTTTGGAATTTTTCCATACCATGGGCCTATAGGCCGGCGGGGCCTCTATGACTTTCTGGTATTTTCATTTTCTACACTGGCAACACTGGCCTCCACGAAGGTTGGAAACTTTTCGCAGACGAATTTGACCCGAATTGATCTCCCAGATCGGGGTGCGCTGGAGTCGCGCGGCAAACGTCATCCCCCCCCGTATACGGTGCAGATATTGGGAAAAATCCGAAACTCGGGACATTTCAAGATGGCGGCGCCGCCGGCGGCCATTTTGTAAAAAGTTGCATTTCGAATTTCGAAAAAATTAAATCGCGGTTTTCGCGGGGTTGCCGGCGTTTTTCGACTGACAACCCCGGGTGACCTTTCGTAGAGCTCGGTGAGCCGCATCGAATAGTGGGGTAATTTACCCCGATTTTGGGGTAATTTCCCAGATTTTGGGGAGAACGTAAATCGCGTGTTTTTCGATTTTTTTTCACATGGCCGGGTCGGTCGGGCCTCGCTGATCATTTCTACCACCATTTTGGGCTAGATATATGGCAACACTGGGCGCTATGGCAGATTTCGCTTTCGGCGACTTTGCGAATTTTTTGACGCTAACCGATGACAGTTGCGCGCCTGCAGTTACCGCCAATCGGTGAGCGGTTTAGTCTGCTATACTGTAGAAATTTGACATTTGACATTTTCAACATGGCGGCGGCGCTGGCGGCCATTTTGTAATGGTTAATATTTTTTTTTTGCAATATTCTCACGATTTTCAATCCCGGTACGGTGATATGGGTATCGAATGAAATGATTTTTTCAGCACTATCGAAGCCAATTGGTGGCAACGTTAAAAAATCAATATGGCCGCCTGTCCAAAACGGCCAAGTATCATTTGTATTGTAATCCCTACAATATGGGTATCGTATGAAAGGGTTTTGCAAGTCTAATACAGTTGCGTTAGAGACAATGAAAAACATTCAAAATGGCCGCCGCTCTCAAAATGGCGGACCGCTTTTGTTTGCCAACCCAGGCTTCATGGGTATCAAATGAAAGGCCTTGACGTGTAGAACACGACGCCATTAATGACGTTTCCAAAATGTCAATATGGCCGCCGATCCAACATGGCGACTGACAATTTTTTGCGATTTTCACTATATGGGTATCAAATGAAAGGATTTTAAGAGTAGAACGGAACCAAATGTGAGTTATAGTAAACTGACAACTTTTTTTTTTTTTTTACTTACCTCAAAATTTTTTTGTACCGCTTTGCAACTGTACAAGATTTTATTTGAAAAACGCATTGCGAGCAACGTCACCGCGAGGTACGTGCACCTCGCAGCATTTTCTTAGCGCTATCGAAGCCTATTAGTGGCAACGTAAAAAAACCAATATGGCCGCCGGTCCAAAAAGTCCAAGTATCATTTGTATTGTAATCCCTACAATATGGGTATCAAATGAAAGGGTTTTGCAAGTATAATACAGCCGCGTTAGAGACATTGAAAAAAATTCAAAATGGCCGCCGCTCTCAAAATGGCGGACCGCTTTTGTTTTCCAACCCGGGCTTCATGGGTATCAAATGAAAGGGTTTAAAGTGTCTAATACAGCCTCGTTAGAGACATTGATGATAATTCAAAATGGCCGCCGTTCTCAAAATGGCGGACCGCTTTTGTTTTCCAACCCAGGCTTCATGGATATCAAATGAAAGGGTTTTGAGTGTCTAATACAGCCACGTTACAGGCATTGAAAAAAATTCAAAATGGCCGCCGCTCTCAAAATGGCGGACCGCTTTTGTTTTCCAACCCATGCTTCATGGGTATCAAATGAAAGGCCTTGATAAGTAGAACACAAAACTATACGTGAAGTTTCTAAAATTTCAATATGGCCGCCGATCCATCATGGCGACTGACATTTTTTTGCGATTTTCGCTATATGGGTATCAAATGAAAGGATTTTAAGAGTAGAACGGAACCAAATGTGAGTTATAGTAAAATGACAATTTCTTTTTTTTTTTTACTTACCTCGATATGCTTTGTAGCACTTCGCAACTGTACAAGATTTTATTTGAAAATCGCAATAGTGAGCAGCGCCACCGCGAGGTGCGTGCACCTCGCGGCACTCACGCGACCACCAGCGCCATGAGTTTTTCATGTGTGTTTACAACTGCACGCGGTTTTTCAGTTTGTTTTGACTTAAATGGAGACAAATTTTCACCAATTTTTGGCCGATGGCCAATTTTTCACTTTTCAATACGAGGACCACAACCGCGAGGTGCGTGCACCTCGCGGCACTCAAGCGTGCAGACTCACACGTGAGCTTCTTATTGTATTTGCAACCGTACACAGTTTTGTAGTTTCTTTTGACTTAAATGGAGGCAATTTTTCACAAATTTTCGACCGACCGTCAATTTTTTTTTTCAGTAGTGGGATAGACCACACCACCGCGAGGTGCGCGCACCTCGCGGCACTCACGCGACTACGATCGACTTGAGCTTCTTAGTGTATTGTGCAGTGCATACGCATTTTCAGTTTGTTTTGACTTTAATGGAGACAATTTTTCACCAATTTTCGACGGACCGCCAATTTTTTTTTTCAGTAGTGGGATAGACCACACCACCGCGAGGTGCGGGCACCTCGCGGCACTCAAGCGACCAGACTCACCGTGAGCTTCTTAGTGTTTTTGCAACCGTATACGGTTTTGTAGTTTCATGTGAAATAAGTGAAGACAAGTTTTACCCAATTGACATTGATTGAGACAATGAAAAAAAAATTCAAAGTGGCCGCTGTTCTCAAAATGGCGTACCGCTTTTGTTTTCCAACCCAGGCTTCATGGGTATCAAATGAAAGGTCTTGACGAGTAGAACACTACACCGTGGGTGACGTTTCGAAAATTTCAATATGGCCGCCGATCCAACATGGCGACTGACATTTTTTTGCGATTTTCGCTATATGGGTATCAAATAAAAGGATTTTAAGAGTAGAACGGACCCAAATGTGCATTATAGTAAAATGACAACTTTTTTTTTTTACTTACCTCGATATGCTTTTTCAGCGCTTCGTCACTGTACAAGATTTTATTTGAAAAACGCATTAGTGAGCAACGCCACTCACGCGACCACCAGCACCACGAGTTTTTCAGTGTGTTTACAACTGCACGCGGTTTTTTAGTTTGTTTTGACTTAAATGGAGACAAATTTTCACCAATTTTTACCCGACGGCCAAATTTTTTTTCAGTAGTGGGATAGACCACACCACCGCGAGGTGCGCGCACCTCACGGCACTGAAGCGACCAGTATATTGGTATCAAATGAAAGGATTTTATGAGTAGAACGGACCCAAATGTGCGGTATAGTAAAATGACAATTTCTTTTTTTTTTATTTTCGATATGCTTTTGTGCCGCTTTGCAACTGTACAAGATTTTATTTGAAAAACGCAATGTGAGCTGTACAAGATTTTATTTGAAAATCTCAATAGTAGCAACGCCACCGCCGCACTCACGCGACCAACAGCGCCGTGAGTTTCTTAAAGTATTTACACCCTCAAACATTTTTATTTTCTTGTGACACAAATGAAGACAATTTTTTGCCAATTTCGACCGACCGCCAATTTTTTTTTTCAGTAGTGGAATAGACCACACCACCGCGAGGTGCGCGCACCTCGCGGCACTCACGCGACTACAATCGACGTGAGCTTCTTAGTGTAGTTTAAACTGCACACGCTTTTTCAGTTTGTTTTGACTTAAATGAAGACAATATTTCACCAATTTTCGACCGACCGCCAATTTTTTTTTTTTCAGTAGTGGGATAGACCACACCACCCCGAGGTGCGCGCACCTCGCGGCACTCAAGCGGCTACTGTCACCGTGAGCTTCTTAGTGTAATTTAAACTGCACACGCTTTTTAAGTTTGTTTTGACGTAAATGGAGACAGTTTTTCACCAATTCTCGATCGACCGCCAATTTTTTTTTCAGTAGTGGGATAGACCACACCACCGCGAGGTAGGCGCGCACCTCGCGGCCCTCAAGCGACCAGACTCACCGTGAGCTTCTTAGTGTTTTTGCAACCGTACACGGTTTTGTAGTTTCTTTTGACACAAATGGAGACAATTTTTCACCAATTTTCGACCGACCGCCAATTTTTTTTTTCAGTAGTGGGATAGACCACACCACCGCGAGGTGCGCGCACCTCGCGGCACTCACGCGACTACAATCGACGTAAGCTTCTTACTGTATTTACAACCTCACACAGTTTTTTAGCTTCTTGCGACATAAATGGTCACAAGTTTTCACCAATTTTCGACCGACCGCCAATTTTTTTTTTCAGTAGTGTGTTAGAACCCACGCACCGCGAGGTGCGTGCACTCGCGGCACTCACGCGACCACCCCTCACCGTGAGCTTCTTAGTGTATTACGACCGCACAAACTTTCTATTTCTTCTGACACAAATGGAGATAATTTTTTTATCAATTTTCGACCGACCGCCAATTTTTTTTTCAGAGGTGGGATAGATCACTCCACCGCGAGGTGCGTTGCACCTCGCGGCACACACGCGACCACAAAATCCATAACTCCTTTAGTGTATTTCAAACGTAGACAATTTTGTATACAAGTTACTTCTTATTGACAAAAGAGAAGACTTTTTTCACCATTTTCGACAGACCACCCTTTTTTGAAACACAATCAGGATGGACCACCCCACCGCGGGGTGCTTGCACCCGCGGCAAGCAAGCGACGTCTAGTCTCCTATATATATAAAAACTCGATTACCACTCACTGACTCACTGACTCACTGACTGATCAGGGGTGATTTTGAGGTGTTTAGAGGGTGTTTTGAGTGTTTTGATGTTAGGGTGGAATTTTTTTAGATTTTTTAGTTCACAGAATGGGATATAAAGGATTTTTGCCAAACCAACATGGCGGCCCGCGCCGAAATGTCAAGTTTCCAAATCTCCTTTGTTTTTATTGGCGTTTGGTGGGGGTGTTCACTACTGTAGCGGGGATGCGGTGCCGCTGTCAAACTGCGAAAAAACAAAATGGCGCCGCGCCATCTTAGACTGAAAAACCGTTTCGACCCGTGTTTTGCGACCGTCGACCGGCGCGGCGTTGTTATTTTTCCGGGATTTTTTTTTGTTAATTTGGTAGAGACTGTCCTCGACTTTCGGGAAATTGCGGCGCGCTGCAATAGACAATATGGCGGCGGCGCCGGCGGCCATCTTGGATCGCCAATTTCGACGCGATTTTCGGACCGGATTTTCGCCAAGATGGCGGCCTCCGATCGGGGTGACATGTTCGGGCGGGGGTGGAGCTCGGCGAGCAGTGTTGCCAGGTTGGAGAAAAATTTCTACCGTTTGGTAGTTTTTCCCCTAGGGGCGGCGAAAGGCGAAAATCGAAATAACGACTTTTGGAATTTTTCAACACCACGAGCCTATATAGGCCGGCGGGGCCTCTATGACTTTCTGGTATTTTTATTTTTCTGCAACTGGCAACACTGGCCTCCACGGAAGTTGTAAACTTTTCGCAGACCGAATTTGACCCGAATTGATCTCCCAGATCGGGGTGCGCTAGAGGTCGCCGGACAAACGTCATCCCACCCCGTATACGGTGCAGATATTGGAAAAATCCGAATACTTGAACATTTCAAGATGGCGGCGCCGCCGGCGGCCATTTTGTAAAAAAGTTGCAATTTTGGAAAAATTAAACCGCGGTTTTCGCTGGGTTGCCGGCGTTTTCGACTGACAACCCCGGGTGACCTTTTATAGAGCTCGGTGAGCCGCATCGAACGGTGGGGTAATTTACCCCGATTTTGGGGTATTTTCCCCGATTTTGGGGAGAACGTAAATCGCGTGTTTTTTCGATTTTTTTTTCACATGGCCGGGTCGATTCGGGCCTCGCTGATCATTTCTACTACCATTTTGGGCCAGATATATAGCAACACTGGGGCGCTATGTAGATTTCGGTTTCGGCGACTTTGCGAATTTTTTTGACGCGAACCGATGACAGTTGCGCGCCTGCAGTTATGGCCGAACCGATGTTAGAGTTTAGTCTACTACAACTGTAACAAATTTGACATTTGACATTTTCAAGATGGCGCCGGCGGCTGGCGGCCATTTTGTAATGGTTAAATTCTCTTTTTGCTTTATTCTCGCGGTTTTCAATCCGATACTGTGATATGGGTATCGAGTGATAGTATTTTTTCAGCACTATCGAAGCCAATTGGTGGCAACGTTAAAAAAACCAATATGCCGCCGGTCCAAAACGGCCAAATATCATTTGTATTGTAATCCCTACAATATGGGTATCAAATGAAAGGGTTTTGCAAGTCTAATACAGCCGCGTTAGAGACATTGAAAAAAATTAAAAAATGCCGCCGCTCTCAAAATGGCGGACCCTTTTTTTTTCCAACCCATGCTTCATGGGTATCAAAATGAAAGGCCCTTGACGAAAAAGAATACGACGCTATAAAGTGACGTTTCGAAATTTTCAATATGGCCGCCGATCCAACATGGCGACTGACTTTTTTGCGCTTTTCACTATATGGGTATCAAATGAAAGGATTTTTAAGAGTAGAACGGATCCAAATGTGATTTTATAGTTAAAATGACAATTCCTTTTTTTTTTTTTTTTACTTACCTCGATATGCTTTTTTGTGCCGCCTTTGCAACTGTACAAGATTTTTATTTGATAAACCACAATAGTGAACCGCGAGGTGCGCGCACTCGCGCGCACTCACGCGACTACAACCCGACGTGAGCTTCTTAGTGTATTTTTAAACTGCACACGCTTTTTCAGTTTGTTTTGACGTAAATGGAGACAGTTTTTCACCAATTTTCGACCCGACCGCCAATTTTTTTTTTCGTAGTGG